>CAUDMG010000023.1:0-190000 GCA_958450375.1 Homarus gammarus
ATCACCGATGATCATTCCGAGATAAATAACATTATATAACACAAATGTTACTGCAGTGTGAGTTGTGCAGGTGAACACCATACACCCAATGCAGCAGAAGATAAAACACAGAGAAGCGAGATAACTGTATATTTGGCCTGTAACCTTCCTTCCTTCCTTCCTTCCTTCCTCTTCAGCAGTGTGGTAAGAACAACAGCGTGGTGTTTATAAGGGCGTCAAGTGACGTGACCAAACGGTTGACAGATGTTAAGGTGATTAAGTCAGGGGATCATTGTCCTCAAGAGCTGTTGGAATTTGGATTTTATTTTTTAAAAAAAAGTAAACTCAACATTTTCTTTTAAATTTAAATTATATTTTTATTCTTACGGATAAATAGTTCCACTTAATGATATGACCCAACACACATTTTATCACGACCATTACACCAGGGTAGCCAGACTTTCGTGTGACTGGATCTACTTTTTCCATGGTTATCCAAACGTATTCTACTGGCACATTTTGTCCTAGCCTCCAGCAGAGACTTAATAGAGAGAGAGAGAGAGAGAGAGAGTAACCAAACCAATAATACAATTTAATGAAGTGCAGCAGCAGCAGGACCGTGGCGGCCGGCAGCGGTGGGTGTGTGCTTGGTGAGCTCTATGTTTTTCATCTAAAATCAACCAGCCCGAATCCAAGAAATTATTATTCGTGAGTGCGTAGTACATGAAGTGATCACAACTGTGGATGTTGCTGGTAATTATTGAAGAACTGGCTGACTCTCGCAAGGTGCCACTGTGTCAGTGCCATAGAGGGCTGTGGATTGTAATATGAGTCAGTCAAGTGTCCCAGCATCCCCCGCCTCATCCCTCGTCCACCCGCCCCCCACTACCTGCCTCCTCAATTCCCCACGGCCTTCTTGCCAACATTTACAGCCTCACTATTGCCAACATATCTGATATGGTATATGAAATTAATGGATGCCATCACATATTAACACAGTTAAAGCACTGCCAGTTGTTTGCCATTCACAGTAAAGTCAATAAACAGTGCGGAATCATGTATCACACTCGACAGTCACTCACTCTCACAGCAATGAAAGAAATCTATCATGATCCTGTCTACCAACACCAGATACACTGTCACACACTATGGGGGCCTCTGGTTCTTCAAAAACACAATCCCTGGTCACTGCACAAAAGAGAGTTGTACGGACAATGACCTACTTGAAAAAACAGCTCGCACAAACGAGAAATTTGCTACATTGAAAACTTTAAAATTCGAAGATATTTACACCTACTGCTGTGCCCTCTTTGTTTACAAGTCTATCAATCACTTGCTTGACAATAATTATTCCCAGTTCCGGAATAATCAGAGATACAACTTAAGGCACCCAGAGCTACTCTCAGTCCCAGACCTCCATAAAATATCATGGTGGGAAGGTGTGGAACAACTTACCCCCACCCATCCGAGCAAAGACTACTCTCCCTTCCTTTCAATCATCTCTTAAAAAATATCTATTGTCTAAGTATTACTATTTCTTGTAACACCTACTATATTTACAGTATCTGCTTTTATTGTACCATCAAAATCGTTTGATCGGAAATTATCATGTAAATAGATAAGTAAATACCATTGCAATAAACATAATTGCCAACTAGTCATAATCCTGACAGCTCTGTCCTCTTGTTCAACCTTATTACTGTACAACCCATGTTGTACTGCTCTCCCATTATACTTATGTTTTTCAATTCCACTGTAATTTATGTATAAAAAAATAAATAAATAAATATTGAAGTGATAATCGTGGTGACATAATGAGATGTTCTTATTTCCACCATGCTATTGTACTATTCCAGATGATACTAAATGTTGCATAATACTTCCTTGAGATAAATGTATAGTATATATCAGGTGCCTAAAAGAGAGCTCAGGTTCTCAACTGGCTCAGCCATGTTAATATTGTTATTGTTATCCACTCTGTACCTGTGTTTTTCTGGCTAAATAAACTGTTTCAATTCAATTCAATTTGTGTGTACACACCCTGGAGTGGCCAGGCCTTAACCACAAGAAACCGCCTCCCCTCTCTCCCTCAGATCATACCTCCCCCTCCCATCATCCCCAATCCTACCACATTCCTCTGTAGTCTGGGTGGAACACCATGGTGGGTAACTGTCAGGGCATCTGTTTTGGCCTGTACCAAAAGTGTACAAACTGTATATATGTGTTAGAAATGACCGATGTTGTTTTGCTAGTAGGAAAGGGACCAGCTGTCAGAATCCCTTGGGCACTGGTAGGATGTGTCATACGGAGGCGAATTTTTTTTTTTTGAGTTTGAAAAATCGGCCCATGGTAATAATGATGTAGTTCTATGTGCAAAATCATGTGATATCTTCAAATTTGAAAAGTTTTTATTTTTTGCTATGTAAATTTTAACTTATGAATCTTATGAAAATTCAGTATTCCCACCCTTTTACCAACACCACTAAATAGCTTATTTAAAGTAAAGTAAATGTATCAGGTTAATTTATTAGGATGAAAGTGATCCAGAATAGTGAAACGAATGATCTTGACACATTTATTGAATTTAATATTCCTTTAGAAAACAAAATCATCAAATACAAAAACCGGTTTTACTACTACGACCCGGTGTTGCTGCACACCATAGAAAACATGTCTTTCTTGCTTCTGTTTCTACTCATCACCTCCCTGCTGACCACGTGAGCTCGGATGTAGCCTTCCCTCCTCTCCTGGCTGTACACGTGACTGCTGGCCTCGCTCACTTGCTGTACACAACTCTCTATACTCTGGGTGTGCGAGGGCCAGGCAGGGACATGCATGGGGTTGTCCAGGAAAGCTCTGACTTGAACATTGGTGAGGCTGCAAGTAAGAGGGGGCTCACTGCCAGCCTGGATGTTATCCAGATCGATGAGATCAGTGAGGGCCTTGGCACCTAGATTGACTTCAGGAGTCTTCCTGACCCTGAAGGAATCGTCACCAACTGATTCGTCATGCCCAGATCCTCTCATAAGTCTCATATCCAAGATCTTTTTGACTGCCACTCTTCTCTCCTCCTCATCCTTACTGCAGAGCATTGTCTACAGAACTGCCTCGGGATGAGCATACCAGGAAGATCTCCTCACAGTCTGCTCCACAATCTGAACAACCTTCCTTGGCTGACTCCTCAGGAGCTCAAGCTGGAAGAGAACATGCCTCGGACCTTCGGAGAACGATGACTTGACCTTGGTGTTGAACCAATTTGGCAAGTAGACACTCACGATGAATTGGACAATAAGTCTCAGGTTGTGAAGCTGGTTCCCTTTCAGTTTATGATGAGCGACCCAAATTCTGCAGGACCTGAGAGCCGTTGTGAGCCACCTAGAATGTGAGACTGGACCTATCTGCAGGTAAGCAAGTCTATCAGGCATAACCCCAGTTTTGATGGCATTGCAAATCATGTAACCATAGTACTGGTCAGTACTCAGGTCGTCAATGACAGTATGTGCGAGCTCAACGAGTAGAGGGCCAACTGTGATTTTTTCAAAGCTCGGATTTATTTCTAACTCAGTGGCAGAGTCCAGCATCTTGCCAAGAGGACCAGACCATCTGTTGTTTGAAAGAGTCTTGCCATCCAGCTCCTGGATCAGATGTCTGAGTGGCAACTCGTTGGTGTGGAGGTCACAAACAATCCAGACCAGCTTCCTCCCAATCTTCCGCTCTATCCACTGTATGACCCCCCCTTGCCACCCTGTGTTCGTGTTGGTGCTGTCCCCTCCAATGGCCTGCAGGGCCTGGTCTACGTTCCTCTCTCTGAGCCGGTTCACAATGTTATCTGCCACTATCTCAGCTGGTTTCCTGATGTCATCTTTCTCTGGAGTGAAATGCCACAAATACTTTCCTCCTGGTTCACTGCAGCAGGAGTAGTGTTCCTCCTTCACCATGGCAGGGAACAACTTGTCAGAATCTCCAACTTTCATGAACACTTTAGTGTCATCCCTTCTCCCATCAAAGAACAAACAATTGATTCCATTTTCTCTTATCCCCTTATCAAACTCCTCTTCTAGGTTACTGACAAGTTTCTCCTGAGCTCTCCTTACTTTGTTATGATCTATCACCAGGTGAACATCATCAGGTGTTATCAAACCACCGTCAATCCAGGCAGCTGTTGCTATCTCTGCAGTCTCTCTGAGACCAGTGTGGTGTCGCATGCTGGCGAGAGCTATGCTCGGGATATCTTTCCTATTTCGAATCTTATGCATTGGAAGGTTTGGGATCATTATTTTCTGGGTTAGGGACAAAGTCACCATTCTCCTGGTCAGCACTCGGATCAGCCATGGGGAAGTCATTAAACACTGAATCAGCTTGACTCCAATCATCGGCCTTTTTTACCTCACCTTGGGCCTTCTCAAGTCTCTTTTCCTCGGCAACTCTTCTCCTCTTCTGTCTCTCTGTGGCAGCCTCCTGTCTCTTGGACTCCGGAATATCTTGGCTAGAAATCATGAGAGCCCCTATACTGCCAGTCTTCTCTCTCTGTGCTTTGACAAATGCCAGTTCGATCACAGGAATCTTCAGTTCACGCTTGCAAATACAGGAGATGTGGGCCTCGGATTTACAGTCACGATCGCATCCAAACTCAGGACAGAGAACAATTGGGCACTTGCAAGTAATTATGTCAAATAACTGGTCCAGTTGCTTGGCAAAGCTGTCCTTAACTGCAAGTTTTCCTCTCCCAAGAGAGATATCTCTTGCCTTTTCCCAACTGGCTAGCAGTCTCTCACTAATCTTCTTCTGACTTGTTATGACTGGAGGCTTGAACTGAGCGTTAGCCAGAGTGTACTGTGCCAAGACAGCTTTGGTCATATCACTGGCAATGTCTTTGTTTGTGTAAGTTCTTTGGTTCTTTTCACTGATTTGCCTGATTAAAACACCGTATCTCAAAGCATCTCTCAATGTAGGCAAATCCGACTTCAGGAGCTCTCTCCCAGACCCAAGATAGTGACTGAGATGGCTGGATTTTTGGTTCCTCGTCCTGACACAAGCAGCCATCGCAAATAATATCAACTTATAAATGCATCAGAATCTGAAACAGAAAAAAATATTGTTAGTTGGGTTGTTAAAGAATGAAGTCAGAAAGCAATGTTCACTATTTAATTGTAATGCACTAATGCAGCTGTACGTTAGATTTTCGATAAATTTCACGCTAAAATTTACCTAGCAAAAGGTTGCAAAATATTGAAACTGAAATTATTTTCTGTTTGTATACACTAAAATCTACCAAAAAAGTGATGGGCCAATAGTTTTAGCTGATCTTCCCTCCTATGACACACCCTAATGGGGTAGAGACCTGTGGGGGAGATGGGGTAGAGACCTGTGGGGGAGGTTGGGGTAGAAACCTGTGGGGGAGATGTGGTGGAGACCTGTGGGGGAGCATGGGGAAGAGACCTGTGAGGGAGATGGGGTAGAGGCCTGTGGGGAAGATGGGGTAGATACCTATGGGGATAATGGGGTAGAGACCTGTGGGGAACTTGGGGTAGAGACCTGTGGGGAAGATTGGTTAGAGACATGTGGGGGAGGATGGGGTAGAGATCTGAGAGGGATAATGGGTTAGAGACCTGTGGGGGAGGATGGGGTAGAGACCTCTGGGGGAGATGGAGCAGAGACCTGTGGGGAAGATTGGGTAGAAACCTGTGGAGGGATGGGGTAGAGACCTGTGGGGGATTATGGGGTAGAGAACCTGTGTAGGAGGATGGGGTAGAGGCCTGTGGGGGAGGATGGCGTAGAGACCTGTGGGGTAGGATGGTGTAGAGATCTGTGGGGATAATGGGGTGGAGACCTTTGGGGAAGATTGGGTGGAGACCTGTGGGGGTTGATGGGGTAGAGACCTGTGGGGCAGGATGGGCCAGTGAAGGAGGAAGGGGTGGAGACCTGTGGGGGAGATGGGGTAGAGACCTGTGGGAAAGATGGGTTAGAGATCTGTGGGGATAATGGGGTAGAGACCTGTGGGGAAGATGGGGTAGAAACCTGTGGGGAAGTTGGGGTGGAGACCTGTGGGGGAGGATGGGGTAGAGACCTGTGGGGGAGGATGGGGTAGAGACCTGTGGAGGAGATGGGGTAGAGACCTGTGGGGAAGATGGGGTAGAGACCTGTGGGTGAGCATCAGGTAGAGACCTGTGAGGGAAATGGGGTAGACACCTGTGGGAGTTAGAGACCTGTGGGCGTGGGTGGGGTAGAGACCTATGGGGGAAGTGGGGTAGAGACCTGGGGGAAATGGGGTAGAGACCTATGGGAGAGATGGGGTAGAGACCTGTTGTTGAAGATGGGGTAGAGACCTGTGAGGGAGATGGGGTAGAGACCTGTGGGCGTGGGTGGGGTAGAGACCTATGGGGGAAGTGGGGTAGAGACCTGGGGGAAATGGGGTAGAGACCTGGGGGAAATGGGGTAGAGACCTATGGGGGAGATGGGGTAGAGACCTGTTGTTGAAGATGGGGTAGAGACCTGTGAGGGAGATGGGGTAGAGACGTGTAGGGGAGATGAAGTAGAGACCTGTGGGGGAGATGGGGTAAAGACCTGTTTGATTAGGATGGGGTAGAGACCTGTGGGGGTGGATGGGGTAGAGGTCTGTGGGGGAGATGGGGGTAGAGACCTGTGGGGGAGCATGGGGTAGAGACCTGTGAGGGAGACGGGGTAGAGGCCTGTGGGGAAGATGGGGTAGAGACCTGTGGGGATAATGGGGTAGAGACCTGTGGGGGAGGATGGGGTAGAGACCTGTAAGGGAGATGGGGTAGAGACCTGTGGGGAAGATTGTGTAGAGACCTGTGGGGAAGTTGGGGTAGAGATCTGTGGTTGAGGATGGGGTAGAGACCTGTGGGGGAGATGGGGTAGAGACCTGTGGGGGAGCATGGGGTAGAGACCTGCGGGGGAGATGGGGTAGAGACCTGTGGGGATATGGGTTAGAAACCTATGGGGGAGCATAGGGTTGAGACCTATGGAGGGATGGGGTAGAAACCTTTGGGGGAGGATGACGTAGAGACCTGTGGGGAAGAGAGGGTAGAGACCTGTGGGAGAGATGGGGTAGAGACCTGTGGGGGAGATGGAGTGGAGACCTGTGGGGGAGATGGGGTAGAAACCTGTGGGGAATATGGGTTAGAGACCTGTAGGAGAGGATGGGGTAGAGACCTGTGGAGGGCTGGGGTAGAGAGCTGTGGGGAGGATGGGGGAGAGACCTGTGGGGAATTTGGGGTAGAGACCTGTGAGGAAGATGGGTTAAAGACCTGTGGGGGAGATGGGGTAGAGACCTGTGGGGGAGATGGGGTAGAAACCTGTGGGGAAGATGGGTTAGAGACCTGTAGGGGAGGATGGGGTAGAGACCTGTGGAGGGATGGGGTAGAGAGCTGTGGGGAGGATGGGGTAGAGACCTGTGGGGGTGGATGGGGTAGAGACCTGTGGAGGGATGGGGTAGAGACCTGTGGGGGAGGATGGGGTAGAGACCAGTGGGGTAGCATGGGGTGGAGACCTGTGGGGGAGATGGGGTAGAGACCTGTGGGGAAGATGAGGTAGAGACCTGTATGGAAGTTGGGGTAGAGACCTGTACTGAAGATGGGGTAGAGATATGTGGTTGAGGATGGGGTAGAGACCTGTGGGGGAGATGGGGTAGAGACCTGTGGGGGAGGATGGGGTAGAGACCTGTGGGGGAGTTGGGGTAGAGACCTGTGGGGGAGCATGGGGTAGAGACCTGTGGGGGATTATGGGGTAGAGACCTGTGGGGGGGATTGGGTAGAGACCTATGGAGGAGGATGGGGTAGAGACCAGTGGGGTAGCATGGGGTGGAGACCTGTGGGGGAGATGGGGTAGACACCTGTGGGGAAAATGAGGTAGAGACCTGCATGGAAGTTGGGGTAGAGATCTGTGGGGAAGTTTGGGTAGAGACCTTTGCTGAAGATGGGGTAGAGATCTGTGGTTGAGGATGGGGTAGAGACCTGTGGGGGAGATGGGGTAGAGACCTGTGGGGGAGGATGGGGTAGAGACCTGTGGGGGAGATGGGGTAGAGACCTGTGGGGGAGGATGGGGTGGAGACCTGTGGGGGAGCTTGGGGTAGAGTCCTGTGAGGGAGATGGGGTGGAGACCTCTGGGGAAGATGGGGTAGAGACCTGTGGGTATAATGGGGTAGAAACCCGTGGGGAAGATGGGGTGGAGACCTGTCGGGGAGGATGGGGAAGAGACCTGTGGGGCAGGATGGGGTGGAGACCTGTGGGGGAGCATGGGGTAGAGACCTGTGAGGGAGATGGGGTAGGGACCTGTGGGGAAGATGGGGTAGAGACCTGTGGGGATAATTTGGTAGAGACCTGTGGGGAAGATGGGGTGGAGACCTATGGGGGAGGATGGTGTAGAGACCTGTGGGGCTGGATGGGGTAGAGACCTGTCAAGGAGGATGGGGTGGAGACCTGTGGGGGAGATGGGGAAGAGACCTGTGGGGGTGGGTGGGGTAGAGACCTGTTGTTGTGGATGGGGTAGATACCTGTGGGGAGGATGGGGTAGAGACCTGTGGGGTTAATGGGGTAGAGACCTGTGGGGGAGATGGTGTAGAGACCTGTTGGGAAGATGGGGTAGAGACCTGTGGGGATAATGGGGTGGAGGCCTGTCGGGGAGCATGGGGTAGAGAACTGTGATGGAGATGGGGTAGAGACCTGTGGGGATAATTTGGTAGAGACCTGTGGGGAAGATGGGGTGGAGACCTATGGGGGAGGATGGTGTAGAGACCTGTGGGGCTGGATGGGGTAGAGACCTGTCAAGGAGGATGGGGTGGAGACCTGTGGGGGAGATGGGGAAGAGACCTGTGGGGGTGGGTGGGGTAGAGACCTGTTGTTGTGGATGGGGTAGATACCTGTGGGGAGGATGGGATAGAGACCTGTGGGGTTAATGGGGTAGAGACCTGTGGGGGAGATGGTGTAGAGACCTGTTGGGAAGATGGGGTAGAGACCTGTGGGGATAATGGGGTGGAGGCCTGTCGGGGAGCATGGGGTAGAGAACTGTGATGGAGATGGGGTAGAGACCTGTGGGGTAGGATGGGGTAGAGACCTATGGAGGAGGATAGGGAAGAGACCAGTGGGGTAGCATGGGGTGGACACCTGCGGGGGAGATGGGGTAGACACCTGTGGGGAAGATGGAGTAGAGACCTGTATGGAAGTTGGGGTAGAGATCTGTGGGGAAGTTAGGGTAGAGACCTGTGCTGAAGATGGGGTAAAGATCTGTGGTTGAGGATGGGGTAGAGACCTGTGGGGGAGATGGGGTAGAGACCTGTGGGGGAGGATGGGGTGGAGACCTGTGGGGAAGATGGGGTAGAGAACTGTGGGTATAATGGGGTAGAGACCTGTAGGGTTAATGGGGTAGAAACCTGTGGGGAAGATGGGGTGAAGACCTGTGGGGGAGGATGGGGTAGAGACCTGTGGGGCAGGATGGGGTAGAGACCTGTGGGGGAGATGGGATAGAGACCTGTGGGGATAATGGGGTGGACACCTGTGGGGGAGCAATGAGGTAGAGACCTGTGAGGGAGATGGGGTAGAGACCTGTGGGGATAATTTGGTAGAGACCTGTGGGGAATATGGGGTGGAGACCTGTGGGGGAGGATGGGTTTGAGACCTGTGGGGCAGGATGGGGTAGAGACCTGCCAAGGAAGATGGGGTGGAGACCTGTGGGGGAGATGGGGTAGAGACCTGTGGGGGTGGGTGGGGTAGAGACCTGTGGTGGAGGATGGGGAAGAGACCTGTGGGGGAAGATGGAGTAGAGACCTGTGGGGAAGGATGGGGTAGAGACCTATAGGGGAAGGATGCGGTAGAGACCTGTGGAGGGATGGGGTAGAGACCTGTGGGGTAGGATGGGGTAGAGACCTGTGGGGGAGATGAGGTAGAGACCTGTGGGGGAGATATGGTAGTGACCTATGGCAGAGGATGGGGAAGAGACCTGTGGGGGAGATGGGGTAAGGACCTGTGGAGAATGATGGGATAGAGACCTGTGTGGAAGTTGGGGTGGAGGCCTGTGAGGGAGAATGGGGTAGACACCTGTGGAGGAGGATGGGGTATAAACCTGCGGGGGAGATGGGGTAGAGACGTGTAGGGGAGATGGGGTAGAGACCTGTGGGGGAGATGGGGTAGAGACCTCTCTGAGTAGGATGGGTAGAGACCTGTGGGGGAGGATGAGGTAGAGACCTGTTAAGGAGGTGGGGTAGAGACCTGTGGGGAGCCTGGGGTAGTAGGGTGTGTCATACGGAGACGAATTTTTTTTTTTTGAGTTTGAAAAATCGGCCCATGGTATTAATGATGTAGTTCTATATGCAGAATCATGTGATATCTTCAGATTTGAAACGTTTTCATTTTTTGCTAGGTAAATTTTAACTTGAAATCTTATGAAAATTCAGTATTCCCACCCTTTTACCAACACCACTAAATAGCTTATTTAAAGTAAAGTAAATGTATCAGGTTAATTTATTAGGATGAAAATGATCCAGAATAGTGAAACGAATGATCTTGACACATTTATTAAATTTAATATTCCTTTAGAAAACAAAATCATCAAATGCAAAAACCGGTTTTACTACTACGACCCGGTGTTGCTGCACACAATAGAGAACATGTCTTTGTTGCTTCTGTTTCTACTCATCACCTCCCTGCTGACCACCTGAGCTCGGATGTAGCCTTCCCTCCTCTCCTGGCTGTACACGTGACTGCTGGCCTCGCTGACTTGCTGTACACAACGCTCTATACTCTGGGTGTGCGAGGGCCAGGCAGGGACATGCATGGGGTTGTCCAGGAAAGCTCTGACTTGAACATTGGTGAGGCTGCAGGTAAGAGGGGGCTCACTGCCAGCCTGGATGTTACCCAGATCTATGAGATCAGTGAGGGTCTTGGTACCTAGATTGACTTCAGGAGTCTTCCTGACCCTGAAGGAATCGTTACCAACTGATTCGTCATGCCCAGATCCTCTCATAAGTCTCATATCTTAGATCTTTTTGACTGCCACTCTTCTCTCCTCCTCATCCTTACTGCAGAGCATTGTCTGCAGAACTGCCCCGGGATGAGCATACCAGGAAGATCTCCTCACAGTCTGCTCCACAATCTGAACAACCTTCCTTGGCTGACTCCTCAGGAGCTCAAGCTGGAAGAGAACATGCCTCGGACCTTCGGAGAACGATGACTTGACCTTGGTGTTGAACCAATTTGGCAAGTAGACACTCACGATGAATTGGACAATAAGTCTCAGGTTGTGAAGCTGGTTCCCTTTCAGTTTATGATGAGCGACCCAAATTCTGCAGAACCTGAGAGCCGTTGTGAGCCACCTAGAATGTGAGACTGGACCTATCTGCAGGTAAACAAGTCTATCAGGCATGACCCCAGTTTTGATGGCACTGCAAATCATGTAACCATAGTACTGGTCAGTACTCAGGTCGTCAATGACAGTATGTGCAAGCTCAACGAGTGGAGGGCCAACTGTGATTTTTTGAAAGCTCGGATTTATTTCTAACTCAGTGGCAGAGTCCAGCATCTTGCCAAGAGGACCAGACCATCTGTTGTTTGAAAGAGTCTTGCCATCCAGCTCCTGGATCAGATGTCTGAGTGGCAACTCGTTGGTGTGGAGGTCACAAACAATCCAGACCAGCTTCCTCCCAATCTTCCGCTCTATCCACTGTATGACCCCCCCTTGCCACCCTATGTTCGTGTTGGTGCTGTCCCCTCCAATGGCCTGCAGGGTCGTGTCTACGTTCCTCTCTCTGAGCCAGTTCACAATGTTATCTGCCACTATCTCAGCTGGTTTCCTGATGTCATCTTTCTCTGGAGTGAAATGCCACAAATACTTCCCTCCTGGTTCACTGCAGCAGGAGTAGTGTTCCTCCTTCACCATGGCAGGGAACAACCTGTCAGAATCTCCAACTTTCATGAACACTTTAGTGTCATCCCTTCTCCCATCAAAGAACAAACAATTGATTCCATTTTCTCTTATCCCCTTATCAAACTCCTCTTCTAGGTTACTGACAAGTTTCTCCTGAGCTCTCCTTACTTTGTTATGATCTATCACCAGGTGAACATCATCAGGTGTTATCAAACCACCGTCAATCCAGGCAGCTGTTGCTATCTCTGCAGTTTCTCTGAGACCAGTGTGGTGTCGCATGCTGGCCAGAGCTATGCTCGGGATATCTTTCCTATTTCGAATCTTATGCCTGGAAGGTTTGGGATCATTATTTTCTGGGTTAGGGACAAAGTCACCATTCTCCTGGTCAGCACTCGGGTCAGCCATGGGGAAGTCATTAAACTCTGAATCAGCTTGACTCCAATCATCGGTCTTTTTTACCTCACCTTGGGCATTCTCAAGTCTCTTTTCCTCGGCAACTCTTCCCCTCTTCTGTCTCTCTGTGGCAGCCTCCTGTCTCTTGGACTCCGGAATATCTTGGCTAGAAATCATGAGAGCCCCTATACTGCCAGTCTTCTCTCTCTGTGCTTTGACAAATGCCAGTTCGATCACAGGAATCTTCAGTTCAAGCTTGCAAATACAGGAGATGTGGGCCTCGGATTTACCGTCACGATCGCATCCAAACTCAGGACAGAGAACAATTGGGCACTTGCAAGTAATTATGTCAAATAACTGGTCCAGTTGCTTGGCAAAGCTGTCCTTAACCGCAAGTTTTCCTCTCCCAAGAGAGATATCTCTTGCCTTTTCCCAACTGGCTAGCAGTCTCTCACTAATCTTCTTCTGACTTGTTATGACTGGATGCAGCTGTACGTTAGATTTTCGATAAATTTCACGCTAAAATTTACCTAGCAAAAGGTTGCACAATATTGAAACTGAAATTATTTTCTGTTTATATACACTAAAATCTACCAAAAAAGTGATGGGCCATTAGTTTTAGCTGATCTTCCCTCCTATGACACACCCTAATGGGGTAGCGACCTGTGGAGAAGATGGGGTAGAGACCGGTGGGGCAGATGAGGTAGATACCTTTGGGGGAGGATGGGGTAGAGACCTATGGAGGAGGATGGGGTAGAAACCAGTGGGGTAGCATGGGGTGGTGACCTGTGGGTGAGATGGGGTGGAGACCTGTGGGGAAGATGGGGTAGATATCTGTGGAGAAGTTGACCTGTGGGGAAGCTGGACTAGAGACCTGTGGGGGAGATGTTGAAGAGACATGTGGGAGAGGATGGGGTAGAGACCTGTAAGGGAAGATGGGGTAGAGACCTGTGAGGGGATGGGGTAGAGACCTCTTGTTGAGGATGGGGTAGAGTCCTGTGGAGAGGATGGGGTAGAGACCTGTGGGGAAGACTGGGTAGAGATGTGTAGGGGAGATGGGGTAGAGACCTGTGTGGGAGATGGGGTAGAGACCTGTTTGAGTAGGATGGGGTAGAGACCCTTGGGGTAGGATGGGGTAAAGACCTGTGGGGGAGGATGGGGTAGAGACCTGTGGAGGGATGGGGTAGAGACCTGTGGGGGATTATGGGGTAGAGACTTGTGTAGGAGGATGGGGTAGAGGCCTGTGGGGGAGGATGGGGTAGAGACCTGTGGGGGAGGATGGGGTAGAGACCTATGGAGGAGGATGGGGTAGAGACCAGTGGGGTGTCATGGGGTGGTGACCTGTCGGGGAGATGGGGTAGAGACCTGTGGGGAAGATGGGGTAGAGATCTGTGGGGAAGTTGGGGTAGAGACCTGTGCTGAAGATGGGGTAGAGATCTGTGGTTGAGGATGGGGTAGAGACCTGTGGGGGAGGGTGGGTAGATACCTGTGGGAGAGGATGGGGTAGAGACCTGTGGGGGAGATGAAGTAGAGACCTGTGGGGGAGGATGGGGTAGACCTGTGGGGGAGGATGGGGTAGAGACCGTTGCGGGAGGATGGGGTAGAGACCTGTGGGGTAGATTGGGTAGAGACCTGTGGGGGAGGATGGGTGGAGTAGAGACCTGTGTGAAAAGATGGGGTAGAGACTTGTGGGGAGAGATGGGGTAGAGAACTGTGGAGGGAAGATGAGGCTACAACGAATTACTGGGAGGAGGAGGAGGAGGAGAGGGATGGGGAGGGAGGGGGAGAGATATGAGAAGTAGGGGTGGAGGAGGAAGAGGAGGATGAGGAGAAAGGAGGAGGAGGAGGAGAAGGAGAGAAAATGAGAGAGAGGAAAAGGGGGAGGAGGGGAGGAAAATAAAGGAGGAGAAGGGAAGAAATGGGAGAGGAGAAAGAAGAGTAGGAGGAGGAGGAGGAAGAGGAGGAGGACAGAAAAGGATGAGGGAGAAAGAGGGGGAGGGGAATGAAGAAGAAGAGGAGGAAGAGGAGGAGGAGGAAGAGGGGGGGGAAGATGAGGAGGAGGAGGAGGAGGAGGAGGAGAAGTAGGAGAAGGAGAAGGGGATAAATGGAGGAGGAGAAAGGAGAAGAGGAAGAGATGGAGGAGGAGAGAAAAGGAAGAGAAGGATGAGGAAGAGGAAGAGGGGCAGGAGGAGGAGCAGGAGTAGAAGGAGAAGGTGGAGAAATGTGGGGGGAGAAACGAGAAAATTAAGAGGAGGAGGAGGACAAGGAGGAGCAGGGGGAGGAGGAGGAGGAGAAGGAGGAGCACGAGGAGGAAGAGAGATAGGAGGAGCAGGAGGAGGAGGAGGAGGAGAACGAGGAGCAGGAGGAGGAGTAGGAGAACGAGGAGCAGGAGGAGGAGGAAGATGAAATGAAAGCCTCCTGTTGCAACCATTTGTCTTAATGTAGTTGTTCTTTTGTGTCTGTAGTGATGAAAGAACCGCTGAGAGAGGGGTCTGGGTGGGGACTGAGGGAGGAGTCTAGGTGAGGACTGAGAGAGGGGTCTAGGTGGAGACTGAGGGAGGGGTCTAGGTTGGGACTGAGGGAAGGGTCTAGGTGGGGAATGAGAAAGGGGTCTGGGTGGGGACTGAGAGAGGGGTCTGGGTGGAGACAGAGTGGGGTCTAGATTAAGACTGAGGGAGGGGTCTAGGTGGCGCCTGAGGGAGGGGTCTGGGTGGGGACTGAGAGAGGGGTCTGGATGGGGACTGAGGGAGGGATCTAGGTGGGGAATGAGAAAGGGGTCTGGGTGGGGACTGAGAGAGGGGTCTGGGTGGGGACTGACGGAGGGTTCTGGGTGGGGACTGAGGGAGGGGTCTGGGCTGGGACTAAAGGAGGGGTCTAGGTGGGGACTGAGGGAGGGGTCTGAGTGGGGACTGAGGGAGGGGTCTAGGTATGGACTGAGAGTGGGGTCTAAATGAAGACTGAGGGAGGGGTCTAGGTGGGGACTGACGGAGGGTTCTGGGTGGGGACTGAGGGAGGGGTCTGGGCGGGGACTAAAGGAGGGGTCTAGGTGCGGACTGAGGGAGGGGTCTGAGTGGGGACTGAGGGAGGGGTCTAGGTATGAACTGAGAGTGGGGTCTAAATGGAGACTGAGGGAGGGGTCTAGGTGGGGACTGAGGGAGGGGTCTGGGTGGGGACTGAGGGAGGGATCTGGGTGGGGACTGAGGGAGGGGTCTAGGTATGGACTGAGAGTGGGGTCTAAATGGAGACTGAGGGAGGGGTCTAGGTGGCGACTGAGGGAGGGGTCTGGGTGGGGACTGAGAGAGGGGTCTGGATGGGGACTGAGGGAGGTGTCTAGGTGGGGAATGAGAAAGGGTTCTTGGTGGGGACTGAGAGAGGGGTCTGAGTGGGGACTGACGGAGGGTTCTGGGTGGGGACTGAGGGAGGGGTCTGGGCTGGGACTAAAGGAGGGGTCTAGGTGGGGACTGAGGGAGGGGTCTGAGTGGGGACTGAGGGAGGGGTCTAGGTATGGACTGAGAGTGGGGTCTAAATGAAGACTGAGGGAGAGGTCTAGGTGGGGACTGACGGAGGGTTCTGGGTGGGGACTGAGGGAGGGGTCTGGGCGGGGACTAAAGGAGGGGTCTAGGTGCGGACTGAGGGAGGGGTCTGAGTGGGGACTGAGGGAGGGGTCTAGGTATGGACTGAGAGTGGGGTCTAAATGGAGACTGAGGGAGGGGTCTAGGTAGGGACTGAGGGAGGGGTCTGGGTGGGGACTGAGGGAGGGATCTGGGTGGGGACTGAGGGAGTCGTCTGGGTGGGGACTGAGAGTGGGGTCTAGGTGGGGAATGAGAGTGGGGTCTATACAGACGTACTACTCTGTATAAATAGGTATTTAAATTACATAGTTCTACACACATGAACACGTTCGAGAGATATCTTCACACCGATAGGTTCGTCGGATAGGATTATTTCAATGATGAAGTGTCGAATGTAAGATTAATGTATTGAAATCCTATAATTTACAGTAGTTTGTAAGTGTCTGTCTACTTATTGATAGTTTAATAATTAACTACAAAACATATTCATTTGTCTTGTAAATGAGAGGCAAGTGATCTACTTACTGTTAAGTATTCATTGACCCAAGGGGGCTAATAGATAATTTCTAAGTTTCCCATGTCTAATGTAGATGAAATCGAACGCCTAGCGCAACTGTTTGCTGATAACCAACTCATCAATGATCAAGCCCAGACTGCCATAGATTTTGAGTATGGAACACAGTTAAATGAATCGGTAGGAAGTCGTGAGAAAGTTATAGACGAATCATTTGACGACTTAAACCGTCGTACCCTACGGTCTGGTAATCACTATAGTACCTCACCTAAGTATACTAAAGCAGTTACCCCTGTTACAGGTGATAGTGTGTCTGTTGCTAAATCGGTAACAACATTATTAACCCAGCCTTCTGCTAAGAGTAAGAATACTAATTTGCTTAATACTAACACTAAAATGGCTTTGTCTAACCCTCACACCAGTACTACTACCACACCTAAAGCTGATAATGTTATTAATATCATGCAGCGCGGTGATTATGTTCGAAATTTCACGGGACAAGACGATTATAGGGTCGCACATTTTATTCGTGCATGTGAAGATAGCATGCGCAATAGTCACATAACGACTGACGAAGAAAAGAAAGCATATGTACGTTCCCATATAACGCAGGGTTCCTATGCAGGCAGTCGTTTAAATGCGTTTGGTTTACAAAGCCCTGACTTTGAAAAGTTCAAGCGAAGGCTAATTGGGATTTTTGGGGGTAGGTCACAGCTGGGCCAACTGCAATGGATCTTCAGATGGTTGGATCGCTGTATTCCAGGTATACGAAACGAGGTTCGCCAGGACATGCAAGCGACCTTCCGGTCATCAGGCTGGTACAACTCATGGGGTGATATGCCACCGGACAATGTGGAAACATTGATAGAACTAATAAGTTTTCTTCTTTCCGTCCGTGTTCCCTTATATAGCCGGGCACAGGAAGTACAGCATGAACCACCATTGGATATGGTGGAATACGCAAACAAGCTCTATCCCCAGGCTACGGGCCCCTTACTGGCGCAACCCTCAGTGACTTCACCACAACCCAAGCCGTCTCAGATGCCACAGATGCCTCACTCTCAGACTCCTTATGCGACACACTTAGCTTCGATCGCTCCTCCCCCCTAACATATAAACAGAAAACATCGTTACGATGCGCACATTGTAATAAACGTGGCCACGTAATGGAAGATTGTTTTCAGCTCCGAGGTAATAGTGCTAATTTTAAGGCCACACCCGGTGCAAAGCCATTCTCAAGGTCAAACAGTGAGGGAGCAAAAGCAGCACCTCCTCCTCCTACCCAGACAGCGCGCAAATGGTGCGCTCTTCACAAATCGACATCTCATAGTTCACATGAGTGCTATATATTAATAAAGGCTAGGGAAGTGGACCTAAGTGAAACGGAGGTGTCGTCTAGGCGCAAGCAGAAACGTCCCCAGGACAAGTCATCGGGGGAATACCAGTGCACACTACAGCAAGGAGAGGGATAGATAGGATAATTCCCACCCCTCCACACAGCACTTCTATAGCGGCCTCATTAGTAGCGGCGCTTAGCAAAGTGGAAGTGTTGTCAGTGCCGGTGAGAGTGGATAATACCAGATTGGCTCTTGATATAGACACAGGTGCTTGCGCTAGTGTATTGGCCTTGACATCATATCACGAGTTACAACGTAAATTCCCTCACCGCAAATTCAAATGGAGGCCTAGTAACGCTGAGCTCGAAGGAGTTTCAGGTACTCAGCTGAGCATCAAATGAATGGTGACGTTACCACTCAGATTCTCAAGACGTGGTACGCCCTTCTATGCGGACTTTTATATAGTTCAGCAGTTCAATTTGCCAGCTGACGGGTTACTTGGTCTACCAACTCTTTGAAAGAACATGATAGATGTTCATCCACGTAATAATAGTGTTACGTTTAAAGGTGTTTCCTACACAGCAATGAGTCATTCTGAACCTATGCTCACCGCTTGGACGAAAGTGTTGTCTACCAATCCTATTAAGAGGAAGGCGGATCATGCGTCAGAGATATCTCTCGACCTCAACCACACACCTTCCCAGCGTGTTTACAGCAGCAAGAGTTGGAAGATAGTACCTGCAATGTTGAAGAGTACTCTCCATTACCAGAATGAGAAATTCACCAACGCATACCTTCCCCTCACACCCATACCTTCCCCTCACACCCACACCTTCCCCTCACACCCACACGGTCCCCTCACACCCACACCTTCCCCTCACTCCCACACCTTCCCCTCACACCCACACCTTCTCCTCACACCTACACCTTCCCCTCACACCCACACCTTCCCCTCACACCTACACCTTCCCCTCACACCCACACCTTCCCCTCACACCCACACCGTCCCCTCACACCCACACCTTCCCCTCATTCTCATGGGTAAATTTACATTAAATTAAATTCTCCACAGTAACCATTCGTAAATTAATGTGAGAACATTGTTACCTTGGTTATTATTGTGTTTAATTTAGATTGTGTAAAGTAAAGCCATTTTTCACATCCTCTCTCTCTCTCTCACTCTCTCTGTCTCTCTATCTATCTCTCTCTCCAGCTATCTATCTCTAACTCCCCCTATCTCTCTCTTTCTATATCTCCGACTTTCGTGTCAGTGTTTTGTCATCAGAGCATCACTCCAGCTCTAGTTGTTGTCCGTTCGGTTTCTCTTCTGGTAACAATATTACAAAGGCTGCAATAGTTGGGTGTGTCATTGTGGCGTAGAGACGAGAAAAATGGTGTTAAAGATACAACGCTTAGGTTTGATAACACACATGATGCACACGGCAAGGGGGGAGGGTGAAAGATTGTGAGTGATGTTGAGAGATGGTCAGTGATGTTGCGAGGAGGGGAATGATTACCCCTTTGACTTCACTAGGGGAAAAGTCACTGCAGGGTTAGCTCCCGAGGGATAATTATCAGATATGGCCAGTGCTATGTGTGGTCTGGGGTGTGCGAGTTTGTTGGCCAAGCTGGAGAGGACCAAGGAAGAATTGGAGAGGGCCAAGGAAGAAATAGAGAGGGCCACGTTGGAGAACCTAAAATTAAAGGAAGAGATGGCGAGGATGAAGGGAGAGGCGGGACAAGGAAAGCCAGTGTCTGACGAAAACTCAAGCGAGTGGCAGGTTGTGAGGAGAGGGAAGACCAAACTGGTGATGAAAAAACACACCAAGGATACATCAACAACGTCATCAGCAGCTAAGTGTACCAACTCGTTCAGTCCCTTGATAGACGAATTGGACGTTAGGACAGTCAGGGACATGGCTGACAAGGAAGGTATAAAACTTTAATTGTTGGTGACTCACAGTTAAGGTACTTGGACAGGGCTTTTTGTGGTAAAAACAAAAATAGGATGAGGGTGTGTTTGCCAGGAGCTGGGGTGGGGGATATAATTGACAGGATGGACAATATATTTTCTGGTAATGGGAACAAACCCATTATCTGCCTCAGTGCAGGAGGCAATGACATTGGCCAGTGTAGGAGCGAGGAGCTTCTTGATAATTTCAAGGCAGCTATAGATCATATTAGGACTAAGGGAGGGATTCCTATCATATGCCGTGTCCTGCCTAGAAGGAGATTTGGCAGTGAATGGTTGTCAAGGGCAGTTGGTGTCAACGACCGTCTTGACAGATATAGCAAGTCAATATCAGTCCCATTCATTGACAACTGAGACAACTTCTACCGCAGAAGGGACCTTTATGCTAGGGATGGGGTGCACCTGTCTCTGGATGAGGTGGCAACCCTGGCCGGGTCTCTAGAGGGGGCAGTTCAAAAGATATCGAAGTCATGAAACTTCTAGGGGAACATATGGGCACGGGGGTGGAGGAGACTTCAGTGGGAGCGGGTAAACAAAGTAAAAGGTTACAGGGAAATAGTGTTAGGAATGATGACAAAGTTAAATTAGACAGCGAGTTAAGACCTAAACGCGGTAAAGGGAGGACTCAGAACAGGACTAACCTAAATGTCTACTATGGGAACAGTAGAAGTATGAGAAACAAAATGAATGATATTAAGGCCTTGGTATGTACCGAAAAAATCGATATAATAGCATTCACTGAAACATGGATCAACCTAGACTCACTTGAGTTACCTGTCGAATACCAAATTGCCGATTACAAATTGTTCCCTACCGATAGGCCGTCCAAGAAAGGAGGCAGAGTAGCAATCTATGTCAGGGATAATCTGAAGTGTAAAATAAATAAGGAAATAAAAACTGAGAGGAATACATAAACAATTTGGATAGAATTAATCGACGGTAGGGAAAAATTAATCATAAGAGAAATATATAGGCCACCCAATCTTGATAGAGTTAATGAGAGACTTATCTGGGATGAAATGCGCAGGGCTTCCATACACAACAAAGTCTGTATAGTAGGCGATTTTAACCTTGGACAAATAGATTGGACTGACCTTATGGGTAACTCAGTATCAGAAGATTTCCTCGAAACGATCCAGGACTGTTTCCTAAGTCAACATATAACCGAACCCACCCGGAGTAACAATATGCTTGATGCAGTTCTGTTGAACAGAGTAAACCTCATTAGTAATGTCGAAGGAACGAACTTGCAAACAGCAGTCACAAAGAAATTTGATTCCAGTTAGATTTTCAGGTCAGACGTAAGGAAAATTCCATTAAAGTCCCAGATTTCAGAAGGGCAAACTCTGATAGTTTAAAGAGGCAGCTGAGAGAGGGGGTGTTGCTCTTGGGCGTGACACATGACACCAACCTGATAACGAGATCTGAGATTGCTGAGTTCCACGACAATTTAAATGACGAGTTACTTAATGCACAAAGGCAGAACATACCATACAAAAAACTCAGATCAGACAACAATGACGTTAAGTGGATAAATAATTATTTAACGAACATTATTGGACAAAGGAAGGCGAGAGGTAGAAGAATAAATCGTGGCGAAATTTACCTCCGGGAGTATTATAAGGTATTGGCGGGTAGGGTTAAGACCGAGATAAGAAATGCAAAGAGAAATAATGAACTGAAGATTGCAAGGGAGGCGAAAATAAACCCCAAAGGATTCTACCAAATGTATCAAACTAAAACACAGGAAAAGATTGGACCAATACGTTCAGATACTGGCGAGCTAACTGATAACGGCGGAAAAATGAGCAATAATCTGAATAAATATTTTTCAACAGTTTTCACCACCGAAATTTAAACGTGATACCCGAGGCACCGACTCTATTCAAAGATAGTGAAGTAAACAAATTATGCGAGATAGTTGTGACTAGTAATGATGTTAATAAGCAAATAGACAAGCTGAAGCCTAATAAGTCACCTGGTCCCAATGAGATATTTGCCAGAGTATTAGGGAATGTAAGGAAGAGCTTACTATGCCCTTAGCAAAGTTGTTTAACATGTCCTTAAAAACAGGTGTAGTACCAGAATCCTGGAGAATAGCGAAGGTAATACCAATTTTCAAGAAGGGGGATAGATTGCTATCCTCTAACTACCGACCAATCAGTCTAACATCAATAGTAGGCAATTTACTAGAATCAATCATTTCAAACTCTATTCGAAACCACCTGGAGAAGCACAAGTTGATTAATGATTCCCAACATGGCTTCACAAGCGGGAGTTCATGTCTTACTAATCTATGAACATTCTTTTCATCAGTTTTCGAATCGGTGAACGAGGGGCACAATTATGGTGTGGTATATCTTGACTTTAGCAAAGCCTTCGACAGAGTCCCACACGAAAGACTAATTAGAAAGGTAGAAGCCCATGGCATCAAAGGTAATATCCTTAAATGGATTAGGGCGTGGTTACGGGACAGGAAACAGCTGGTGAGGATAAACAGCACTAAATCTCATTGGAGCAACGTCACTAGTGGAGTTCCCCAAGGCTCAGTACTTAGACCATTATTATTTATTATATACATAAACGACAAAGATATCGGCATAGACAGCAACATAAGTACATTTGCTGATGACACTAAAATAGGACGTGTAATTAAATCTGACGAGGACTCTGCAAAACTACAGGAAGATCTACACAAATTTTTCGAATGGTCGGAAAAATTGCTGATGAAATTCAATGTGGACAAATGTAAAGTACTCAGTATAGGAGATGTAAACAGGGAAACCAGTTACCAGATGAACACCGATGCCATTGTGGAATCCAACTGCGAGAGAGATTTAGGAGTAATGATAAGTAGGAACCTTAAGCCAAGTAAACAATGTGTTTTTGCTCGTAACAAGGCTAATAAAGTACTTGGGTTCAAAGAAAGGAGTGTTAGTTACAAGACTAGCGACGTCATCTTAAAATTAGATCTAGCTCTTGTGAGACCTCACCTAGATTATGCAGTTCAGTTCTGGTCACCGTATTACAGAGTGGAAATAGAATCCTTGGAAAGAATCCAGAGGAGAATGACAAGGCTAATCCCGGGCATGGGGAACCTTGAGTGCAGAGACAGGTTAAAGCATCTTAATTTGCACTCCCTCGAGAGACGTAGAGTGAGGGGCGACATGATAGAGGTGTACAAATGGAAGTCAGGGTTAAACAAAGGGGACATTACAAAGGTACTCAAACTATCCAACCAGGAGCAAACTCGTAACAATGGTTTTAAATTAGACAAATTTAGATTTCGGCGTGAAATAGGTAAACACTGGTTTGGAAACAGAGTAGTGGATGAATGGAACAAGTTACCAAATATCATCATTAACTAGAATATGCTGGATAGCTTCAAACATAGGTTGGATGCTTATATGAGCAACAGGGGTTGGGTATAAACGGGACTGCCCAGTATGGGTCAATAGGCCCGCTGCAGTTTCCTCCATTCTTATCTTCTTATGTTCTTATGAGAGATGGGCAGTGATGTTGAGAGATGGGCAGTGATGTTGAGAGATGGGCAGTGATGTTGAGAGATGGGGAAGGATGTTGCAAGGTGGGTAGTGATGGTGAGAGATGGGCAGTGATGTTGAGAGTTGGGGAATGATGTTGAGAGATGGGCAGTGATGTTGAGAGACGGGCAGTGATGTGGCACGGTGGGGAATGATGCTGAGAGATGGGCAGTGATGTTGCGAGGTTGTGAATGATGTTGAGAGATAGACAGAGCCGTCGAGAGGGCTGGGAAGCCTGGACGATTCCTTGGGGCACGAGCCTCGATATTATGGCTCGAAAATATAAAAGGCCAAAAGGGACCCATAAATTGTTCTTTCCACTTGGGGACTTGGCCAGCTCTCTCAGCCCTGGACACGGGAAGAAATAATTGTTAAAAAAGAAGTGTGCACATACTACTTTGCTGTCAATCGAGTTCACAGATGTTGCACCTGTGGAGGGCTACATCTAGTGCGGGAGTAACGGCAGCAGCGTCTCTCCGGCGTTGGCGCTTCTCTGCCTCGGTATGCAGTCGAGATAACTAGAAAATATGGACACCTTCTTGTGTGGTGATCCTCCAAGCGTTACAGTGTGGAGTAATCGTCTCCCAGGTGAGGGGGTCGATTTGGCACTTTTTAAGGTATGTCTTAAGACTATCCTTATACCTTTTCACTTGCCCGCCAGTGCTACGTTTACTATTCGTTAGATGACTATAAAGTAGCTTCGTTGGCAATCTACTCTCGTCCATGCGGGTAACCTGGACAGTCCAGCATAGTTGTTCATGGATAATGGTAGCCTCAATGCTCCTACAGTCGGTGTCAGTGAGAATACTGGCATTTGTTCTCTTGTCTTCCCAGCGAACTTGGAGGATGGAACGTTGACAACGTTGGAAAAAAGTTTTCAAGTGTATTGAGGTGCCTCCTGTATGTGACCCTTGTGTCGCTGCCATATAGCAGGGTGGGGAGGACCACTGCTCGATATACATGCAACTTGGTAGATAATTTCAGCTCCCTACTGCTGAATATAATGTACGGAGCCTGCCAAAAGTGGGAAAAGGACACATCTGATTTGATGTTGAATCTCTTCATCGATGTCTGCAGTATTGGACAGGTGCGAGCCAGGATACCGAAAGTGGGTAACATTAGAGAGGGAAGTACCATTAAGCTAGATGGATGGTAGAGGAGTGGCTGAACCAAGGGCAGGCTGAAAGAGAATCTGAGACTTATGTACATTCACCTCAAAGCCGAAGTGTGCATACACATCTGCATAGGTGTTCAGGATCTCCTGTAGGTCACGTTCAGTGTGAGCAACAAGGGTGTGGTTGTCTGCATACTGAAGTTCAGTAATGGAAGCTGCCGACACCTTTGTCCCTGCCTGGAGTCGTCTTATGTTGAAAAGATCCATCATCCGGTACTCCCTGTCCACCTCGCTGGCTAAATTGGGAAAAGAAGGAAGCCAAAAAATTGAGAAGAGAGGTTGGCCCTAGTACACATCCTTGTTTTACCCGCGTTTGGATAGGAAGAACTTAGACTGAGTGCCATTGTCCAGGACACTGCCGTTCATGCCACCGTTAAGTTGCTTCACAATGGGATGAATTTTGATGGGCAGCCAAAATGGCTGAGGGTTCACCAGAGGGTTTCTCTGTTGACCGAGTCGAAGGCCTTACTTAAGCGAAGGAGGCCATGTATCGGTCACGACGTTTTTCTCTGCACTTTTCCTCTATCTGGCGGGCAGCAAGGATCATGTCAGTGGTGCCACACGATGGTCTAGACTCTAAAACCACATTGAGATTCTGGGAGGAAGTTTTCCGCCTCAGGAAGAAGTCTATTTTGGTAGACTAGGGCGATAATCTTGCCAGCTATGGACAGCAGCGAGATCTCACGGTAGTTGCCACAGTCTTACCGGTCTCCCTTGTTCTTATAAATATGGACAATGGAGGCATCTTGAAGAGCCTGGGGTGATTTTCTCCTTTACCTTATATTCTCCAGGAGAGAGTGGAGGCGGCTGGTAAGCTGAGTTCCTCCTGCGTTATACATCTCAGCTGGAATTCCATCAGGCCCTGAGGCTCTGTTAATTTTCATCTGATTGACGGCAATAGCTACCTCATCCAAGGATTAAGGATAGCTAAGGTGGGTCAGCTATGGATGCTGAGTAATCAGGACATTCACATCTGTGTTTCAGTTCAGTGAATGGTAGTGCTCTTTCCAGCGATGAAGGATGCCTTCACCTTAAATTAGGGAGTTACCATCGGATAAGTGGAAGAGGCCTGCACCATGAGTGATTGGCCTATAAAATGTTTTAATGGAACACTGCAAGTTTTCGTGATCCACAACCTTATTCTTAATCCAGTCGTTCTTTAGATTACGAAGTTCGTGCTGGGCCACCACTTTCTCCTTGCTCAAGGTATCAGTTTTAGTCCGAGACTGGGGGTTCTTCTGCTAGTCATTTAAAGCAGCATTTTTATCATCGCCGAGTACGTTGATTTCTGGGTCATTTTCATGAAACCAGTCCTGGTGTATTCTTTCTCTCTGGCCAAGGGTTTTTCTGCAGGTTTTTGTCATGACAGTGTCGAGAATATCCCATGTTTGAGCTGCTCTCTGAAATAATGTGCTACCGCTGGATCATCCAGATGCTTAGTGTAAAAACCTCTTCTGGAGGCTTGCTGACTTCACCGTTTTGGGGCGACGTGAAGTGAGAGCTTGGCTCTGACGAGCCGATGATCAGTGTCACAGTGGTCTGAGCCATTCATGACTCGGGTGATGAGGATTTCTCGGTGATCTCTTTCTCTGAGAATGATGTAGTTAGTGAGATGCCATTGTTTGGATCTTGTGTGTTGCCACGAACCCTTGAACCTGTCGGTCTGCCAAACAAGGTATTGGTGATAGTAAGGTTGTGTGCAGTACACTTGCTGAGGAGGAGTAGGCCCTTGGGGTTACACTTGCCTAGCCCATTTTTCCCTTTGGTTCCCTGCTAAATATCAGCATCTCTGCCAACTCTGGCATTGAAGTCACCAAGGAGCACAACCTTATATTTTGGGGGGATAGAGGTTAGCATTCTGTTGAAGTCGGCATAAAAGTCCTTCTTTATGGAAATTCTTTGCATCCAGTGTGATGAACTGGATGATGGCTGCATGTGAGTTGATTTATGTCGTGAGGCAGGAGAACAGGCTGTAACCACAGATCTTGGCTCTCCCTTTTCGAGATCCAGTGTTGCAAGTGTTGCGACGACTGGGGAGAGGGAGAGTTACAAAGGACTGTCAATAACAAAGTTTGTTGGGTTTAGCTTAGTAGCCTGTCCATCATGCATTGCCTTCGTCAGCCAGTGTAGTCACTGGGTTCCCATGGTGGTCACATCTTCCACCTATACTGCCGTTGGGGTCTTGTTGGAGCTCTGTAAACACATCTGCCTGACGTGGGCTCTGCCATAGATTTTTCGTTTGGGGTTTACTCCCGTAGCCTTATACCTACCAAGGTTAATCCGCAAGGCAGTGGGGCAGTGGTTGGTCAGTGCCAAGACGTGTCCACATGCCACTGGGCTTATGCACCGTCCCTCTGGCTCCCACTGCTACTCCGAGATCCCCTGCTGGTCTAGCCTGGACCCACGAGGCACCCAGTTATCGGGTGTTGCCATGAGGAGGCCCAGGTGAAGAGGCTGTGTACTGGCAGGGGAAGACTTATGCAAGTTGCTTCCCTGTTCGCCACGAGGGCTAGCCAGTGTTAAGACCGTGTCGTATTTTTTTTTTTTTTATATATAACATGCTTCCATGTTGTTCCATATTATTCCTGTAATGATGTGTTAAATTTACTATTATATAATCTAGTCACCTTACCCTGTGCTGTTAAGGTTTTAACTGTTATTATTTGTTCAAGCCCATCTTATTTCTTCATTTAGTATTGTAACAAGCATTCTTTGTCTCTCTAACGACCATCTGCATTGTTAAACGACCCATGTTTCACAGGCTGGTTTTTGGCGGGAATTGGCCCTATATATAGTGGTCCACCAACTGACTGAGTTCAGTCCAGTCCAGTCCTCCTTGTCATTCAGTACACGTTCTTTTGAGTGACACTTGTCACCTGTTACTTATACTTCATTTTATTTATGTGTTGTTCCTGTCACCACCAATGTGGTATATCTATGTGAGTACCTATTTATGTCTCTTATGTGTCCATCAGCGCTTGCTTAGTTACATTTAAGTAATTCAGTGTTGTTTCACATTAGTTAATTTTTGTGTTAGTTATTTTATATGTTTATGTAGTGTTAACATAATCCAGTGCTTTATTTTTATTCTATATATTTAAGCAGTTCTTTTGATGTTTCGATGTTTAGTATCATTTGTGTCTTAAAGGTTTCGATAGTGAATCAATTTGTTGTGACAGCCTACGAGGCTCTTTATTGTGTTAATATTTAATTTAATTAAATCCTTAAAGGTTTACTATATTTAATTTTATTCCCTTTTGATTTACTTTACTTGTTTTGTTTGGTTACGCCTAGAACCTGGATATTAATGTAAATTAAGAGACGGCGTAACACCAGCTGCGGTAGCTGAAAGCGAGAAGAAGCAAGCAGTGCTTGCACTTTAACACTATCATAACGCTGGCACACTATACGCATTACACCACCCTGTGCACACACACACACACACACACAAAGTTCACTTGTTAAAAAAATTAAGACAAATGATCTTCTCGACCAGACATTTTAGCACCAATATTCCCACTGTGGACTGAACCTAATTAACACAAGTAAAAACTAACACGATAAAAGTTAACATCTGTATAACTTGTGCTTGTACACACTGATGGTAGAGGTTAGCATTAACAGGTTAATTCTGGTATTTACAGTTTCTGTGTTGATCTCTGATAATTTCCTCACCTTGGGAAGTAAAATTTTAACATGTGAAAGGCTCTGGTAACATAAATCTCTTGACGAGAACATGAAAAAAAGAAAAAAAATTCAGCGACATGCTCCACTGCGCTGCGTGATATCAAGGCGCTAGGAGGAGTTCTCTTTAAAGAACTCAGTGGACTAAGCCATCTCACTAATGGTGACGCAGCTGAGTAATCAAACAACCATTTCGCAACTATATGCCAGACGCTTCCCTGGCTTGACACAGCCACCCTGCTTAACCACCAGCCCCCTTTCCACTGACTTAATAGAACAATAAGAAGTAGCAAATCTCAGTATTCCTCGAGTTACACAACTATATTTATGAGTAACATTATGTCCCCCTCCTCCTACCTACACACACACACACACACACACACACACACACGCTACTACTACTTTGCTGTCACTCGGGATCAAGAATTACGATCTGTTACGAATCACCCCATCTATTGTCATGATCTACCTACCCAGAACCACGAGCAACGCCATCTAGGGACGAAACCCGAGTATGACTAGTCTTAGTTACCACTCCTGGGTTTCCCTTCTCCATATCCTGGTTGTTGCGTCACCTCCTCCAAGTCTTCCTCATCAGCTCCAGATCGAGGAGAGTTCAGTTCACTCTGGGAAGTTACTACACTAGAATCACCTATCCTGGAAACCTACGGCAGAGTGACTACCTACCATCTTCTTCAATACCACTGGTTAACATAAAAAAAAAATTCTCATGGTTCTGGATCAAAACAGTCTGATTCTAGTGTAATTGTATGTGCTGAACTCAATTATGACATTCGTATAGCTGTATCAGGCTCAGTTTTCCAGAACCAGCATATCTATATATTTAGTGTTCCATGCTATTCATACAGTAATTTATATGCTCATTGGCTCCACTTATGCAATTATTTTGTCCTGATTTGTGCTTTTTTGTTTGTTTCAGTTTGCTGATTCATGATATTGCATATCTACACCTGCATGATTTGTAATTACTCTGAAATTAACAAAACATGGAACGTCGCAAGTGTGTGAACGGTGCTGACAGTTTTTGCTACATATGTGGTGCCTTCACGCCTGGTAGCCCCAAGAAACCAATCACAAAAGCTGTTCGACTGAACTACAAAAGTTACTTCAAATGTCATTTGGGTGACCAAGACAAGAAATGGGCACCTCATGTAGCCTGTAAGTCTTGTGTTAACCACCTGAGCGAGTGGATGTGTGGTAAACGAAGTTCAGGAATGCCGTTTGCTGTACCAATGATATGGCGTGAACCTAAAGACCACAGTAGTGACTGCTACTTCTGTCTCACAAATATTAAGGGAATAAAAATCAAGACACGAGGCAAGGTACAGTACCCCAATATTGCTTCTGCAATCCGACCACTACCGCACAGTGCTGAACTTCCAGTCCCAAATCCACCGACTGAACAAGAATTGAGTGATTCCGATTCTACCTCTACCTCAATGGAAAACGACTACCAGGATGACTCTGAAAATACCAGGCCTAAACTATTTACTCAAGAAGCGCTTCATGATCTCATCAGGGACCTAAACTTGTCAAAAGAAAAGGCTGAAGTTTTGGGATCCAGACTAAAGCAGCGTAACCTGCTAGAAGATGGAGTGCATATCACTACAGCGCATTACCGACATAGACAGCTGTCTGCATTTTTCAAGATGGCAAACAACCTTTGTTATTGCGAGGACGCAGTATCTCTCATGCAACAACTCTGCAAGTCTGAAACATACAAGACAAAGGATTGGAGGCTGTTTATAGACTCAGGAAAAGACTCTCTGAAAGCTGTTCTTTTACGCAATGGCAATCGGCTCCCATCTGTCCCAATAGCACACGCAACAAAAATGACTGAGAGCTATGAAACAATGAAAATTCTGTTGGCCGCTATAAAGTATGAGAAACACCAGTGGAAGATATGTGGCGATCTCAAAGTCATCAGTTTACTACTGGGCCTTCAGAGTGGCTACACAAAGCACATGTGCTTTTTGTGCTTGCGGAACAGCAGAGCTGATGCAGAGCAATATGTGAGAAAGGATTGGCCGACAAGACCAAGAGATGCGTCTGGAAGGTTTAACTGTGCTCACAATCCGCTTGTAGATCCAGAAAAGATATTTTTGCCTCCACTGCATCTAAAGCTCGGTTTGGCTAAAAATTTCATCAAAGCTATGGATCAATTCGGTGCTGGGACTTTATACTTATCTCAGAAACTAGGTGGTGTGGTTTCCGAAGCCAAGTTGAAAGCAGGTGTCTTGAATGGACCACAAATTCGTATACTAGTTAATGATAGTGAATTCACCAAAACATTGAACCCACTGGAGAAAAAAGCATGGGAATCATTTGTCAATGTGTCAAAGAATTTTCTTGGAAACTATCGTGCTGACAACTACAAAGAAATCGTAACAACCATGCTTCAGAATTATCATGCATTGGGAGCAAGGATATCCTTGAAATTGCATTTTTTCCACTCTCATGTTGAATTTTTCCCAGGTAACCTTGGAGACGTTAGTGATGAACACGGCGAAAGATTTCATCAAGATATCGCCATAATGGAGAGCAGATATCAGGAACAATTCAGTCCTAACATGATGGGCGACTATTGCTGGACACCATCGAGAAGAGAGCAAGCTGTACAAGAGAAAGAGTAAAGTTCAGAAGCACTTTTAGAACTTCATATTTTGTCATTATAAAGGATTTGAACTTATGTTTTTTGGTACAATTTTATATGAGCTTATCTGTGATAGGTTTAAAATTGTATCTTGCATGACGCGATAATGTTACAATATTTACTATTTTTTTTATTCTTTAAGAAAGTAGGTCTGATGGTAGAATGAAACATCCAATTAATATTCTTTTAATGAAATTAGTCATGAAAGCACAGTCACATGAGATAATCTCATCTTTTGCACGACACGTGATGGAAAATTAAATATTTGTACCTATTGATTTTTTTATAAAACCTGGTCTGATAGAACAAAACAAATATCAGATTCGAATTCAGCAATATGAAATTAGTTGTGTGAGCATGATCTCATATGAGAACCATTTTGGCTGTTGACCAGTGACTCAGCCTTACTCGTCAGCCATCTCAGCACTGCACTTGAGTATTTTGTAATCTTATATTGCCTCCCACCTCCACTTGCTTCTGTTTGTTGTATGTTGTATAAATATGTATATACTGTTTAGCCAATGTTGCGTATGTTTAGGTTAAGTATGGTTAAGGGTAAATTATAGAAAGCTGAATATTTTGTTAAGGAATTTATGGTACTTTATTATACACAACAAAAACTCTCATCCTTTGTCTACCCTTTATAGTCCGATTGTCTTTGTTTTTTTATTGTTGTTGCCTGTTGGGATCTGGGTAGACTTTTAACTATATTCTAAATCCCCAACTCGTAACACGATTATACATCTATGATACAATGATACGAGTTATTAGAGATGTCACCTTCGTTGGTGAGCTCTGAGGTGACTCGAGAGGCCGATACGGGACCGGCGGGCCCGTCACAGATGTTGAACATCTGAGGGGCTACATCTTGCCCATGGGGAAGGGGGGGGGGGGGGCAGCGTCTTTCTGGCACTGATGCTTGTCTGTCTCGGTATACCTTTTCCTTTGTCCGGCAGCGCTATGTCTACCATTCGTTAGGTGACTGTAAAGTAGCTTCTTTGGCAGTCTACTGTCGTTCATGCAGGTAACACGGCCAGGCCAACGTACTTGTTCATGGATAATGGTTGCCTAGATGCTCCTACAATTGGTATCAGTAAGAATACTGGCATTTGTTCTCTTGTCTTCCCAGCTCACTCGGAGGATGGAACGTAGACTACGTTTGTGAAAATTTTCAAGTGCCTTGAGGTGCCTCCTGTATGAAACCCATGTCTCTCTGCCATACAGCAGGGTGGGGATGACCACTGCTTGATACACGTGTAGCTTTATAGATAATTTTAGCTCTCTATACAACTGAAGGCACGGGTATGGAGTCTGCCAAAGGCTTCAGATGCAATCTGATCTGATGTTGAATCTCTTCATCGATGCTCGCGGTGGTGTACAGGTGAGAGCCAAGGTACTGGAAGTAGTTAGCATTAGAGAGAGTAGTACCGTTAAGCTGGATGGATGGTGGAGGTGTGGTTGAACCAGGGGCAGGTTCAAAGAGAATCTGATTTTTACGTGCATCCACCTCAACGCCGAAGTGTGCATACTATTACACAGTGTCATTTCCTTTTGGTGTTCTTGTGCATAATGCATGTAATTATGGAAGATAAGGAATAATCATTATATTTTTAGTTAAGCTTTGTTTCAATAACATTGAGCCATCTTTCACTAATTATTTTGTCATATTAATAAGACTTTGAGTGACTTATGTCTAAAAATATATTTGGCCATTTAGTGCAGAGTTTCCATGGGAGCTTTTTGCATTTGTGTTAGGTCACTGTCCCAGTGCTGTATTTTTTTTTTTTGGGTGGGGGGAGGGGGTGAATATTATATGTAAGAAGTGATATTCCAGTGCTTTGAAGACCTTAAGTATATTAGAGGGAAGTGATCATAACAGATGGCGACCTTGCCAGGATCCTGAATCCATGTGAGTATTGTATCAACTAGTTTAGTGTTTTATTTTATTTACTATTGGTCCAACGTTGAAGAACTTTTCATATTCATCACAATGTCCTTCTTAAGCCAGTTAATAGAAAACTTTAGTGGTGATGTGTTACAGAAACCTTTAAAGAAGGGTCACTGGTTAATTCTTGGTAATAACTGTGTAGTTGATATTAGTATGAAGAAAGATGTGATTAAAGCTATGGTTATTGAACACTTAGTAAACGAAGAGATTGTGCCAAAATCTGCTTTGAAGTTGATTGTTGATTGTTAAGGTCTTACTAAGTTAGAAATAGAAAAGGGGTTGAAGCTTAAAAAGATGGAGTTCGAAGCTCAGGAAAGCTTACGGAAGTTAGAAGTGGAGAAAGAGATAAAGTTGAACCGAGCTAAGTTAGAAATTGGTAGACAAGTTAGAGTCCAGGATAATAAACCTATTGTGTATTTTGAAATATGTTAAGCTTCTGCCAGATTTTAATGAACAGGAGGTAGACACTTTTTTTCGGGAATTTGGAAAAGGGGCTACCAGTCTGAAATTACGAGAGGAATATTGGGCCCTTCTTCTGAGAAGTGTATTCATGGGCAAAACACAGGAAGCAAGTTCTACTTTATCAGTAACAGATAACTGTGATTATGCTGCATTAAAATTATATGTCATAAAGAGTTATGAAAGGGTGCAACAGTACTACAGGCAGAAATTTTGGAATTGTAGAAAGTCTGATAACTTGACGTCCTGTGAATTTGTTCGTCAGAGGGAGAGACAGTTTGATTCTTGGTGTATGTCAATAAAAATTGAAAATTTAAAGGAGCTTAGAGAACTCATGTTAATGGAAGAATTTAAAAGGTGTATAGATTCTATTTTAAGAACATATTTAGAAGAAAAAAGTGTTAATGCCTTTGACAAACTTGCCTCTCTTTCAGACACCTAAACCATAACACAAAAAACAGGCGATAAGGATATTATCTTGCAAACAAGACTACCCACAAGACCAATGATGTTACTATGAATGTTGTTCATGCAAAGTCTACTGTAAACTTGAGTAATCATGCAAAAAGTCAGTCGACGAGTACAGATAGGTCTTCTCCAAAAAACTCTATTGTATGCTATTATTGTAAGAAACCTGGTCATATTGAATATAATTGCCAGAAATTATTGAAGAAGGTGGAGGTCAAGTCAAGTCCAGTGCTTTAGTTCGTAAATTTCCATGTCCCCGTAGGAACAAAGCTATGGTTGAGTAGGACTTCGATCCTTTTGTGTTTGAAGTTTTTGTGGGTCTAGAGGAGGATGGTGTCATGCAATTCATAGGAATTTTTCGGGACACTGGAACTGCTCAGTCGCTGTTGCTGGAGGAAATTTTACCCTTGTAGACTCAGACTTCAATGTCGTCAAGTGTCCTGTTGAGAGGTTTGGTTGGCACGATCAGCGTTCCTCTACCTACAGTCAAGTATTGTGACAGGACTTGTTGTTGTCGTAGTCACATCAGTTGATGGAGTAACTTTGATTCTGTGGAATGATCTGGCTGGGGGGAAAGGTTTCTGCTGAGCCTATCATTGTTGATGTGCCTACGATGAATAATGATATTCAGTTGCTGAAGAAGGAAATACCAGGTATCTTTCCTGCTTCTGCGGTGACACGTGCGAAGTCGTGTGCCACTGTTTTGGGTGGATCTGAGGAAATCCTTAGTGGATTAACAGATGCAGTACAGGAGTCCCTTGGGTTTAGCCCATAGGAGCTTATTTTTGGGCATACAGTTAGAGGTCCATTTAAAGTGGTTAAAGTAACTACAGTACAGCCCAAAACTACCGTTTCTGAATCATAAAGAAAAATTATTCAAAACATGGGACCTAGCTAGGGAAAATTTTTGTAGTTACAGCAGAGAATGAAAACCAGGTTTGATGATAAGGCTAAAGAACGTGTATTTGATGTGGGTGATAAAGTGTTGTTGTTTTTACCTGTACAGGGTTAACCTCTTAGGCTAATTATTTTGGTCCATATGAGATCATCAAGAAGATTAATGATGTAAATAATGTTGTCAAAACTCCAGATAGAGATAGAGAAGAAAGAGTATGCCATGTTAAAAAGATGAAAGAGTATCATAGTAGGAAGCCAAAAGAATCAGTGTTATTGCCCCTGTCATTGTGCCTAAGGAGAGTGAAGATGGTGTCTTCTTGGATATAAAGTTGTGTAACAGTGATGTTATGAAAACTATGTCAAAAGTTTAAGCATTTGTCTAAGAGTCAGATTGGGGAAATGTGTGCATTAATTTGTAAATATGCAGACTTGTTCAACGATGTGCCAAAACCTACATTGTTAGTACAACATGTAGATGTAGGTAGTGCACTCCCTATAAAACAATCACCGTGTCGACTAAATCCTGTTAAGAGAGATTGCCTTAAGCAGGAGGTGAAGTATTTGCTGATAAATAACATCATCAAACCCTGTGAAAGTGAGTGGTCTTCCCCTTGCCTTCTAGCACCCAAACCAGATAAATGTTTTAAACTTTGTACTGACTAAAGAAAGATTAATAGCCTCACCAAGTCGGACTTTTATCCCCTACCTAGAGTTGGTGACATCATGGACAGACTGGGACAAACAACGTTGGTCAGCAAAGTCGACCTCTTGAAGGGTTATTATCAAATTGGGTTTACTGAACATGCCGAAAAGATTTCTGCTTTTGTAACACTTGGTGGATTCTTTCAGTATTGTGTAATGCCTCTTTGGGTTCAAGAATGCTCCAAGGACGTTGCAGTGTCTTGTACAATGCTTGACGACAGATCTCAAGGGTTTCCAGACTTACATTGATGACGTTATCATCATTGGAGAGCGTGGGATAAGAATATCAGCCACTTGAGTCACCTGGTCGAAAGACTATGAGAAGCTGGGCTGACCGTGAACTTACTTAAGAGTGGCTTTGGACATATCCAAGTGGAATTCCTTGATTATGTGGTCGATCAGACAAAGGTTACTCATGTGTCTGGCAATGTTGAAGCAGTGATGAAGTTTTTGCAATTCACAACCAAGAAAGTGATGAGCTTCTGTGTAATGGTTGGCTACTATCGCAGGTTTTGCCTTAATCTCTCAACAGTGGCAGCACTCTTGACTAATCTCCTCAAGAAGAATCAAGACACTCAAGTGGACGACAAAGTGTGAGGGCGCATTCCAGAAAATCAAGGGTGCCCCGTATACCCACCCATCTTGCAGACCTCAAATTATGAAGTACCATTTGTGTTACATACTGATGCCAGTGATTATGGTACAGGTGTAGTTCTCTTACAGGAAAATAATGAGAAAGTCTTACATGCCACATGCTATTATAGGACAAAATTAAAAAATATCAAAGAAACTATTCCACCATAGAAAAAGAATCATTGTCATTAATTCTAGTTTTAACAAAATTTTAAGTGTATTTAAGTGGTTCTCCTTTTCCAATTTATGTTTTCACTCACCATAATCCTTTTGTGTTCTTTGAAAGGTATAAAAATAAGAACCAATGATTCATGAGGTGGAGTTTTCAGTTCCAGCCTTTCAACCTTGTAATCAAACACATAAAAGGAATAGATCATGTGTTAACAGATGGTTTATCATGTAATGACACATATGTATACTGTATGAATGAGAACAGAAAACTTTTTTTAGAGGAGAATCGTTAAGAAACGTCTTTATTTGGGAACATAAGTTACATGATTTACTCACTATGCTGTCTATATACTGTGTGATGTCCCTCCTTGCTCCTCACAACATTGAGGAAAATCCAAGTTGACAAGTAAAAAATACGTTGTGAAAAATCTAGGGGTTGAAATACGTGGATGCAGTAAGAAAGAACACACATAAGAATCACTGTTTGTGACAGACAAGATTTGAATTATAAAGAGGATAAAAAGATTAACAAGTAAACTAGGTAATTTAATAACATTTATATTAAGTATTGATTAAGATAGTTAATTGGATACATTCCATAACACAAGTAAAACACAAAATATGCATTTATCAAAACACACCAGAATATTACCCAATTATTCTTACTTTAAACATTAAATACACATACTATATTAGGGTGTGTCATACAGAGGCGAATTTTTTTTTTTTTGAGTTTGAAAAATCGGCCCATGGTATTAATGATGTAGTTCTATGTGCAGAATCATGTGATATCTTCAGATTTGAAAAGTTTTCATTTTTTGCTCGGTAAATTTTAACTTGAAATCTTATGAAAATTCAGTATTCCCACCCTTTTACCAACACCACTAAATAGCTTATTTAAAGTAAAGTAAATGTATCAGGTTAATTTATTAGGATGAAAATGATCCAGAATAGTGAAACGAATGATCTTGACACATTTATTAAATTTAATATTTCTTTAGAAAACAAAATCATCAAATACAAAAACCGGTTTTACTACTACGACCCGGTGTTGCTGCACACCATAGAGAACATGTCTTTCTTGCTTCTGTTTCTACTCATCACCTCCCTGCTGACCACCTGAGCTCGGATGTAGCCTTCCCTCCTCTCCTGGCTGTACACGTGACTGCTGGCCTCGCTCACTTGCTGTACACAACGCTCAAAACTCTGGGTGTGCGAGGGCCAGGCAGGGACATGCATGGGGTTGTCCAGGAAAGCTCTGACTTGAACATTGGTGAGGCTGCAGGTAAGAGGGGGCTCACTGCCAGCCTGGATGTTATCCAGATCTATGAGATCAGTGAGGGTCTTGGCACCTAGATTGACTTCAGGAGTCTTCCTGACCCTGAAGGAATCGTTACCAACTGATTCGTCATGCCCAGATCCTCTCATAAGTCTCATATCCAAGATCTTTTTGACTGCCACTCTTCTCTCCTCCTCATCCTTACTGCAGAGCATTGTCTGCAGAACTGCCTCGGGATGAGCATACCAGGAAGATCTCCTAACAGTCTGCTCCACAATCTGAACAACCTTCCTTGGCTGACTCCTCAGGAGCTCAAGCTGGAAGAGAACATGCCTCGGACCTTCGGAGAACGATGACTTGACCTTGGTGTTGAACCAATTTGGCAAGTAGACACTCACGATGAATTGGACAATAAGTCTCAGGTTATGAAGCTGGTTCCCTTTCAGTTTATGATGAGCGACCCAAATTCTGCAGAACCTGAGAGCCGTTGTGAGCCACCTAGAATGTGAGACTGGACCTATCTGCAGGTAAGCAAGTCTATTAGGCATGACCCCAGTTTTGATGGCACTGCAAATCATGTAACCATAGTACTGGTCAGTACTCAGGTCGTCAATGACAGTATGTGCAAGCTCAACGAGTGGAGGGCCAACTGTGATTTTTTCAGAGCTCGGATTTATTTCTAACTCAGTGGCAGAGTCCAGCATCTTGCCAAGAGGACCAGACCATCTGTTGTTTGAAAGAGTCTTGCCATCCAGCTCCTGGATCAGATGTCTGAGTGGCAACTCTTTGGTGTGGAGGTCACAAACAATCCAGACCAGCTTCCTCCCAATCTTCCGCTCTATCCACTGTATGACCCCCCCTTGCCACCCTGTGTTCGTGTTGGTGCTGTCCCCTCCAATGGCCTGCAGGGTCTGGTCTACGTTCCTCTCTCTGAGCCCGTTCACAATGTTATCTGCCACTATCACAGCTGGTTTCCTGATGTCATCTTTCTCTGGAGTGAAATGCCACAAATACTTCCCTCCTGGTTCACTGCAGCAGGAGTAGTGTTCCTCCTTCACCATGGCAGGGAACAACTTGTCAGAATCTCCAACTTTCATGAACACTTTAGTGTCATCCCTTCTCCCATCAAAGAACAAACAATTGATTCCATTTTCTCTTATCCCCTTATCAAACTCCTCTTCTAGGTTACTGACAAGTTTCTCCTGAGCTCTCCTTACTTTGTTATGATCTATCACCAGGTGAACATCATCAGGTGTTATCAAACCACCGTCAATCCAGGCAGCTGTTGCTATCTCTGCAGTTTCTCTGAGACCAGTGTGGTGTCGCATGCTGGCCAGAGCTATGCTCGGGATATCTTTCCTATTTCGAATCTTATGCCTGGAAGGTTTGGGATCATTATTTTCTGGGTTAGGGACAAAGTCACCATTCTCCTGGTCAGCACTCGGATCAGCCATGGGGAAGTCATTAAACTCTGAATCAGCTTGACTCCAATCATCGGCCTTTTTTACCTCACCCTGGGCCTTCTCAAGTCTCTTTTCCTCGGCAACTCTTCTCTTCTGTCCCTCTGTGGCAGCCTCCTGTCTCTTGGACTCCGGAATATCTTGGCTAGAAATCATGAGAGCCCCTATACTGCCAGTCTTCTCTCTCTGTGCTTTGACAAATGCCAGTTCGATCAAAGGAATCTTTAGTTCACGCTTGCAAATACAGGAGATGTGGGCCTCGGATTTACAGTCACGATCGCATCCAAACTCAGGACAGAGAACAATTGGGCACTTGCAAGTAATTATGTCAAATAACTGGTCCAGTTGCTTGGCAAAGCTGTCCTTAACTGCAAGTTTTCCTCTCCCAAGAGAGATATCTCTTGCCTTTTCCCAACTGGCTAGCAGTCTCTCACTAATCTTCTTCTGACTTGTTATGACTGGAGGCTTGAACTGAGCGTTAGCCAGAGTGTACTGTGCCAAGACAGCTTTGGTCACATCACTGGCAATGTCTTTGTTTGTGTAAGTTCTTTGGTTCTTTTCACTGATTTGCCTGATTAAAACACCGTATCTCAAAGCATCTCTCAATGTAGGCAACTCCGACTTCAGGAGCTCTCTCCCAGACCCAAGATAGTGACTGAGATGGCTGGATTTTTGGTTCCTCGTCCTGACACAAGCAGCCATCGCAAATATTATCAACTTATAAATGCATCAGAATCTGAAACAGAAAAAAATATTGTTAGTTGGGTTGTTAAAGAATGAAGTCAGAAAGCAATGTTCACTATTTAATTGTAATGCACTAATGCAGCTGTACGTTAGATTTTCGATAAATTTCACGCTAAAATTTACCTAGCAAAAGGTTGCAAAATATTGAAACTGAAATTATTTTCTGTTTATATACACTAAAATCTACCAAAAAAGTGATGGGCCATTAGTTTTAGCTAATCTTCCCTCCTATGACACACCCTAATACTATATACAACACAAAAACCTAATAGAATTGGCAGCTCAGGTAGCAAGTCTAAGTTGCGATGGCCAACCACAGGGAACCAGGAATTACCGCCGTAGTCCACCACTGTCAAACCATCACAACACCACTAACAAAGTCCTCAATACAATTCGTCGTCCACACCCTGGGAGAAGGGGAACACAGAAGGCGGCAGAGAAAGACTCATCCTACCAGGCAGACACATTTACCTCGATACCTCGGTCTCATAGTCGGATAGGAAACTGGTTCAGAATCGGTGCTCACTGGGGTCGAGTAGCTTCGTGAAGCGGTTTCTTCTCCTGGTGTCAAGTTGAAGCAAGTGGTGGTTATGGTGGTAGAGTGAGGAAAGGACAGAGTCATCACAGCTGTTTGCTGTAAAGATTCTCTTATTATTTCATAACTTGATGTGTGCATTATTTTATTGTTTTATGCACTCTTATATTGGGTGATAAAGTATGTTGCTATATTTAGGATGATAATGATTGAAAGGTTACGTGTTGGCAATGCTGGGCATATCGATGTTCTTTTGTTTTGAAGTTGACGCCTGGGGACGTGGAATGACTGGACACAGTGGGCACGCCCTCTTTTCTCTCATCTTTCACTCGGAGCAGACACTCCGGGTTTTTCCTTCCACTGCTTTCTTGCTTTTACCTGAGGCGCACCGGTGGTTTTCGGTTAATCTTATGTATGTGAAGGTGCTGTGTATGCGGTAAGACTGGTATTTGCCAGGTTAATATCGGATTTTGCTCTAAATATTCTCAGGTAGGAGTGTTTGTGTTACTTGGTGTTATTTCGTCCTTGCATTCGTTTTTGTAATGTCATTTACCAGAATCATATATGTATTTGCCCAAAATATTCTTGGATAGCAGTCTTTGTATTACACAGTGTTATTTCATTTTGGTGTTCTTGCGCATAATGCATGTAATTATGGAAGATAAGGATTAATCATGTTTATTTTTAGTTAAGCTTTGTTTCAATAACATTGAACCATCTTTCACTAATTATTTTGTCATATTAATAAGACTTTGAGTGACTTATGTCTAAAAATATTTGGCCAATTAGTGCAGAGTTTCCATGGTAGCTTTTTGCATTTGTGTTTGGTCACAGTCCCAGTGCTGTAATTTTGGTTGTTTTGTGGGGGTGAAAGTTATATGTATTAAGTGACATTCCAGTACTTGAGAGAGAAGTGATCGTAACAATACGCATCTACATAGGTGTTTGGGATCTTCTGTAGGTCGCATTCAGTGTGAGAGACGAGGGTGAGGTCGTCTGCATACTGAAGTTCAGGGATGGAAGCGTCTGACACCTTTGTTCCTGCTTGGACTCGTCTTATGTTGAAAAGACCCTTCATCCGGTACTGGATGTCCACCCCACAGGCTAAATTGGCACTGGCACAAGTAAGGAAGGCAGCAAAGAAAATGGAAAAGAGAGTTGGTGCCTGAATATATCCTTGTTTTACCCCCGTTTGGATGGAAAAAAAATTCAAACTGGGTGTCATTGCACAGGACACTGTCTTTCATGCCACCGTGGAGTCGTGGAGTTGCCTCACAATGGCAATGAATTTGGTGGGCAGCTAAAACGACTGAGGGTCCGCCAGAGGGTATCCCTGTTGACTGAGTCGAAGGCCTTAGTAAGGCCAATGAAGGCCATGTGCAAGTCATGACACTATTCTCTGCACTTTTCATGGATCTGACGGGCAGCAAAGATAATGTCATTGGTGCCATGTGATGGTCTAAAGCCACATTGAGATTCTGGGAGGAAGTTTTCCGCCTAAGGAAGAAGTCTGTTAGGAGGACTAGGGCGATATTTTTGCCAACTACGGACAGCAGTGAGATCCCGCGATAGTTGACACAGTCTGATCGGTCTCTCTTAAATTTTCCAAGGGTGAGTAGAGATGGCTGGTAAGCAGAGGTCCTCCTGCTTTATAGACCTCGACGGGTGATTCCATCAGGCCCTGTTGCTTTGTTATTTTTCCTCTGCTTGATGGCAGTAGCTACCTCATCCAGGGATGAAGGATAGCTGTGGTGGGTCAGCTGAGCTCTGGGTGCTGAGGAACCTGCTGGTTGCTCAGGACATCCACATCGGTGTTTCAGTTAAGCAGCGAATGGTAGTGCTCTTTTCAGCGCTGACGGATGCTTTCTTCGTCTTCAATTAGGGGGTTACCGACGGAATAGCGGAGGGGGGGGGGGGGGGGGGGCACGCAATAAGAAGTTAGACCATATATTGTTTTAGCGGAATTTAAATATTCATGCATCTTGTGTTGTTCTGCAAATGTTTTCAATTTACTTGCCTTAATTTTCCACAGTTCGTTCATTAGTTTACGAAGTTCGTGCTAGACAACCGTTTTCTTCTCTTGGAAAGTATCAGCTTTGGTCAGAGACTTAGTGTTGTTAGGCCAATCAGTGAGAGCAGCATATTTACTATTGAGGAGTACTTCGATTTCCGGGTCGTTTTCATCAAACCAATCCTGGTGTTTTCTTTTGATCAGGCCGAGTGTCTCGTTGTAGGGTTTTGTGATGACATCTTTGATGGGACCCAATTTGGCATTGGGATTTTGATTGTTTGTTGGTGGAATGTTTATCAGCCCCTCATTGAGCTGCTCTCTGAAAGCATGAGCTACCGCTGGATCCTCCAGTCGTTTGGTGTTAAAGCCTCTTCTGGAGGCTTGTGGCCTTTGATGTTGTAGGGCGACATGAAAAGACAGCTTGGCTCTGACGAGCCGATGATCTGTATCACAGTGGTCTGAGCCACGTATGGCTCGTGTGATGAGGACATTTCTGCGATCTCCTTCTATGACAATGATATAGTCAATGAGATACCAAAGTTTGGATCGTTGGTGTTGCCGACAACCCTTGAAATTGTCGGCCTGCCTAAACAAGGTGCTCGTGATAGTGAGGTTGTGTACAGCACACTTGCTGAGGAGGAGTTGGCTACTGTATTTCTCCCTATGATTCCCTGCCCTATGGCAGTATCTTTTACAACTCTGGCATTGAAGTCTGAAAGGGTGGAAACGATCTTCCTGCTAGTTACCGCTGCTAACTCTCTCGTTTGCTGGTGCGGACGACACTTGAGGCGGTTGGACAGAGGTGAGAACGGCAGCTGCTACCTGTACCACCGGGAGATTCACCCCAGCCGCCATACAGTCACTATCTAGCTACCCCGCTGTTCGTCAAATTCTGGCTGTGATCTCATCATTGGTCCTGGACTCGTGGGCTGTGTCCCCAGACCTTCACTTATAGACTGTCAATTCTCTGGTCATCTACCACTACCACATACCACGACCATCAGTTCATCTCAATCCGTCTGTGCCCCGGTGTTCTCCTGCCATTTCAAGACGTCGCTCGAGTGTGGAGTTGAATGGATGCTTCCCTACCCTGAGTGTGGATCACCCTGTTCCAGAACCTTACCCCAGGGCCACTGCCGTAGGAAATATCTGTTCATTGTTTGATTCTATGGTTGTTTGATTCCATTAATTGCTGACTCCCCTTTATTGTTCGATTCTATCAATCGTTGACTCCCATTAATTGTTTGATTTCATTAATTGCTGACTCCCATTAATTGTTTTATTCCTTTAATTGTTTGCTTCCCTTAATTGTTTAACTCCATTAACTATTGACTGCCTTAATTGTTTGACTCCCGTAATTATTTGATGTTTGTTAAGTGGTGTCAGAGTTTTGTGTTATATTTTTTTATGGTAGAGTAAAGAGATGTCAATCTCAAACTGTTGTTTGCTATTCCTCAGAAAACCATGGTCCTTGACTTTCCTTTATTAAGAACCTGATTGGTCTGGTAAGGGATTTCTATCCCTAATTCCCAGGCCATTACAAGTGGCGACCTTGCCAGGATAGTCTCTGACCTTTGGTTTCTGAGGTTTAACATTCGTTCCGGCGTTGTTGTAAGTCGCCGTGAGCGCGCCACCTTGCTGTCTGTGGCCCGGAAGCAAGTGTTGTTCAGTGGTTATCCCTTCCTTCTGTGTGCTAATTTTGTTGCTCTCCCTTGTACTTGGGGAAGTTAATTAGTGTTGGTTGGGGTGCACTGTGGATGCTGTCATAGCATTTTTGTTATTGTTTCACCTGGTGCAGTTTCTTTGCCCTGAGAGTGATTCAGCTGGGCTGGGTGCGGAACAAGGTTCCCTCCAGTCGGATCAAATCATTTACTGGTCTGATTGAGCCACTAGGTGAGTTACCTTTGGCTATTTGCGGGGTAAGTTGGTTATTTTTCTCTTTGTTCTTGGCCTTTCGGATCACTATGTCTACTTTTGAGGTGTTGAAAGGTCAAGCGGTGGCTCTGGGTCTGACAGGTAATGAGATTGGTCAGTATGTGGTCACCCAAAAGAATGCCGAGAGAGAGGAACGTCAGAGAGAGAGAGAGGCACGTCAGAAAGAGAGAGAGATGGAGGCACATCAAAAAGAGAGAGATAGAGAGAGATGGAGGAACGTCAGAAAGAGAGGGGGATGGAGGAAAGCAGCAGAAATAGTGAAAGAGAGTTCGAATTAGCTAAGTTGCAGGCTTACCTTTCCATAAGAAGATACAGCCGAGCCCAAGTTCTGTGAGTCTACCTTCGTCTGGCAGCTGGGAGTCAATAATGGATGCTTTGACGATGTTTTGCCTAGACAGCTCTTTTACCACTCATTTGTGCCAGTATCCAGAAGGGTCCTGACATTCCAGGCAGCTACCATAATAGGTAGTTTAGTTTGTTTTTGCTTTGATCTGTGACTGTGATTATATTTTCGGCCTGCATAAGGATGACCTTACTAGGTGCGGTTGCCCAGTCAGGTTGATTCTATAGGCAGGCTATGTTTACGGCACCTTTTCTTGCACCCTCCCCATGTGGGGTGAGCAGAGTTGCTACTGGTAAGGGCTGCTCAGTTGGACAGTCAGGACCGGATTGTACTGCTGCCTAGATCCCAGTGCACAAACGACCATCTTATCTATGCCGCTCAGGTGCAGAGTTGTGACTGGAGACTCCCGGCAGTCATCTCTGCCTGTCCCTGTCACCACTCGTCTGTCGCCATAGGACTTGTGGGGGTTAGAGATTTTGATGATGATGAAAATTATGATTAGCTGGGTGATTGCCGTGTGTGAGTTGATTTATGTGGTGAGGCAATGGACTGCCAATAGCCCAGTTTGTTGGGTTTCGCCTTACAGTATTAGCCTGTCCATCATGTATGGCCTTCACCTGCCGGTGTAGTCGTTAGGTTCCCATGTTGGTCACCTCTTCCGCCTTGGGCCTTTGCTCCGTATCTCTGGGGCCCACTGATGCTCCGTGATCCCCTACTGGTCTAGCCTTGGCCCACGAGGTACCTAGTTACCGTTGGCTGCCGGCACAGCAGAAGTCTTGATACTGGCAGGGGAAGACTTACGCAAACTTGCTTCCCTGTTAACAACGAAGGCTAGCCAGCGGCAGTAGCTGAAAGCAAGAGGAAGCAAGCAGTGCCTGCATCTTTACACTAACATAATGCTGCCACAACAGTTGCATTACACCACCCTGTGCACACACACACACACACACACACACACACACACACATACACACACACACACTACTACTACTACTACTACTACTTCTACTACTACTACGACTTCTTTTTTTTAATGGCCCCCTAGCCTCCCCCAATAGCCACACCTTCGCCACTATTTTATTACCTTAAAATTAAATATCCTAATGCATAAGTAGCTATCCTATCTGTGTTGAGTTAGTTGAGCAACAGATCTATGCGGCATTCAGTGACTGTTGCCTTATAGTCAATATCTGCAACTGTTGTCGGCTTTGGGGCCGATGCTCTCGTTCCCCTGAGGCAGAATAAAGCCGATCTAAGGAGAGAGAAGGACTACTACTACTTTTTTTTTTTAATATGGCCTCCAGCCTCCCCCAATAGCTGCCACTCGGACTCGAGTATGACGATCATCCAGCTATGATACAGTGATATAAGCTATTAAGGATATCACCTAGGTTGGTGAGTTTAAATGTGACTAAAGAGGAGATACGCCACCGGCAGAGTCGTTCACATATGTTGAACATGTGGATGGCTCCTTCTAGTGCGGAAGGGGCGGCGTCAGCATCTTTCCAGCACTGGCGCTTGTCTGCCTCGGTTTGCAGTCGGGCTAATTCGAAAGTATTGACACCATCTCTTGTGGTGATCCCCCAAGCGTTACGGTGTGGAGTGATCGTCTCCCAGGTGGGGGGGGTCGATTTGGCATTTTTTCAGGTTTGTCTTAAGACTATCCTTATATCTTTTCAGTTGCCCGCCAGCGTTACGTTAACTATTCGTTAGGTGACTGTAAAGTAGTAGTTCATGGATAATGGTAGCTTATCGATGCTCCTATAGTTGGTGTCAGCAAGAATACTGGCATTGGTTCTCTTGTCTTCCCAGCGAACACGGAGGATGGAACGTAGACTACGTTGGTGAAAGTTTTCAAGTGCTTTGACGTGCCACCCTGTATGTGATCCATGTCTCACTGCCATATAGCAGGGTGGAGAGGACCACTGCTCGATATACATGTGACTTTGTAGATTATTTCAGCTCCCTACAGCTGAAGACACAGTTTCGGAGTCTGCCAAAGGCTTGGGATGCACATCTGATCCGATGCTGAATCTCTTCATCAATGCCTGCAGTGGAGGATAGGTGGGAGTCGAGATACCAATAGTGGGTAACACTAGTGAGGGTAGTACCGTTAAGCCTGATGAATGGTGGAGGTGTGGCTGAACCAGGGGCAGGACGAAAGAGAATCTGAGTCTTATGTACATTCACTTCAAAGCCTAAGTGTGAATACGCATTTGCATAGATGTTCAGGATAGAGTATAGAGTATTCAAGTCTTGTGTAATTAACCCATGTATATAAATACTTCTGCCTATAAGACAGGGGCTAATACAGAGTAAGGAAGGCAGCCAAGAAAATGGAAAAGAAAGTTGGTGCTAGTACACACCCTTGTGTACTAGCAGGTAGTGCAGGACACTACCGTTCATGCCGTCGTGGAGTTGCTTCACAATCAGGATGAATTTTGGCGGGCAGCCAAACCGTCTGAGGATGCGCCAGAGGTCTTCCTCGTTGACCAAGTCGAAGGCCTTGGTAAGGTCGATGAAGGCAATGTCCAGGTCCCAGCGCTGTTCTTTGCACTTTTCCTGTATCTGGCGGGCAGTAAAGATCATGTCAGTGGTGTCACGTGATGGTCTAAAGCCACACTGAGATTCTGGGAGGAAGTTTTCCTCCTCTGGTAGTAGTCTGTTTAGTGGGACTCGAGCGATAATCTTGCCAGCTACAGACAGCAGCGAGATCCCATGGTAGTTGCCATAGTTTAGCCGGTCTCCCCTTTTCTTATAAATATTGACGATGGAGGCGTCTTTAAGAGATTGGGGGATTTCCTCTTTTTCCCATATAATGTTTTCTCCAGGAGAGAGTGGAGGTCCTCCTGCTTCACTTCGGCCTGGATTCCATCAGGCCCTGAAGCTTTATTATTTTTCATTTTTTTTTTTTTTCTTTTAGGGGAATTAGCCCACCCGGGCACAGGTCAAGCGACCCACAACGGAGCCTGGTAGGCGAAAAAATGAAAACGGAAAGAAATTGAAAATATACCAAAAAAAGGTTATACATTATTAATCTATACCACGAAGATGCCTGAATCGGCTGCTTGTCCAATTAACCAGTCCGTTCACACATATTTATATTTGGGTTTTAAGTAACGAAACCCAAACGGTAGTTCCTTTGTTTTATTATAAAAGGTTGTATATATAATTCCTGAGTGTATATCAACCGTAAGTCTCACTGTCTAGGAGTGAATGAGAAAGGGACGGCGTTTATGTATGATAAACGTTAGGTCACGTCCTTACGATATGAGTTGAGGTGAGCTACTGAAGCTTAGGGGCATCGCAGTGCGTGCTTACAGAAATGCTGAGCTATGGGTCTCGCCCTCTTGGGTAAGTTGCCCGCTCACGTGTCCATCTCATGTCTTACTCATAGACAGTGGAAAGTTACAGGGTGGTGAATCTGAATATAATATCAGATGTATTGACCCATTTATATAATACGTTCTGTTGATGAGACAGGGGCCTATTACATCGCTCGGTCACCTACCAGCCGAGCTCCGTGAGGCCTAAATAACTCACAGAGTACAGTACATCCTAGACAACCCTAACCATGTTATAAACAGATATGTAGACACTAAGCTGGGGAAATTACTGTAGGGGTATTCTCTACTACAGGGGACCTAGACTTTTGTGTCGTACGGGTTAGTATGTTATGAACAATGTTGAATTTGGATGATACTGCCCGGTAATAACAGAACAGGAACATTATTGCCAGAATTAACAGAATAGAGGGAATCGTAAGACTTGGTAGTGCAAATTCCCGTGACAGATAAAATGGCAAGTTATTATTCAAATCAGCAAAATGTGTCTCGTTCAAGAAAGCTAACACTTTTAATTTCTCTGATACTATTTGAATATCCTTGATAGTGAAATTCATTATAGGAAGTGGAATTAAAGCAGACTTGAGTTTTCGATTTAACGCAAAATGCTGATGAGTAGGCAAGGTCCGTAATGTACTACAAGTGATTTCACAGTAATCAGGAGCCTTGTAATGCCCTTTCACAACTAGCTGCTTAACACCATTTTGGCATTTTAAAATTACAGTAGTGAGATTTGGAAAGAACAAATACTGCACATTGTGAAGGTGAGCGTGGAACAGTCTTTAGACTAACTGGCCTATAACTGCATTGCGCTAACGCTGTGCGTACATTTGGTTGTATGACTGCCAATTCACATATTCCCTCTGCAGCAGGAATAAATGCAAACATGTAGGCTGGACATACGTGTAGGTGTAGATAAGACGACTTACACCGTGACAGTACCTCAGAATCCTCTATTGATAACAATGAATATTCTTCATCTACTAAGAAAAGTTCTTTAGGCCTATCTAGGGTATACAGTGTGTCGTTCACAAACCAGGGGAAGGGTTCTAAATGCCATGCATTAAACTCATGTTGCCCTCGCATAGGAATGTGGATCAGAATTGCATTGTGCGTGAGGGTTGACTCCAACAGTGGGTAATGATATTGAACCTCATTGTCATTGAAAATCGGAGTTAATTGATACTGCAACTTGGCTATTTTTAAAGCTTCAAGAAGCGTCTGCACAGGCACAAGCTTCGCGTCCACACGTCCTATCCCGGCATCTACAATGCTGTCTATTAGTTCATTTTTAGAGGTTACAATTTTATGAACTGAAATTTCAGCAGCATGCAAATATTCTGTGAAGTAAAGGAGCCATTCTAACGTCGGGATTGCTTTCTGTAACCTAGTAACAATCCTCGAAACTTGGTTAGACTCCATTATGACTGCATGAACCTTTGATTCTAGAGCAGTAATCGCGTGAAAGGTTTGAGAAATAACACGATTCTGTTGAGATACAGCTTGAACGACAACGTTCATGAAACTATTGTCGAATTCATCGAAGCTGTGCTGAGACCATGAAGAATGTCCAATGCTGATTGTAGTTGGCCGTCGACGTTTTCCATCTGACGCGAAAGTACGAGTTAACTTCTACTCGCAGAATGTAGTTTCATACAATAGTCATTTGGGACATTTTGCTTCTGAACAGTCTGTAAGGATGTATCAATCACATTATCATCAACTTGAGGTAAGACATTTATCTGGGTCTTCTTCAGACGATCCGCGTGCACGACATCTGCGATCTGTGCATTAGGCTTCCACATTTTTAATTTGTTGCCTGCTTCTTTTGAGATTATGCGGAATGGACCAGAATATTTCGCCGAAAGTTTGGAGTTCCTTTCAGGTACCTGTAACATAACAGCGTCCCCAACGTTCAGTGCGATAGGTTTAGCATGTTTATGCTGTTTGATGATCATTTCGGCGCGTGACGCCGCTAGCTGTGATCGTACTTGGTTATGAATTTCTGTAAAGACATGAATTTGTTTTGCCGCAAAATCATCCGTATTATATACCGGGTATGGCGCCTCTGTAAGGATGTCGTAAGGCAGACGTTTATCTGTGCCATAGACAATATAGTAGGGTGTTTTGCCCGTAGAGCTATTAACTGACCCATTAATCGACGCTGCAACCTGCGGTAACCAATCCTCCCGTGCGTATTGAAAACCACTAACGATTGGACGCAGTATTTCTAGGATTTTACGATTGGTTCTTTCAACAAGGCCATTAGCCTGTGGATGATAAGCTGTCACAAAAGTTTGTTTAATTCCATATTGTGCACATATATGCTCTATTAGCTCATTCTTGAACTCTGTTCCATTATCAGAGAGTAGAACTTTAGGCGTAGTATATGGACATATGAGATTCATCACTAATGCATAGGCTACTGCTTCGGCCGTTTTGCTTTTTAGTGGGACCAAGACCACGAACCTGGAAAATGATCCACACACACTAAGACGTATCCTGATCCCTGATGACTCATTGGGAGTTGTAACACATCAACAGCGACTGTGTCAAACGGACGGTCTGGTGTAGGATATTGTAGAATCGGGGCAGGTGATCCTGTTGATCCTTTATGTTGAGCACATGCCAAACAATTAGCTATGTGTAATTCTATGTCTTTCTTCATAGTGTTCCAGAAATACTTCTTTCGTAAATCCGCTAAGCATTTATCACGGCCTTGGTGACCTGCTTGTGGGACATCGTGGAACATTGTCATTACTGCTTTGCGCAACGTGTCAGGTACAACTATTTGAGACACATTACCCTCAGGAGATTTGCTCGTCCTATGGAGTATGTTATGTCGTAATTCAAACTGACTTAAGGGAAGAAATAACTTGGGGAGTTTAACATCCTCGCCCGATTCGAGAGCAAAAATAACAGCTGACCAATATGGGTCGCGTCGTTGCTCATCTTCCAGCTGCGAAAGAGTGAATGTTGATACAGGCATAACTGGTGCTATATTTCTTGACAGAGCGTCGGCGACAACATTCGCCCTCCCAGGTAAATACCTAAATTCGGGGTCAAACTCTTGAATTGTCAGATACCAGCGTGCTAATCTGCCTGATAAGTTTCTGCCATGGAACAGTTCGGTGACTGCCGCATGATCAGTAAAAACAGTTATCTTGTAGCCAAAGATAATGTCCTTGAACTTCTTAAGTGCCCACACAACGGCTAACGTTTCTAAATGCGTCGCCGAATAACGTGTTTCAGCATCGATTAGTTTGCGACTTGCAAATGCTATCACTCTAAACTTCCCACGCGTGTCGTCTTGCATGAGCACTGCTCCGACTCCAATTCCGGAAGCGTCAGTACAGAGAGTGAAAGGTTAAGTGTAGTCTGGGAATGCTAGAACCGGGGCATTGGTTAGCGCTGTCTTCAATGCCGTAAAACTTTCCTCGTGTTCAGCATCCTATATAAACACTGCATCTTTTTTGAGCAACCTCGTTCGGGGCGATGCTAATGTTGCATAGTCCTTGATAAAGGAACGATTATAACCAGATAATCCGAGAAGGCTACGCACATGATCATTTGAGGTAGGACGCGGGAACTGAGATACAGCTTTGACTTTATCATTAACTGTGTGTATGCCCTCACCGTCAACTACATGACCAAGGAAATGGATTCTGGATTTTAAAAACTCGCACTTTGAGAGTTTTATTTTGAGTCCTGCTGTGGAAAGTTTGGCCAAAACTTCACGCAGTTTTATCAGATGGGAATCGACGTCCTTACTGACTACTATTAGATCATCCAAATAAGCGCAGACTGTGTTACCAATTAGTCCGGCAAACAGGGTGCTGATCATTCTTTGAAATGTTAGTGGGGCATTTCTGAGACCAAATGGCATTCGTAGAAACTCAAAGTGGCCTAGAAGCGTGCTAAATGCCGTGATTTCTCGTGATTTTTCATCGAGTGGTATTTGCCAATACCCACTAAGCAAATCTAAGTTGCTAAATACCGCATTATCCTTGCCTAAGGATTGAAATATGTCACTCAAGATAGGCATTGGGTACCTATCAGGGATTGTTTGATTATTTACGCGCCTGAAATCTATGACAGGGCGCCATCCACCATCCTTTTTCGGGACGAGGAATAATGGGCTATTAAAGGGGGATTTTGAGTGTCTAATGACATTCTCATCTGACATACCCTGTACCATATCTTGCACTACAGCGCGCTGGCTATGAGGTAGTCTATAAGCTGGTGCATAAATAGGGTTGGTTCCTTCCTTTAACGCTATATGATGGGATGTTAAATCTGTCTGACCTAGCGTTTCCCCTGGCAAGGCTACTATCTGTAGTCGGCAAGCAGTTCTAACAGGCGTGTCTTGCCCTGAGGATGATCGATCACCTTAACATGTGGTGCTATTTGATCTATCCTGGCCAGTCGAGTCTGTTGGCAATTCGCAACAATACCTCGAATTAGGAATTTATTTGGTTGCACTTCGACATTGCTGTGATATCTAGAAAATCACACACATAACATCCTTTCTTTAATTTCTTGATAATGTGAAATTGCTGCCGCAATCCCGTAGACTTGTGTGTGTGTGTCCCACAGTAGACACAGCTGATTCCAAGGTCCGGTGATTGGGTCAATGCTCACAAAAATCCTGAGTACAGCAAACCGCCGCGAATTGTCACACAACGTCATCCACAACACCATACCTCAGAATGCAGAGACCATCTCTCAGACCGGATGTGTCATCATCACTAGGGTGGGTGCTGGGTGCTGGTAACTGGGGGTTGTTCACGCCATACGAAAGAATTTTGTTGACAGGATGTTGATTGATGAGTAGTCTCAACAACTGCAGTCACGTCCTGTCACACCCTGGGCAGTGAACGAATCATTTGCAGAAACTAATGTTCACTTCAGCTCACAGGATTGTTGCGTTGGTGAATTTCTCATTCTGGTAATGGAGAGTACTCTTCAACATTGCAGGTACTATCTTCCAACTCTTGCTGCTGTAATCATGCTGGGAAGGTGTGTGGTTGAGGTCGAGAGATATCTCTGACGCATGATCCGCCTTCCTCTTAATAGGATTGGTAGACAACACTTTCGTCCAAGCGGTGAGCATAGGTTCAGAATGACTCATTGCTGTGTAGGAAACACCTTTAAACGTAACACTATTATTACGTGGATGAACATCTATCATGTTCTTTCAAAGACTTGGTAGACCAAGTAACCTGTCAGCTGGCAAATTGAACTGCTGAACTATATAAAAGTCCGCGTAGAAGGGCGTACCACGTCTTGAGAATCTGAGTGGTAACGTCACCATTCCTTTGATGCTCAGCTGAGTACCTGAAACTCCTTCGAGCTCAGCGTTACTAGGCCTCCATTTGAATTTGCGGTGAGGGAATTTACGTTGTAACTCGTGATATGATGTCAAGGCCAATACATTAGCGCAAGCACCTGTGTCTATATCAAGAGCCAATCTGGTATTATCCACTCTCACCGGCACTGACAACACTTCCACTTTGCTAAGCGCCGCTACTAATGAGGCCGCTATAGAAGTGCTGTGTGGAGGGGTGGGAATTATCCTATCTATCCCTCTCCTTGCTGTAGTGTGCACTGGTATTCCCCCGATGACTTGTCCTGGGGACGTTTCTGCTTGCGCCTATACGACACCTCCGTTTCACTTAGGTCCACTTCCCTAGCCTTTATTAATATATCGCACTCATGTGAACTATGAGATGTCGATTTGTGAAGAGCGCACCATTTGCGCGCTGTCTGGGTAGGAGGAGGAGGTGCTGCTTTTGCTCCCTCACTGTTTGACCTTGAGAATGGCTTTGCACCGGGTGTGGCCTTAAAATTAGCACTATTACCTCGGAGCTGAAAACAATCTTCCATTACGTGGCCACGTTTATTACAATGTGCGCATCGTAACGATGTTTTCTGTTTATATGTTAGGGGGGAGGAGCGATCGAAGCTAAGTGTGTCGCATAAGGAGTCTGAGAGTGAGGCATCTGTGGCATCTGAGACGGCTTGGGTTGTGGTGACGTCACTGAGGGTTGCGCCAGTAAGGGGCCCGTAGCCTGGGGATAGAGCTTGTTTGCGTATTCCACCATATCCAATGGTGGTTCATGCTGTACTTCCTGTGCCCGGCTATATAAGGGAACACGGACGGAAAGAAGAAAACTTATTAGTTCTATCAATGTTTCCACATTGTCCGGTGGCATATCACCCCATGAGTTGTACCAGCCTGATGACCGGAAGGTCGCTTGCATGTCCTGGCGAACCTCGTTTCGTATACCTGGAATACAGCGATCCAACCATCTGAAGATCCATTGCAGTTGGCCCAGCTGTGACCTACCCCCAAAAATCCCAATTAGCCTTCGCTTGAACTTTTCATAGTCAGGGCTTTGTAAACCAAACGCATTTAAACGACTGCCTGCATAGGAACCCTGCGTTATATGGGAACGTACATATGCTTTCTTTTCTTCGTCAGTCGTTATGTGACTATTGCGCATGCTATCTTCACATGCACGAATAAAATGTGCGACCCTATAATCGTCTTGTCCCGTGAAATTTCGAACATAATCACCGCGCTGCATGATATTAATAACATTATCAGCTTTAGGTGTGGTAGTAGTACTGGTGTGAGGGTTAGACGAAGCCATTTTAGTGTTAGTATTAAGCAAATTAGTATTCTTACTCTTAGCAGAAGGCTGGGTTAATAATGTTGTTACCGATTTAGCAACAGACACACTATCACCTGTAACAGGGGTAACTGCTTTAGTATACTTAGGTGAGGTACTATAGTGATTACCAGACCGTAGGGTACGACGGTTTAAGTCGTCAAATGATTCGTCTATAACTTTCTCACGACTTCCTACCGACTCATTTAACTGTGTTCCATACTCAAAATCTATGGCAGTCTGGGCTTGATCATTGATGAGTTGGTTATCAGCAAACAGTTGCGCTAGGCGTTCGATTTCATCTACATTAGACATGGGAAACTTAGAAATTATCTATTAGCCCCCTTGGGTCAATGAATACTTAACAGTAAGTAGATCACTTGCCTCTCATTTACAAGACAAATGAATATGTTTTGTAGTTAATTATTAAACTATCAATAAGTAGACAGACACTTACAAACTACTGTAAATTATAGGATTTCAATACATTAATCTTACATTCGACACTTTATCATTGAAATAATCCTATCCGACGAACCTATCGGTGTGAAGATATCTCTCGAACGTGTTCATGTGTGTAGAACTATGTAATTTAAATACCTATTTATACAGAGTAGTACGTCTGTATAGACCCCACTCTCATTCCCCACCTAGACCCCACTCTCAGTCCCCACCCAGACGACTCCCTCAGTCCCCACCCAGATCCCTCCCTCAGTCCCCACCCAGACCCCTCCCTCAGTCCCTACCTAGACCCCTCCCTCAGTCTCCATTTAGACCCCACTCTCAGTCCATACCTAGACCCCTCCCTCAGTCCCCACTCAGACCCCTCCCTCAGTCCGCACCTAGACCCCTCCTTTAGTCCCCGCCCAGACCCCTCCCTCAGTCCCCACCCAGAACCCTCCGTCAGTCCCCACCTAGACCCCTCCCTCAGTCTTCATTTAGACCCCACTCTCAGTCCATACCTAGACCCCTCCCTCAGTCCCCACTCAGACCCCTCCCTCAGTCCCCACCTAGACCCCTCCTTTAGTCCCAGCCCAGACCCCTCCCTCAGTCCCCACCCAGAACCCTCCGTCAGTCCCCACTCAGACCCCTCTCTCAGTCCCCACCAAGAACCCTTTCTCATTCCCCACCTAGACACCTCCCTCAGTCCCCATCCAGACCCCTCTCTCAGTCCCCACCCAGACCCCTCCCTCAGTCGCCACCTAGACCCCTCCCTCAGTCTCCATTTAGACCCCACTCTCAGTCCATACCTAGACCCCTCCCTCAGTCCCCACCCAGATCCCTCCCTCAGTCCCCACCCAGACCCCTCCCTCAGTCCCCACCTAGACCCCTCCCTCAGTCTCCATTTAGACCCCACTCTCAGTTCATACCTAGACCCCTCCCTCAGTCCCCACTCAGACCCCTCCCTCAGTCCGCACCTAGACCCCTCCTTTAGTCCCCGCCCAGACCCCTCCCTCAGTCCCCACCCAGAACCCTCCGTCAGTCCCCACCTAGACCCCTCCCTCAGTCTTCATTTAGACCCCACTCTCAGTCCATACCTAGACCCCTCCCTCAGTCCCCACTCAGACCCCTCCCTCAGTCCCCACCTAGACCCCTCCTTTAGTCCCAGCCCAGACCCCTCCCTCAGTCCCCACCCAGAACCCTCCGTCAGTCCCCACCCAGACCCCTCTCTCAGTCCCCACCCAGACCCCTTTCTCATTCCCCACCTAGATCCCTCCCTCAGTCCCCATCCAGACCCCTCTCTCAGTCCCCACCCAGACCCCTCCCTCAGGCGCCACCTAGACCCCTCCCTCAGTCTTAATCTAGACCCCACTCTGTCTCCACCCAGACCCCTCTCTCAGTCCCCACCCAGACCCCTTTCTCATTCCCCACCTAGACCCCTCCCTCAGTCCCAACCTAGACCCCTCCCTCAGTCTCCACCTAGACCCCTCTCTCAGTCCTCACCTAGACTCCTCCCTCAGTCCCCACCCAGACCCCTCTCTCAGCGGTTCTTTCATCACTACAGACACAAAAGAACAACTACATTAAGACAAATGGTTGCAACAGGAGGCTTTCATTTCATCTTCCTCCTCCTCCTGCTCCTCGTTCTCCTACTCCTCCTCCTGCTCCTCGTTCTCCTCCTCCTCCTCCTCCTGCTCCTCCTATCTCTCTTCCTCCTCGTGCTCCTCCTTCTCCTCCTCCTCCTCCCCCTGCTCCTCCTTGTCCTCCTCCTCCTCTTAATTTTCTCGTTTCTCCCCCCACATTTCTCCACCTTCTCCTTCTACTCCTGCTCCTCCTCCTGCCCCTCTTCCTCTTCCTCATCCTTCTCTTCCTTTTCTCTCCTCCTCCATCTCTTCCTCTTCTCCTTTCTCCTCCTCCATTTATCCCCTTCTCCTTCTCCTACTTCTCCTCCTCCTCCTCCTCCTCCTCCTCATCTTCCCCCCCTCTTCCTCCTCCTCCTCTTCCTCCTCTTCTTCTTCATTCCCCTCCCCCTCTTTCTCCCTCATCCTTTTCTGTCCTCCTCCTCTTCCTCCTCCTCCTCCTACTCTTCTTTCTCCTCTCCCATTTCTTCCCTTCTCCTCCTTTATTTTCCTCCCCTCCTCCCCCTTTTCCTCTCTCTCATTTTCTCTCCTTCTCCTCCTCCTCCTCCTTTCTCCTCATCCTCCTCTTCCTCCTCCACCCCTACTTCTCATATCTCTCCCCTTCCCTCCCCATCCCTCTCCTCCTCCTCCTCCTCCCAGTAATTCGTTGTAGCCTCATCTTCCCTCCACAGTTCTCTACCCCATCTCTCCCCACAAGTCTCTACCCCATCTTTTCACACAGGTCTCTACTCCACCCATCCTCCCCCACAGGTCTCTACCCAATCTACCCCACAGGTCTCTACCCCATCCTCCCGCAACGGTCTCTACCCCATCCTCCCCCACAGGTCTATGCCCATCCTCCCCCACAGGTCTCTACCCCATGCTCCCGCCACAGGTCTCTACCCCATCTTCCCCAAACAGATCTCTACCCCATGCTCACCCCACAGGTCTACCCCATCCTCCCCCACAGGTCTCTACTTCATCTCCCCCACAGGTCTCTACCCCATCCTCTCCCACAGGTATCTACCCACCCTCCCCCACAGGTCTCTACCCCATCCTCAACCACAGATCTCTACCCCATCTTCAGCACAGGTCTCTACCCCAACTTCCCCACAGATCTCTACCCCATCTTCCCCACAGGTCTCTACCCCATCTCCCCGACAGGTCACCACCCCATGACACCCCACTGGTCTCTACCCCATCCTCCTCCATAGGTCTCTACCCCATCCTCCCCCACAGGTCTCTACCCCATCCTCCCCCACAGGCCTCTACCCCATCCTCCTACACAAGTCTCTACCCCATAATCCCCCACAGGTCTCTACCCCATCCCTCCACAGGTCTCTACCCCATCCTCCCCCACAGGTCTTTACCCCATCCTACCCCAAGGGTCTCTACCCCATCCTACTCAAACAGGTCTCTACCCCATCTCCCACACAGGTCTCTACCCCATCTCCCCTACACATCTCTACCCAGTCTCCCCCACAGGTCTCTACCCCATCCTCTCCACAGGTCTCTACCCCATCCTCAACAAGAGGTCTCTACCCCATCCCCTCACAGGTCTCTACCCCATCTTCCCTTACAGGTCTCTACCCCATCCTCTCCCACATGTCTCTTCAACATCTCCCCCACAGGTCTCTAGTCCAGCTTCCCCACAGGTCAACTTCTCCACAGATATCTACCCCATCTTCCCCACAGGTCTCCACCCCATCTCACCCACAGGTCACCACCCCATGCTACCCCACTGGTTTCTACCCCATCCTCCTCCATAGGTCTCTACCCCATCCTCCCCCAAAGGTATCTACCTCATCTGCCCCACAGGTCTCTACCCCATCTTCTCCACAGGTCGCTACCCCATTAGGGTGTGTCATAGGAGGGAAGATCAGCTAAAACTAATGGCCCATCACTTTTTTGGTAGATTTTAGTGTATATAAACAGAAAATAATTTCAGTTTCAATATTGTGCAACCTTTTGCTAGGTAAATTTTAGCGTGAAATTTATCGAAAATCTAACGTACAGCTGCATCCAGTCATAACAAGTCAGAAGAAGATTAGTGAGAGACTGCTAGCCAGTTGGGAAAAGGCAAGAGATATCTCTCTTGGGAGAGGAAAACTTGCGGTTAAGGACAGCTTTGCCAAGCAACTGGACCAGTTATTTGACATAATTACTTGCAAGTGCCCAATTGTTCTCTGTCCTGAGTTTGGATGCGATCGTGACGGTAAATCCGAGGCCCACATCTCCTGTATTTGCAAGCTTGAACTGAAGATTCCTGTGATCGAACTGGCATTTGTCAAAGCACAGAGAGAGAAGACTGGCAGTATAGGGGCTCTCATGATTTCTAGCCAAGATATTCCGGAGTCCAAGAGACAGGAGGCTGCCACAGAGAGACAGAAGAGGGGAAGAGTTGCCGAGGAAAAGAGACTTGAGAATGCCCAAGGTGAGGTAAAAAAGGCCGATGATTGGAGTCAAGCTGATTCAGAGTTTAATGACTTCCCCATGGCTGACCCGAGTGCTGACCAGGAGAATGGTGACTTTGTCCCTAACCCAGAAAATAATGATCCCAAACCTTCCAGGCATAAGATTCGAAATAGGAAAGATATCCCGAGCATAGCTCTGGCCAGCATGCGACACCACACTGGTCTCAGAGAAACTGCAGAGATAGCAACAGCTGCCTGGATTGACGGTGGTTTGATAACACCTGATGATGTTCACCTGGTGATAGATCATAACAAAGTAAGGAGAGCTCAGGAGAAACTTGTCAGTAACCTAGAAGAGGAGTTTGATAAGGGGATAAGAGAAAATGGAATCAATTGTTTGTTCTTTGATGGGAGAAGGGATGACACTAAAGTGTTCATGAAAGTTGGAGATTCTGACAAGTTGTTCCCTGCCATGGTGAAGGAGGAACACTACTCCTGCTGCAGTGAACCAGGAGGGAAGTATTTGTGGCATTTCACTCCAGAGAAAGATGACATCAGGAAACCAGCTGAGATAGTGGCAGATAACATTGTGAACTGGCTCAGAGAGAGGAACGTAGACAGACCCTGCAGGCCATTGGAGGGGACAGCACCAACACGAACATAGGGTGGCAAGGGGGGGTCATACAGTGGATAGAGCGGAAGATTGGGAGGAAGCTGGTCTGGATTGTTTGTGACCTCCACACCAACGAGTTGCCACTCAGACATCTGATCCAGGAGCTGGATGGCAAGACTCTTTCAAACAACAGATGGTCTGGTCCTCTTGGCAAGATGCTGGACTCTGCCACTGAGTTAGAAATAAATCCGAGCTTTCAAAAAATCACAGTTGGCCCTCCACTCGTTGAGCTTGCACATACTGTCATTGACGACCTGAGTACTGACCAGTACTATGGTTACATGATTTGCAGTGCCATCAAAACTGGGGTCATGCCTGATAGACTTGTTTACCTGCAGATAGGTCCAGTCTCACATTCTAGGTGGCTCACAACGGCTCTCAGGTTCTGCAGAATTTGGGTCGCTCATCATAAACTGAAAGGGAACCAGCTTCACAACCTGAGACTTATTGTCCAATTCATCGTGAGTGTCTACTTGCCAAATTGGTTCAACACCAAGGTCAAGTCATCGTTCTCCGAAGGTCCGAGGCATGTTCTCTTCCAGCTTGAGCTCCTGAGGAGTCAGCCAAGGAAGGTTGTTCAGATTGTGGAGCAGACTGTGAGGAGATCTTCCTGGTATGCTCATCCCGGGGCAGTTCTGCAGACAATGCTCTGCAGTAAGGATGAGGAGGAGAGAAGAGTGGCAGTCAAAAAGATCTTGGATATGAGACTTATGAGAGGATCTGGGCATGACGAATCAGTTGGTAACGATTCCTTCAGGGTCAGGAAGACTCCTGAAGTCAATCTAGGTACCAAGACCCTCACTGATCTCATAGATCTGGGTAACATCCAGGCTGGCAGTGAGCCCCCTCTTACCTGCAGCCTCACCAATGTTCAAGTCAGAGCTTTCCTGGACAACCCCATGCATGTCCCTGCCTGGCCCTCGCACACCCAGAGTATAGAGCGTTGTGTACAGCAAGTCAGCGAGGCCAGCAGTCACGTGTACAGCCAGGAGAGGAGGGAAGGCTACATCCGAGCTCAGGTGGTCAGCAGGGAGATGATGAGTAGAAACAGAAGCAACAAAGACATGTTCTCTATTGTGTGCAGCAACACCGGGTCGTAGTAGTAAAACCGGTTTTTGCATTTGATGATTTTGTTTTCTAAAGGAATAATAAATTTAATAAATGTGTCAAGATCATTCGTTTCACTATTCTGGATCATTTTCATCCTAATAAATTAACCTGATACATTTACTTTACTTTAAATAAGCTATTTAGTGGTGTTGGTAAAAGGGTGGGAATACTGAATTTTCATAAGATTTCAAGTTAAAATTTACCTAGCAAAAAATGAAAACTTTTCAAATCTGAAGATATCACATGATTCTGCACATAGAACTACATCATTAATACCATGGGCCGATTTTTCAAACTCAAAAAAAAAAAATTCGTCTCCATATGACACACCCTACTACCCCAGGTTCCCCACAGGTCTGTACCCCACCTCCTTAACAGGTCTCTACCTCATCCTCCCCCACAGGTCTCTACCCATCCTACTCAGAGAGGTCTCTACCCCATCTCCCCCACAGGTCTCTACCCCATCTCCCCTACACGTCTCTACCCCATCTCCCCCGCAGGTTTATACCCCATCCTCCTCCACAGGTGTCTACCCCATTCTCCCTCACAGGCCTCCACCCCAACTTCCACACAGGTCTCTATCCCATCCTTCTCCACAGGTCCTTACCCCATCTCCCCCACAGGTCTCTTCCCCATCCTCTCCCACAGGTCACTACCATATCTCCCCCACAGGTCTCTACCTCATCTCCCCCACAGGTCTCTACCCCATCCTACCCCACAGGTCTCTACCCCATCCCTCCACAGGTCTCTACCGCATCCTTCCCCTATAGGTCTCTACCCCATCCTTCCCCACAGGTCTCTACTCCATCTTCCCCCACAGGTCTCTTCCCCATCCTCCACCACAGGTCTCTACCCCACCCACCCCCACAGGTCTCTACCCCATCTCCCCCACAGGTCTCCACCCCATCTTCCTTGGCAGGTCTCTACCCCATCCTGCCCCACAGGGCTCAAACCCATCCTCCCCCACAGGTCTCCACCCCATATTCCCCACAGGTCTCTACCAAATTATCCCCACAGGTCTCTACCCCATCTCCCTCACAGGTCTCTACCTCATTGCTCCCCCACAGGTGTCCACCCCATTATCCCCACAGGTCTCTATCCCATCTCCCCCACAGGTCTCTACCCCATCCTGCCCCACAGGTCTCTACCCCATCCTCCCCCACAGGTCTTCACCCCATCTTCCCCACAGGTTTCTACCCCATTGACCCTACAGGTCTCTACCCCATTATACCCACAGTTCTCTACCCCATCTTCCCCACAGGTCTCCACCCCATCCTCCCCCACAGGTCTCTACCCCATCTCCCCCACAGGTCTCTACGCCATCCTCAACCACAGATCTTTACCCCATCTTCAGCACAGGTCTCTACCCTAACTTCCCCACAGATCTCTACCCCAACTTCCATACAGGTCTCTACCCCATCTTCCCCACAGGTGTCTACCCCATCTCCCCCGCAGGTGTCCACCCCATGCTACCCCACTGGTCTCTTCCCTATCCTCCTCCATAGGTCTCTACCCCATCCTACCCCACAGGTCTCTACCCCATCTCCATCACAGTTCTCTACCCCATGCTCCCCCACAGGCCTCCACCCCATTATCCCCACAGGTCTCTACCCCATCTTCCCAACAGGTCTCTACACCATCTCCCCCACAGGTCTCTACCCCATCCTCCCACACAGGTCTCTACCCCATTAACCCCACAGGTCTCTACCCCATCCTCCCCACAGGTATCTACCCCATCCACAACAACAGGTCTCTACCCCATCTCCCACACAGGTCTCTACCCCATCCTCACCCACAGGTCTCTACCCCACCCACCCCCACAGGTCTCTTCCCCATCTCCCCCACAGGTCTCCACCCCATCCTCCTTGACAGGTCTCTACCCCATCCAGCCCCACAGGTCTCTACCCCATCCTCCCCCATAGGTCTCCACCCCATCTTCCCCACAGTTCTCTACCAAATTATCCCCACAGGTCTCTACCCCATCTTCCCCACAGGTCCCTACCCCATCTCCCTCACAGGTCTCTACCCCATGCTCCCCCACAGGTCTCCACCCCATCCTGCCCCACAGGTCTCTACCCCATCCTCCCCGACAGGTCTCCACCCCATCTTCCCCACGGGTCTCTACCCCATTATACCCACAGGTCTCTACTCCATCTTCCCCAGAGGTCTCCACCCCATCTCCCTCACAGGACTCTACCCCAAGCTCCCCCACAGGTCTCCACCCCATCCTCCCCCACAGGTCTCTACCCCATCTCCCCCACAGGTCTCTACCCCATCCTCCCCCACAGGTCTCTACCCAATCTCCCCCACAGGTCTCTACCCCATCCTCAACCACAGATCTCTACCCAATCTTCAGCAAAGGTCTCTACCCAAACTTCCCCACAGATCTCTACCCCAACTTCCATGCAGGTCTCTACCTCATTTTCCCCACAGGTGTCTACCCCATCTCCCCCACAGGTCTCCACCCCATGCTACCCCACTGGTCTCTACCCCATAATCCTCCATAGGTCTCTACCCAATCCCCCCCACAGGTCTCTACCCCATAATCCCCCACAGGTCTCTACCCCATGCTCCCCCACAGGTCTCTACCCCAACTCCCCCACAGGTCTCTACCCCATCCTCCCCCACAGGTCTCTACCCCATCTCCCCTACAGGTCTCTACCCCATCCTCAACCACATATCTCTACCCCATCTTCAGTACAGGTCTCTACCCCAACTTCCATACAGGTCTCTACCCCATCTTCCCCACAGGTCTCTACCCCATCTCCACCACAGGTCTCCACCCCATGCTACCCCACTGGTCTCTACCCCATCCTCCCCCACAGGTCTCTACCCCATCCCTCCACAGGTCTCTACCCCATCCACCCCCACAGGTCTCTACCCCATCCTCCCCACAGCTCTCTACCCCATCCCTCCTCAGGTCTCTACCCCATCCTCCCCTACAGGTCTCTAACCCATCTTCCCCACAGGTTTCTACCCCATCTCCCCCACAGGTCTCTACCCCATCCTAATCAAACAGGTCTCTACCCCATCTCCCCCACAGGTCTTTACCCCATCCTCCCCCACAAGTCTCTACCCCATCCTAATCAAACAGGTCTTTACCCCATCACCCCCACAGGTCTCTACTTCATCTCCCCTACACGTCTCTACCCCATCTCCCTCACAGGTCTCTACCCCATCTTCAACAACAGGTCTCTACCCCATCTCCCCCATAGGTCTCTACCCCATTTCCCCCAGGTCTCTACCCCCATTTCCCCCAGGTCTCTACCCCACTTCCCCCATAGGTCTCTACCCCACCCACGCCCACAGGTCTCTACCCCATCTCCCTCACAGGTCTATACCCCATCTTCAACAACAGGTCTCTACCCCATCTCTCCCATAGGTCTCTACCCCATTTCCCCCAGGTCTCTACCCCACTTCCCCCATAGGTCTCTACCCCACCCACGCCCACATGTCTCTAACTCCCACAGGTGTCTACCCCATTTCCCTCACAGGTCTCTACCTGATGCTCACCCACAGGTCTCTACCCCATCTTCCCCACAGGTCTCTACCCCATCTCCTCCACAGGTCTCTACCCCATCCTCCCCCACAGGTCTCTACCCCATCCTCCCCCACAGGTCTCCACCCCAACTTCCCCACAGGTTTCTACCCCATCTTCCCCACAGGTCTCTACCCCATTATCCCCACAGATCTCTAACCCATCTTTCCCACAGGTCTCTACCCCATCTCCCCCACAGGTCTCCACCCCTTCCTCCTTCACTGGTCTCTACCCCATCCTGCCCCACAGGTCTCTACCCCATCAACCCCCACAGGTCTCCACCCAATCTTCCCCAAAGGTCTCCACCCCATTATCCCCACAGATCTCTACACCATCCTACCCCACAGGTCTCTACGCCATCCTCCCCCACAGGCCTCTACCCCATCCTCCTACACAGGTTCTCTACCCCATAATCCCCCACAGGTCTCTACCCCATCCCTCCACAGGTCTCTACCCAATCTTCCCCACAGGTCTCTGCTCCATCTCCCCCAGAGGTCTCTACCCCATCCTCCCCCACAGGTCTCTAACCCATTATCTCTCTCAGATCTCTACCCCATCCTCCCCCACAGGTCTCTAACCAATCTTCCCCACAGGTCTCTACCCCAAGTTCCCCACAGGTCTCTACCCCATTATCCCCACAGGTATCTACCCCATCTTCCCCACAGGCCTCTACCCCATCTCCCTCACAGGTCTCTTCCCCATGCTCCCCCACAGGTCTCCACCACATCTCCCCCACAGGTTTCTACCCCAACCTCCCCCACAGGTCTCTACCCCATCTCCCCCACAGGTCTCTACCCCATTAGGGTGTGTCATAGGAGGGAAGATCAGCTAAAACTAATGGCCCATCACTTTTTTGGTAGATTTTAGTGTATATAAACAGAAAATAATTTCAGTTTCAATATTTTGCAACCTTTTGCTAGGTAAATTTTAGCGTGAAATTTATCGAAAATCTAACGTACAGCTGCATTAGTGCATTACAATTAAATAGTGAACATTGCTTTCTGACTTCATTCTTTAACAACCCAACTAACAATATTTTTTTCTGTTTCAGATTCTGATGCATTTATAAGTTGATAATATTTGCGATGGCTGCTTGTGTCAGGACGAGGAACCAAAAATCCAGCCATCTCAGTCACTATCTTGGGTCTGGGAGAGAGCTCCTGAAGTCGGAGTTGCCTACATTGAGAGATGCTTTGAGATACGGTGTTTTAATCAGGCAAATCAGTGAAAAGAACCAAAGAACTTACACAAACAAAGACATTGCCAGTGATATGACCAAAGCTGTCTTGGCACAGTACACTCTGGCTAACGCTCAGTTCAAGCCTCCAGTCATAACAAGTCAGAAGAAGATTAGTGAGAGACTGCTAGCCAGTTGGGAAAAGGCAAGAGATATCTCTCTTGGGAGAGGAAAACTTGCAGTTAAGGACAGCTTTGCCAAGCAACTGGACCAGTTATTTGACATAATTACTTGCAAGTGCCCAATTGTTCTCTGTCCTGAGTTTGGATGCGATCGTGACTGTAAATCCGAGGCCCACATCTCCTGTATTTGCAAGCGTGAACTGAAGATTCCTGTGATCGAACTGGCATTTGTCAAAGCACAGAGAGAGAAGACTGGCAGTATAGGGGCTCTCATGATTTCTAGCCAAGATATTCCGGAGTCCAAGAGACAGGAGGCTGCCACAGAGAGACAGAAGAGGAGAAGAGTTGCCGAGGAAAAGAGACTTGAGAAGGCCCAGGGTGAGGTAAAAAAGGCCGATGATTGGAGTCAAGCTGATTCAGAGTTTAATGACTTCCCCATGGCTGATCCGAGTGCTGACCAGGAGAATGGTGACTTTGTCCCTAACCCAGAAAATAATGATCCCAAACCTTCCAGGCATAAGATTCGAAATAGGAAAGATATCCCGAGCATAGCTCTGGCCAGCATGCGACACCACACTGGTCTCAGAGAAACTGCAGAGATAGCAACAGCTGCCTGGATTGACGGTGGTTTGATAACACCTGATGATGTTCACCTGGTGATAGATCATAACAAAGTAAGGAGAGCTCAGGAGAAACTTGTCAGTAACCTAGAAGAGGAGTTTGATAAGGGGATAAGAGAAAATGGAATCAATTGTTTGTTCTTTGATGGGAGAAGGGATGACACTAAAGTGTTCATGAAAGTTGGAGATTCTGACAAGTTGTTCCCTGCCATGGTGAAGGAGGAACACTACTCCTGCTGCAGTGAACCAGGAGGGAAGTATTTGTGGCATTTCACTCCAGAGAAAGATGACATCAGGAAACCAGCTGAGATAGTGGCAGATAACATTGTGAACTGGCTCAGAGAGAGGAACGTAGACCAGACCCTGCAGGCCATTGGAGGGGACAGCACCAACACGAACACAGGGTGGCAAGGGGGGGTCATACAGTGGATAGAGCGGAAGATTGGGAGGAAGCTGGTCTGGATTGTTTGTGACCTCCACACCAACGAGTTGCCACTCAGACATCTGATCCAGGAGCTGGATGGCAAGACTCTTTCAAACAACAGATGGTCTGGTCCTCTTGGCAAGATGCTGGACTCTGCCACTGAGTTAGAAATAAATCCGAGCTTTGAAAAAATCACAGTTGGCCCTCCACTCGTTGAGCTTGCACATACTGTCATTGACGACCTGAGTACTGACCAGTACTATGGTTACATGATTTGCAGTGCCATCAAAACTGGGGTCATGCCTGATAGACTTGCTTACCTGCAGATAGGTCCAGTCTCACATTCTAGGTGGCTCACAACGGCTCTCAGGTTCTGCAGAATTTGGGTCGCTCATCATAAACTGAAAGGGAACCAGCTTCACAACCTGAGACTTATTGTCCAATTCATCGTGAGTGTCTACTTGCCAAATTGGTTCAACACCAAGGTCAAGTCATCGTTCTCCGAAGGTCCGAGGCATGTTCTCTTCCAGCTTGAGCTCCTGAGGAGTCAGCCAAGGAAGGTTGTTCAGATTGTGGAGCAGACTGTGAGGAGATCTTCCTGGTATGCTCATCCCGAGGCAGTTCTGCAGACAATGCTCTGCAGTAAGGATGAGGAGGAGAGAAGAGTGGCAGTCAAAAAGATCTTGGATATGAGACTTATGAGAGGATCTGGGCATGACGAATCAGTTGGTGACGATTCCTTCAGGGTCAGGAAGACTCCTGAAGTCAATCTAGGTGCCAAGACCCTCACTGATCTCATAGATCTGGATAACATCCAGGCTGGCAGTGAGCCCCCTCTTACCTGCAGCCTCACCAATGTTCAAGTCAGAGCTTTCCTGGACAACCCCATGCATGTCCCTGCCTGGCCCTCGCACACCCAGAGTATAGAGCGTTGTGTACAGCAAGTGAGCGAGGCCAGCAGTCACGTGTACAGCCAGGAGAGGAGGGAAGGCTACATCCGAGCTCAGGTGGTCAGCAGGGAGGTGATGAGTAGAAACAGAAGCAAGAAAGACATGTTCTCTATGGTGTGCAGCAACACCGGGTCGTAGTAGTAAAACCGGTTTTTGTATTTGATGATTTTGTTTTCTAAAGGAATATTAAATTTAATAAATGTGTCAAGATCATTCGTTTCACTATTCTGGATCATTTTCATCCTAATAAATTAACCTGATACATTTACTTTACTTTAAATAAGCTATTTAGTGGTGTTGGTAAAAGGGTGGGAATACTGAATTTTCATAAGATTTCAAGTTAAAATTTACCTCGCAAAAAATGAAAACTTTTCAAATCTGAAGATATCACATGATTCTGCACATAGAACTACATCATTAATACCATGGGCCGATTTTTCAAACTCAAAAAAAAAAATTCGCCTCGGTATGACGCACCCTACTACGCCATGCTCCCCCACGGTCTCTACCCCATCGTGCCACAGGTCTCTACCCCATGCTCCCCCGCTGGTCTCTACCACATCTCACCCACAGGTCTCTACCCCATCCTCAACCACAGATCTCTACCCCAACTTCCCCAAAGGTCTCTACACCATCTTCCCCACAGGTCTCTACCCCATCTCCCCACAGGTCTCTACGTCATCCTCCCCCAAAGGTCTCTACCCCATCCCTCCATAGGTCTATACCCCATACTCCCCCATATGTCTCTAACCCATATCCCACACAGGTCTCTACCCCATCTCCCCCACAGGTCTCCACTCATCTCCCCCACAGGTCTCTACCCCATGCTCCCCCATAGGTGTCTAACCCATATCCCCCACAGGTCTCTACCCCATCTCCCCAACAGGTCTCTACCCCATGCTGCCCCACAGGTCTCTACCCCATCTCCCCTACAGGTCTCTACCCCATCCTCAACCACAGATCTCTACCCCAACTTCCCCACAGGTCTCTACCCCATCCCTCCACAGGTCTCTACCCCATCTTCCCCACAGGTCTCTACCGCAACTTCCCAAAAGGTCTCTACCCCATCTTCCCCACAGGTCTCTACCCCGTCTTCCCCATAGGTCTCTACCCCAACTTCCCCACAGGTGTCTACCCCATCCCTCCACAGGTCTCTTCCCCATCTTCCCCACATGTCTCTACCCCAACTTTCCCAAAGGTCTCTACCCCATCTTCAGCACAGGTCTCTACCCCAATTTCCCCACAGATCTCTACCCCAACTTCCCCACAGGTCTCTACCCCATCACCCCACAGGTCTCTACCCCCAACTTCCCCACAGGTCTCTACCCCATCCTATTGAAACAGGTCTCTACTCCATCTTCCCCACAGGTCTCTACCCCATCTCTCCTACACGTCTCTACCCCATCTCCCCCACAGGTCTTTACCCCATCCTCCCCCACAGATCTCTACCTCATCCTAATCAAACAGGTCTCTACCCCATCTCCCCCACAGGTCTCTACCCCATCTCCCTCACAGGTCTCTACCTCATCTCCCCTACACGTCTCTACCCTATCTCCCTCACAGGTCTCTGCCCCATCTTCAACAACAGGTCTCTACCCCATCTCCCCCATAGGTCTCTACCCCAACTCCCCCAGGTCTCTACCCCACTTCCCCCATAGGTCTCTACCCCATCCTCCCCCACAGGTCTCCAACCCAGCTTCCCCACAGGTTTCTACCCCATCTTCCCCACAGGCCTCTTATCCATTTCCCCACAGTTCATTACCCATCTTCCCCACAGGTCTCTAACCCATCTTTCCCCACAGGTGACTACCCCATCTCCCTCACAGGTCTCTACCCCATCTCCTCCACAGGTCTTTACCCCATCAACCCCCACAGGTCTCCACCCAATCTTCCCCATAGGTCTCCACCCCATTATCCCCACAGATCTCTACCCCATCCTCCCCCACAGATCTCTACGCCATCCTCCCCCACAGGTCTCTACCCCATCCTCCTACACAGGTTCTCTACCCATAATCCCCCACAGGTCTCTACCCCATCCCTCCACAAGTCTCTACAAATCTTCCCCACAAGTCTCTGCTCCATCTCCCCCAGAGGTCTCTACCCCATCCTCCCCCACAGGTCTCTACCCCATCCTCCCCCACAGGTCTCTAACCCATTATCCCTCACAGATCTCTACCCCATCCTCCCCCACAGGTCTCTAACCCATCTTCCCCACAGGTCTCTACCCCAAGTTCCCCACAGGTCTCTACCCCATCTTCCCCACAGGTCTCTACCCCATCTCCTCCACAGGTCTTTACCCCATCCTCCCCCACAGGTCTCTACCCCATCTTCCCCACAGGTCTCTACCCCATCCTTCCCACAGGCATCTACCCCAACTTTCCCACAGGTCTCTACCCAATCTTCCCCACTGGTCTTTACCCCCATCCTCCCCCACAGATCTCTATTCAACTTGCCCACAGGTATCTATCCCATTTTCCCCACAGGTCTCTGCCACTTCTTCTTCCACAGTTCTCTACCCCATGTTCCCCGACAGGTCTCTACCCCATCTTCCCCACAGGTCTCTACCCCATCATCCCCACTCGTCTCTATGTCATACCTCCCCCAAAGGTCTCTACCCCATCCCTCCACAGGTCTCTACCCCATGCCCCCCAGAGGTCTCTACCTCATCTCCCCCACAGGTCTCTACCCCATGCTCCCCCACAGGTCTCCATTCCATCTCCCCCACAGGTCTCTACCCCATCTCCCTCACAGTTCTCTACCCCATGCTTCCCCACAGGTCTCTACCCCATTCCTTCACACGTCTCTACCCCATCTCCCCCACAGGTCTCTACCCCATACTCCCCCACAGATCTCTACCCCAACTTCCCCATAGGTCTCTATCCCATATTCCCCAGAGGTCTCTACCCCATCTCCTGCACAGGTCTCCACCCCATGCAACCCCACAGGTCTCTACCCCATCCTCCCCCACAGGTCGCTATCCCATCCTACCCCCACAGGTACCTACACCATCTTCCCCACAGGTCTCTACCCCATCTCCCCCACAGGTCTCTACCCCATCCCTCCACAGGTCTCTATCCCATCCCTCCTCAGGTCTCTACCCAATCTTCCCCATAGGTCTCTGCTCCATCTCCCCCAGAGGTCTCTACCTCATCCTCCCCCACAGGTCTCTAACCCATTAACCGTCACAGATCTCTACCCCATCCTCTCTCACAGGTCTCTAACCCATCTTCCCCACAGGTCTCTACCCCAAGTTCCCCACAGGTCTCTACCCCATTATCCCCACAGGTATCTACCCCATCTTCCCCAGAGGTCTCTACCCCATCTCCTGCACAGGTCTCAACCCCATGCTACCCCACAGGTCTCTACCCCATCCTCCTCCACAGGTCTCTACCCCATCCTCCCCAGGTCTCTACCCCATTCCTCCACAGGTCTCTACCCCATTATCCCCACAGTTCTCTAACCCATCTTCCCCACAGGTCCCTTCCCCATCTCCCTGACAGTTCTCTTCCCCATGCTCCCCCACAGGTCTCTACCCCATGCTTCCCCATAGGTCTCTACCCCATCTCCCCCACAGGTCTCTACCCCATCTCCCCCACAGGTCTCTACCCCATCATCCACACAGCTCTCTACGTCATACTCCCCCAAAGGTCTCTACCCCATCCCGAAATAGGTCTCTACCTCATGCTCCCCCACAGGTCTTTACCCCATGCTCCCCCACAGGTCTCCACTCCATCTCCCCCACAGGTCTCTACCCCATCTCCCCTAGGTCTCTACCCCATCTCCCCCACAGATCTCTACCCCATCTCCCCCAGGTCTCTACCCCATCTCCCCCACAGATCTCTACCCCATCTCCCCCAGGTCTCTACCCCATCTCCCCCACAGATCTCTACCCCATCTCCCCCATGTCTCTACCCCATCTCCCCCAGGTCTCTACCCCATCTCCCACACGTCTCTACCCCATCTCCCCCACAGATCTCTACCCCATCTCCCCGAGGTCTCTACCCCATCTCCCCCACAGGTCTCTACCCCATCTCCCCCACAGGTCTCTACCACATCTCCCCCACAGGTCTCTACCCTATCCTCCCCACAGGTCTCTATCCTATCCTCTCCCACATGTCTCTACAACATCTCCCCCACACGTCTCTACTCCAACTTCCCCACATGTCTCTACCCAATCTTCCCCACAGGTCTCTACCCCATCCTCCCCCACAGGTCTCTCCCCCATCTCCCCCACAGGCCCCTACCCCATCACCCTCACTGGTCTCTACCCCATCCTCCCCCACAGATCTCTATCCAACTTCCCCACACGTATCTATCCCATTTTTCCCACAGGTCTCTGCCCCTTCTTCTCCCACAGGTCTCTACCCCATCTCCCTCACAGGTCTCTACCCCATGCTCCCTCACAGGTCTCCACCCCATCTCCCCCACAGGGCTCTACCCAATCCTCCCCCACAGGTCTCCACCCCATCTCCCCCATAGGTCTCTACCCCATCCTCCCCCACAGGTCTCTACCCCATCTTCCCCACCGGCCTCTACCCCATCCTCCCCCACAGGTCTCTACCCCATCTCTCCCACAGGTCTCTACCCCATCCCTCCACAGGTCTCTACCCCATCTTCCCCACAGGCCTCTACCCCATCCTCCCCCACAGGTCTCTACCCCATCCCTCCACAGGTCTCTACCCCATCTTCCCCACAGGCCTCTACCCCTTCCTCCCCCACAGGTCTATAACCCCCATCTCCCCTACAGGTCTCTACCCCATCCTCTCCCACAGGTCTCTACTCCATCCTACTCCCACAGGTCTCTACCCCATCTCGCCCACAGGTCTAGACCCCCATCTCCCCTACAGGTCTATACCCCTATCTCCCCTACAGGTTTCTACCCCATCCTCCCCCACAGATCTCTATCCAACTTCCCCTCAGGTCTCTGCCCCGTTTCTCCCACAGGTCTTCACCCCATACTACTCCCACAGGTCTCTACCCCATCTCCCTCACAGGTCTCTTCCCCATGCTTTTCCACAGGTTTCCACCCTATCATCCCCACAGGTGTCTACCCAAACTTTCCGACATGTCTCTACCCCATCTTCCCCACAGGTCTCTACCCCATCTCCCCCATAGGTCTCTACCCGATCCTCCCCCACAGGTCTCTACCCCATTTTCCCAACAGGTCTCTTCCCCAACTTCCCCACAGCTCTCTACCCCAACTAACCCACAGGCTTCTACCCCATGTTCCCAACAGGTCTTTGCCCCGTCCTCCCGCACAGGTCTCTACCCCATCTCCTCTACACGTCTCTAACCCCATCCTCCTCCACAGGTCTCTACCCCATCTTCCCCACAGGCCTCTACCCCTTCCTCCCCCACAGGTCTATAACCCCCATCTCCCCTACAGGTCTCTACCCCATCCTCTCCCACAGGTCTCTACTCCATCCTACTCCCACAGGTCTCTACCCCATCTCGCCCACAGGTCTAGACCCCCATCTCCCCTACAGGTCTATACCCCCATCTCCCCTACAGGTTTCTACCCCATCCTCCCCCACAGATCTCTATCCAACTTCCCCTCAGGTCTCTGCCCCGTTTCTCCCACAGGTCTTCACCCCATACTACTCCCACAGGTCTCTACCCCATCTCCCTCACAGGTCTCTTCCCCATGCTTTTCCACAGGTTTCCACCCTATCATCCCCACAGGTGTCTACCCAAACTTTCCGACATGTCTCTACCCCATCTTCCCCACAGGTCTCTACCCCATCTCCCCCATAGGTCTCTACCCGATCCTCCCCCACAGGTCTCTACCCCATTTTCCCAACAGGTCTCTTCCCCAACTTCCCCACAGCTCTCTACCCCAACTAACCCACAGGCTTCTACCCCATGTTCCCAACAGGTCTTTGCCCCGTCCTCCCGCACAGGTCTCTACCCCATCTCCTCTACACGTCTCTAACCCCATCCTCCTCCACAGGTCTCTACCCCATCGTCCCCACAGGTCTCTACCCCGTCTCCCCCACAGGTTTCTACCCCATCCACCCCCACTGGTCTCTAGCTCATCTCCCCTACACGTCTCTACCCAATCTCCCCCACAGGTCTTTACCCCATCCTCCTCAACAGGTCTCTACCCCATCTCCCCCACAGGTCTCTACCCCATCTCCCCCACAGGTCTCTACCCCATCCTCCTCCACAGGTCTCTACCCCATCTCCCCCACAGGTCTCGACCCCATCCTTTCCCACATGTCTCTACACTTTCTGCCCCACAGGTCTCTACCCCATCTCCCCCACAGGTCTCTACCCCATCCTCCTCCACAGGTCTCTACCCCATCTCCCCCACAGGTCTCTACCCAATCCTCTCCTCAGGTCTATACCCCATCTTCCCCACAGGTCTCTACCCCATCTTCCGCACAGGTCTCTACGTCATCCTCCCTGAAAGGTCTCTACCCCATCCTCTCCCACAGGTCTCTACCCCATCTCCCCCACAGGTCTCTACCCCAACTTCCCCAACGGTCTCTACCCCATCTTCCCCACAGGTCTCTACCCCAACTTCCCCACAGATCTCTACCCTAACTTCCCCAACGGTCTCTACCCCATCTCTCCACAGGTCTCTACCCCATCCTTCCCCACAGGTGTCTACCCAATCCTCTCCGCAGGTCTCTACCCCATCCTCTCCCACAGGTCTCTACCCCATCTTCCCCACAGGCCTCTACCCCAATTTCCCCACTGGTCTCTACCCCATCTTCCCCATTGGTCTCTACCCCATCTTCCCCATAGGTCTCTACCCCATCTCCCCCACAGGTCTCTACCCCACCTTTCCCACAGGCCTCTACCCCAACTTCCCCACAGGTCTCTACCCCATCCTCCCCTACAGGTCTCTACCCCATCTCCCTCACAGGTCTCTACCCCATGCTCCCCCACAGGTCTCTCCCCCATCTCCCCCCAGGTCTCTACCTCATTTTCCCCACAGGTCTCTACCCCATCCTCCCCTACAGGTCTCTACCCCATCTCCCTCACAGGTCTCTACCCCATGCTCCCCAACAGGTCTCTCCCCCATCTTCCCCACAGGTCTCTACCCCATCTTCCACACAGGTCTCTACCCCATGCCCCCCCACAGGTGTCTACCCCATCTCCCCCACAGGTCTCTACCCCATCCTCATCCACAGGTCTCTACTGCATTTTCCCCACAGGTCTCTACCCCAACTTCGCCACAGGTCTCCACCCCAACTTCCCCACAGGTCTCTACCCCAACTTCGCCACAGGTCTCCACCCCAACTTCCCCACATGTCTCTACCCCAACTTCCCCACAGGTCTCCACCCCATCTTCCCCACAGGTCCCTATCCCTTCTCCCTTACACTTCTCTACCCCATCTCCCTCACAGGTCTCTACCCCAACTTCCCCACAGGTCTCTACCCCATCTTCCACACAGGTCTCTACCCCATCCTCCTCCATAGGTCTCTACCCCGTCTCCCTCACAGGTCTCTACCCCAACTTCCCCACAGATCTCTACCCCATCCTCCTCCATAGGTCTCTACCCCATCTCCCCCACAGATCTCTACCCCATCTTCCACACAGGTCTCTACCCCATCTTCCACACAGGTTTCTACCCGATCCTCTCCCACAGGTCTCTACACCATCTTCCCCACAGGTCTCTACCCCATCTCCCCCACAGATCTCTTCCCCATCCTCCTCCATAGGTCTCTACCCCATCCTCCCCTACAAGTCTCTACCCGATCCTCCCCCACCGGTCTCTACCCTATCTCCCCCACAGATCTCTACCCCATCCTCCTCCATAGGTCTCTACCCCATCTCCCTCACAGGTCTCTACCCCAACTTCCCCACAGATCTCTACCCCAACTTCCCCTCAGGTCTCTACCCCATCTTCCCCACAGATCTCTACCCCATCCTCCTCCATAGGTCTCTACCCCATCTCCCTCACAGGTCTCTACCCCAACTTCCCCACAGATCTCTACCCCAACTTCCCCTCAGGTCTCTACCCCATCTTCCCCACAGGTCTCTACCCCATCTTCCACACAGGTCTCTACCCCATCTTCCACACAGGTCTCTACCCGATCCTCTCCCACAGGTCTCTACACCATCTTCCCCACAGGTCTCTACCCCATCTCCCCCACAGATCTCTACCCCATCCTCCCCCACAGGTCTTTACCCCATCTCTCCCACAGGTCTCCACCCCATGCTCCCCCACAGGTCTCTGCCTCCTCCTCCTCCACAGGTCTCTACCCCATTTCCCCCACAGGTCTCTACCCCATCCTCCCCCACAGGTCTCTACACCATCCTCCCCCACTGGTCTCTACCCTATCCTCCCCCACAGGTTTCTACCTCATCCTCCCCCACAGGTCTCTACCCAATCCTCCCCCACAGGTCTACCCCATCCTCCCCGAGTTTCCCATCAGCGTGTGTGTGGTCAGGACTGTGATCATCTTATGATTATGGTGGTACACGCTGGGATATGAGGAGCAGGATTTTCACATTGTTTTTACTGAATAATAGGTGTCCTTCCTGAGACAGTCACCTGAAGGATTACCCTAACCGATAGGACAACAACTGCAAATCTATTATTGTTTAGCAAGTGAACTAACGCGTAGCTTGAGCACTGTGGTGTGCGTCGGTGCCCGATAGGCCTACCCGTCCTTGCTGCCACATGGCATCACGAAAATTGTGACCAAGTCCCAGGCTGCTGATCTGACTTTCTGCCTCATTTATACACAATTGCAGGGTCTCTATTGTTTCTCTTTCTTTGACAACACAACATAGTGTACATATATCGTTTCTCACAATTGATCTTTTTTCATTTTTTATAACTTTATGGTTTATTATTATTATTGCTATCAGTATTATTATTATTATTGTTATTATTATTTATTTTTTAATATGTTTTTATCATAAACTTTAATGACTTTGAACTAATTATTATTATTATTGTAATACGTTTTTGGGCCCCCAGGCCTCGATGTGGGTCAGTGACCTGTGCTCGGGTGGGCTAATCCCTGTAAAAAAAAAAAAAACCTCGTGGACACTCTAGCTCATTTGATGCCAGTCCGGAGTTCTTTTGAAACTGAAATTGACTTTAATATCTCAGTGGCTCAGAGATGGTGAGTTCAACTGGCGATAGCCGGCTGCTTAATTGATTGCTCTCCGGTCAAGGAGTGAGGACGCAGTAGCAATACACTGTCACAATTGTGTCACATGTCCACTCCAGTAGATGACTACTTACGGCTAATAGGAAAATTACCGTGGGTGATGTAATTATATAAACCTAATGTATGTAACACACATTTATATAAGTATGGTTGTCTGTAGGACAGAGGCTAATAAAGCCAGTCAGAATCATCAATCAATAGGTAGAATCCTCACATCACTAGTTAGGATCATTAACCATCAGTTAGAATCCTCTCATCCCGAATTACAATACTCACATCAACATATGAATTCCTCATTTCGAAGGTTAGAATCCTTACATCACAATTTAGCATCGTTACATCACGAGAAAGAATCCTCACATCACAAGTTAGAATCCTCACATTCTAGTTAGGATCATCACAGTACCAGTTAGAATACTCACATCACCAGTTACGATACTCACATCAACAGGTACAATCCTCACCTCATCAATTGAAGCTAAAGAGAAGCGAACGCTCAAGACCCAAGCTCAACAGCTGAGTGAGGAGAATTCCAAGCTCAAAACGGAACTAACGACAACAGCAGACCGAGTGGATTATGTGGATGACATAGGGCGGCGAAATAACCTCAGGATTGCCGGAGTCCCTGAAGATATCCACGAGAACTGGGAATCATCCCAACACAAAATTTTATGCCTGTTGAATGAACATTTTAAACTTCCCGAAGTAAAGTTTGACTGTATTCAACGGGTCGGAAAACCCAACTCCTCCCGCCCCCGTGACATCATAACAAAATTCTCACCCCCTTCTGACCGTGACTAAGTGTTTTATCAACGCAGTAAGGTGAAAGGCACCACTGTCTTTGTCAACGAGGATTTCTGTCCAGGTACGACTAAAGCCCGTCTACAGCAAATGGACCAGTTTAAAGAAGCCAGGAAACAATGGAAACACGTGACGTTCAGTCATAAGACCCTTCTTGTGAGGGATTGGGCAAGTGGACACCCGCCCACTCACCCACCCGCTGTACCAATCCCGCCCCCCCCCCCCCCCAAGCCCCTCGAGAACCACCTCCCCACTATGGGGGGACCACCGACTGTCCCTATGACCTGGAGAATTACCCCCCCCCCCCCCCCGCCGGCCAACTCGAGTACTACACGTCTACCCTCTGTGGTGGAAACAAGCAGCCCTCAAAACCGAGTGGCAGGCGCACCTCCCACTCCATCTGGGAATCACCCTCAACAGTACCGGTCATCCTAATTCTGTTAGTTGTAGCACTTGTGAGTATGTTCCCCCCCCCAACTATTATAATTTTCATAGATCTTCCTTTTTCACACCTCAGTGACCCTGAATTTTTACTGTTCCTTAATCAGTATCAATGTTCCCACAATGATGATGCTACTGTCATTCCCTTAGATGTGTTACACCCCCTTTACCCACGGTTAGACAGAGTTTTGTCAGGGGAGGGTACCAATCCAGTAGTGTGTCTTAGTGTGGGAGGAAACGACAAAGGTAAGGTTAGGAGTGAGGAACTTTTCAAGAGGTATAGGGAGGCGCTGGGGAAGATTAGAGATAGGGGAGGGATCCCGATAGTATGTGGTGTCTTGGCTAGAAGAGGGGTTGGTCGTGAATGGCTGTCCAGGGCAATTGCTATTAATTGCCAACTGGAAAAACATTGTGCAAACAATGGTTGGGCATTCATTGATAACTGGCAACGATTCTATGGCAACGACTACCTGTACTGTCGCGACGGAGTACACTTGTCTCGTGAGGGGGTAAAGACGTTGTCTGCATCCCTGGAGAGTGAAAGTGTCACTCCGAAGGGGGGGTTTCGCCAGTAGAGAGGGGTCGGGGAAAGTGGGAATGAAAAAACAAGCAGGTCCTGGGAAGTAAAATTAGTTGCTCAGGACAAGGGGTAAAACAGGACCAGGGAAGAGTAGGTTTAAATGTATCCTATACAAACAGTAGGAGCGTTAGAAATAAAATAGACTTGCTGAGAGCGGTTGTATGTACCGAGAATGTAGACGTCATAGCAATCACCGAAACTTGGATGAATCTGGCGAGCAAAAATTTTTTATCAGAGTACCACATAGAAGGGTACAACCTTTTTCACAAGGACAGGGAAGGTAGGAAGGGGGGAGGGGTCGCACTCTTCGTCAAGGATACATTAAAATGTTGTATTAATAATTCAATAAAGGGTGAAATAGGAACTGAGTCTGTGTGGGTAGAAATCACGGAAGGAAGAGAAAAACTAATTATGGGAGTGATTTACAGGCCCCCAAGTCTTAGCAAAGAAGCAGCTCAGGCCTATGGCAGGAAATGAGTAGGGCAGCAAAATATAACAACCTATGCATTATGGGGGATTTCAACTTCAGAAATATTGACTGGGACAACATTGTAGGCGACTATGAATCTGAAGACTTCCCAGACGCAGTACAGGACAATTTTTTGAAACAACTAATTACAGAACCTACTAGAGGTGACAATATATTAGACCTAGTATTAACAAATAAAGAAAATATTATCAGAGATATCACAGTAGGGGAAGAACTAGGTAACAGTGATCACAGGGAAATCAGGTTCACCCTAAATTGGGAAACGAAAAACAATGACAATATGGTAAGAGTCCCAAACTTTCGGTTGGCGGATTATCAGGGGTTAAGAAGGTACCTAGGGGAGGTCACTTGGGAACAGTCACGTCAGTTCCCAGTTGGAAGTGGTGAGGTCATAGATGACACAACAATTGATCATGACTATAATATAGTCACCAGTATACTACATAAAGCACAAGAACAAAATATACCATACAGAAAAATTAGGTCAAATAAGAATGAGCCAAGGTGGATGACCAGAAAACTTAAATATGACATAGGAATAAAGAAAGGAATATATAAGAAATTAAAGGGAGGGGAGGAACAGCTCAGAAACAGGTATAATGAACTATCTAGCAATGTTAAGAAAAATGTAAGGAAAGCAAAGAGAGACTATGAAATCAAAATAGCAAGAGAATCCAAGGCGAATCACAAGGGATTTTTCCAGGTATATAGGACAAAGGTCAAGGACAAAGTTGGGCCTTTAAAGTCAGGGAGGGGAGAATTGATAAATGGCAGTGAAGACATGAGCAAAGCATTGAACAGCTACTTCTTATCAGTTTTCACAGAAGAAATTTGCCATGAAATTCCGGAGGTGGAACTGATATTTAAGGGAAAGGAAGAAGAGAAATTAAAGAATATCACCATCAGAAAAGAAGATGTTCTTAAGAAGATAAATAAACTAAAGAACACAAAATCCCCAGGGCCGGATGAAATTTTTCTTCGAGTCTTAAAAGAGTGTAGGGAACAGATTAGCGGACCCCTCGTAAACTTATTTACAAAATCATTAGACACTGGAGTTGTGCCAGAGTTGTGGAAACAGGCGAATGTACAGTAGTACCCATATTTAAAAAGGGAGACAGAGCATCAGCGTCAAATTACCGGCCGATCAGTTTGACGTCAGTAGTGGGGAAATTTCTTGAATCAATTATAGCAGATAGCATCCGATCGCATCTAGGGAAAAGCAAATTAATCTACGACTCTCAACATGGGTTTACAAAGGGAAAATCTTGTCTAACAAATCTGCTAACGTTTTTTAGGAAAGTTTTCGAGGTAGTAGATAATGACGAAAATTACGATGTTATTTACTTAGACTTTAGGAAAAGCATTTGACAGAGTACCGCATCAGAGGCTTCTGAGAAAAATTAAGGCTCATGGTATCGAGGGGAAAGTTTTAAATTGGATAAAATCATGGCTCACCGATAGAACGCAGAGGGTCATCGTAGATGGTGTTAAATCTGAATGGGGCCGTGTAACCAGTGGGGTTCCCCAGGGGTCAGTACTAGGCCCACTCTTGTTCATAATCTACATAAACGATTTAGATACTGGGATCAGCAGTGACATAAGCAAGTTTGCGGATGACACCAAAATAGGGCGGCAAATTTATTCAGGGCAGGATGCAAATGCATTACAGGAGGATCTAAATAAACTGCAGGGGTGGTCTGAAAAATGGCAAATGAAATTCAACACCAGCAAGTGCAGCGTACTTAATATTGGAAGAACAAATACTTATAATTTATACAGCCTGAACAACATCAACCTAGAGAAGTCGACTTGTGAAAGAGACCTAGGGGTACTTGTAAGCCCGGACCTACGGCCTAGAAAACAGTGCGTTAATGTTCGAAATAAGGCAAACAGAGTATTGGGTTTTATATCTAGAAGTGTAAGTAACAAGAGTGCAGAGGTCTTATTGCAACTATATCTTGCGCTAGTTAGGCCGCACCTCGATTATGCGATTCAGTTCTGGTGCCCCTATTATAGAATGGATATAAATTCACTAGAGTCGGTGCAGCGAAGAATGACAAAAATGATTCAGGGACTTAGAAACCTTCCATATCAGGATAGGTTAAAGAAACTTAACTTGCATTCCCTAGAAAAACGAAGAGTGCGGGGAGATATGATAGAAGTATTTAAGTGGGTGAAAGGAATCAAGAAAGGGGATATAGATAAAATTCTTATAATTTCCGAGCAGGATAGGACTCGGAGCAACAGATTCAAGGTGGATAAGTTTAGGTTTAGGAGGGAGATAGGAAGAAACTGGTTCACAAATAGGGTGGTGGACGAGTGGAACAAGCTTAGCAACTTTGTAGTAAGTGCGGGAACTCTGGAAAGTTTCAAAAGGAGGCTAGATAGATTCATGGATGATAGAGAGTGGTAGTAACTCTCGACAGGAGCTGCCATGCACAGGCCAACCGGCCTATTGCAGATTCCTTATTTTCTTATGTTCTTATGGTGTCGACACAGTACTCCCTCATATCGATCCTGATGTCTTTCTACAAAACTCACTGGGTTACACCAACCCCAACTGTAACTATTACTTTCCTGACTCTCCCGAGTTTAGTTTTAGTCTCCTATTATCTCATTCATTCTCCTTGATTAGCCATAACATCAGCAGTATTCCCCTTCATCCAGATACCTTTTTTGATCAGTGTATATTTTCTATTGCCCACAAATTTGATGTACTTGGGTTCTGTGAGACCAAACTCACTAACGATATTGAACATTTATATAACATTCCTAATTGTAATAGACACTGCGTCAACACGTCACGACACAGCGGTGGTGTCGCCCTATTTGTTGATATCAAGTATAACACTTCTGTAAGAGATGGTTTAAAGGTTCAGGAGGAGTACATGGAGAGTGTTTTCATTTAATTACGTAACGACATACGAAATATCTTAGTAGGAGTAATCTACAGAAGACCCCACACTAATGTAAGGAATTTTCTTGATAAATTTTCGGAGCTTATCACTATCATAAGTTCAGAGAGGAAACGTTGCTACAATACAGGAGATTTCAACCTTGATTGAATAAAATCGGAAACCGACACCTCAGTATTAGACCGTCTTGCTACCCGTCATTCTAAACTCTTCTTCAACATTATAACCAAACCCACGAGAGTAACTGCCACCCATGCCAATGTGTTAGATCATATCTGGACTAACAACACTCCTAACAATCTTGCAAGTGGAATTATTTATAACAATATTTCAGATCACTTCCTTTTTGCCATGTATAAAACAGCCACAACACCTGTAAGGTCTAGTAGAGTCTCAATACACTACAGAGACTACTGCACCGACAACATGCTCCTTTTTTAAAACAACCTAATGAATGCTAACTGGGATCTTGTCTATGCCTCCGACAACCGTAACGTGAACAGTTGCAACTTCTCTTGCATCTTCAATGCTTGCTTTGATAAATGCTTCCCGCTCAAGACTAAGTCAGTGAAAACTATATCTGATAGTCACTAGTGTGCCCTGAAGAATGCAGTGATGGGTAGGGAAACACTGAGTAACACTGAGTCCGTTTATTATGGATGAGAGAAATACAAGTGGTGACTCGCGTGTGCCATGCACGGCTGACACAGTCAGACTAAGGCTGCCTTGCCATATGGCAGCCTCGGGGCAATATTGCCACATAACGTGCAGTGTTGCCACGTGATGATATGTATAAATGCTACTCGGCACAGTAGCTTATATTCAGGGTTGCTACTCGGCACAGTAGCTTATATACAGGGTTGCTACTCGGCACAGTAGCTTATATACAGGGTTGCTACTCGGCACAGTAGCTTATGTACATAAGGCTCATAGTCTTTGTCTTGAGCGGACTTCTTAGTCCTAAGTCGCTCCGAGCGTCAAGGTGCACTGTGGGGCGGATCACCGTGAGGTGTAGGTGACTCGTCCTCGGTCAGGGGGCCAGCAGCAGGGGGTGGGACTGGCCGGAGGAAGCGGCGGTTCCTCCACCAGACACGGCCGCTCGGCATCCTGACCTTGTAGTCCCGCGACCGGCCGACGCCCATCACTAAACCCACCTTGTCCCAACGTGTCGTCGTCGGGTCTTGGACGCGGGCAAGGGCACCAATCTCCAGTGGCTGAAGAGGGCGGGCACGGTCGTCACACCGAGCCTTGGCGTCCTGAGCACGTGAAGCGGCGCGGCGGTCGCAGCTCTCGGCTCTGGTCTGCCACTCCTTCGCAAAGGCCTTGGCGTGCGCAGGAACGCAAGAGCGGAGAGGGTGACCATACAGGATCTGGGCAGGGGAGCGTCCTGTGCGGGTGGGAGTGGACGCGGGTTCTAAGCAGCTCTGTGCGGCAGTGCCAGGCCCGTCGCTCGTTGACTCACGCACCCTGCTGGCGGTGTACCGAGCAGCTGTGATCTGCTCGGGAAAGTCTCTGAGCACCACGCCTAACTCCTTGCAGTGCTCCTTGTAGGCTGCACGTCGATCCATCCGTGACACGACCTGTCGCCGTAGGTGATCTCTGCTTGAAAGGAGCCCACAGCGTCCGGCATCTGGGAACCGTCCGCATTGTAGTACTGCAGCTGCGGCAGTGGTCCCATGCCGCGATTGGTGAGGCCCAGTTTCTGGAGGTGCTTCAACCCAATCACCGTAGTATCGGCGCCGGTGTCCGGTATCACCTCGATGTGACCCGACACATCACCGTGTGTGACGGCGACGCGGATAGTAGGGGAAGGGGTAGCCCTGGGGCGTGTGGTCGATTCCACCCTCCTGATGTGACTCCGCTGCTGCTTGGGGGTGCGTGGGCCATCTGGAGGGGGCTGCATGAGAACCACCCCGAGGGAAGTGCGCTGCTTTCCTCCTCGTGCAGGGCACCTGTCTGTGTTGGACCAGTGGCCCTTACGGTCACATCCACGACACAGTGCGTCGGCGGCCGGGCAAGTCTTGGGGCTGTGCCGCTTTCCACAGCTGCCACAGGAAGCACTAGGCGGAGGCGTGGAAGAATGTGTGGCAGCCTTCGCGTTGTTGGCCGCCTTCTTATCCTTCTTGTATTGTGAGATAGCTCTCACAGCAGGTGGGGCCCGTAAGGCAGAGGTGGCGGACTTGGTGGCCTCGTATGACCGACATTCAGTCACTACCACCTAGAGTGTGGAGGAAGCGTCCAGGGGGATGAGTCGCTGCATCAACTCTTCGTGCCTGACACCTGTCAAGATCCCGTGCTTGATCCAGGCTTCCTCACATTCCCGGCTGTGCGCCTTGCAGACGTCGATCTCCTCTGACAAACTCTTCAAGCGTACAAAAAAGTCGTCAAAGGATTCGTTCTCCGCCTGCTTGCAGCTGGTGAAGGCACGGCGACGCAAAGCCTCGTTGTTCCGACCCTTAACGTGCTCCTGTAAAAGGTCGAGCACATCCGTCACTGAAGATGTAGAATCGGGAGGCACTTGCAATGTGTGCTCCAAGACTCTCTGGGTCTCCAGCGACAAACAAATCCGCAGTTGGATGAGCTGTTTGTTCGGAGGCATGCTGTCAAGGTCCACCATCATGGAGTAATCTGTCCAGCTCCGCCTCCACTCACGAAAAAGCTGAAACGTGACGTCTGGTGAGAGGGTGGGTGGGGGTTGAACAGATGCCTTGGGAGCTGTTTGTTTGGAGGCAAGAGTACCTGGAGGACGCTGGTGTGGTGGAGGAGGGAGGACATTGGCGCCTTCATGCGCGCTACCTGTGAGTGAGGGAGGGTGGGTTAGCGCCAGGGTCGCCAATAGTGCCTCAAAACGCAACTTTTCCTCCTCTCTTCGTGTCTCCTCCCTCTGAAGTTCCATTTCTCTACGTCGCTCATCCAGGTCGTCCATCCACCTCAGAATTGTGGCAATGTCCGTCACTGGAGGTGGAGGATGAGAGTCTGCGCCCGGTGGAGGGGAAGGTGGTGGGGAGTCGTGTCTCCATCTTAACGTTGTCCCTTCTTACCTCCCATCTTTGTGTGTGCGTGGACTGCACTGTTTAATATATAAAGTGGCGCCTCAACAGCTCGAACCACATATATATGACATAAACAGCGCAGAAATTACTCATATGGTCGACTGTTCTGTCCGTGAGTGAGTGAGTGCGTGCGTGTGTGTGTGTCTGAGAGAGCAGAGCATGGTCCGGCAAAACCGTCAGTGTCCCCCGGATGTCGCACGAGAAGGGTGTATGCCTGCGTGCTCCTTGGGTACCACAAAAAACAGGCCAATGCTCAACTCTCAGCTCTAGACACACACTAATACACTGACACTAGCACTGCCACCGTCACTAAAACGCACTGTGACGGAGCAACACTGCACATCGCGGCGAAACACAGCGCAACACAACACACTATGAGTCGACGCGCATCACCGGCAGACGTAACTGTCTCCGCATAGTTCACACACTTTGTAAGTCCACAGATCCTAGGCACTGCGCCATGATAGTTACTAGTGTGCCCTGAAGAATGCAGTGATGGGTAGGGAAACACTGAGTAACAGTGAGTCCGTTTATTATGGATGAGAGAAATACAAGTGGTGACTCGCTTGTGCCATGCACGGCTCACGCAGTCAGACTAAGGCTGCCTTGCCATATGGCAGCCTCGGGGCAATGTTGCCACATAACGTGCAGTGTTGCCACGTGATGATATATATAAATGCTATTCGGCACAGTAGCTTATATACAGGGTTGCTACTTGTCACAGTAGCTTATATACATAACCTACAATATCCATTTCCAAACCCTATATCTCACGCGAAATTAAGATAATGATAAAAGAAAAACACAAACTCCAAAGGAAATTTGCAAAAAGACCCATAACTTTCGGTGATGCTTACCGAAGTATCAGAAATAGAGTAACTCAAGCAGTTAGAAATGCCAGACGTAGCTATTATACAAATAAGCTCCAGTTAGCATCAGGCGACGGTAAAAAAAACCTGGAATGTCAAAATTCTATTCAGAACAGGAACACTCAGCCTTCGGTCCCCCACTCAGCTTTTATGATAAATGATCAGTTGTAACGGAACCCTCTCTCATTGCCAACCACTTCAATGAATAGTTTATTAATGTTGGCAAATATCCCTGATCACCATGAGAAATTTAGAGCCTACTTGCAAAACAGACAGCAAAATGAGCTGTTCTTATCCCCTGTCAGAGCAGATGAATTACTGGCCATCATAAAAATGTCCAAAGATGAAGCAGCAGGCTAAGACAATATACCTATGAGCATCATTAAGAAAGTAGCCCACTTATTGCTACCTGTTCTCCTACACATTTGTAACTCCTCCTTCACTACTGGTGTCTTTCCGGATAAACTGAAAATTGCTAAAGTTCATCCAGCATATAAAAAATCTGGGGACAAAGGTCTCTTCAAGAATTACCGCCCCATATCAGTCCTCCCAGCCTTGAGTAAGATACTGGAAAAGCTAGCATGTAATAGACTAAATTCCATTTGCAATGCCAATATTATCTTTACAGACTCCCAGTTTGGATTTAGAGCTAGAGAGTCGACTGAGAGTGCTCTGATATCTTTTACTAATGACATCTTAAATTCCTTTGATGACAGTCAGTTCACAGTCGGTATATTCTTGGACCTCTCTAAAGCCTTCGATACTGTCGACCATACCATCCTCCTTTCAAAGCTTGAACATTACGGCGTTTGGGGCCTGTCTCACAATTGGTTTACTTCATATCTGTCCAACAGGATGCAGTATGTCTGCTATAATAATCACCAATCTGACTCCTCGCCAATCTTGTATGACGTCCCCCAAGGTTCCATTCTCGGTCCAGTTCTGTTTTTGTTGTACATAAACGCCATAGTCCACGCCAGCTCACTCATAAAATACAACTTATTTGCAGACGATAGTAATCTCTATGCCAGCAACTCAGACCTCAATTCCTTGATGAGAACTATGAACACTGAATTGACTAAAGTCAGGACCTGGGTAATACGTAATAAACTGACCTCAAACCTTGAGAAAACCCACTACACGATCTTTCACAGAAGGAAAAAGTTACCCCCAGACTTGGACTCGGAGTTATTGTTGATGAGAAACTTAACTGGAGAAACCCCATACAAGCCATTCACAGTACAGTCAATAAACAGTGTGGCATCATGTATCACTCGACAGTCACTCACTCTCACAGCAATGAAAGAAATCTATCATGATCTTGTTACCAACATCTGATACACTGTCACACACTATGGTGGGGCCTCTGGCTCTTCAAAAACACAATCTCTGGTTACTGCACAAAAGAGAGTTGTACGGATAATGATCTACTTGAAAAAAATAGATCACACAAACGAAAAATTTGCTAAATTGAAAATGTTAAAATTTGAAGATATTAACACCTACTGCTGTGCCCTCTTTGTTTACAAATCCATCAATCACTTGCTTGACAATAATTATTTCCAGTTCCGGAATAATCAGAGATAAGACTTAAGGCACCCAGAGCTACTAAGACCACCCTCTCCATGCTCTCCTCTCAGTCCCAGACCTCCATAAAATATCATGGTGTGAAGGTGTGGAACAACTTACCCCCACCCATCCGAGCAAAGACTAAGTTCCCATCCTTTAAATCATCTCTTAAATAATATTTATTGTCTAAGTATTAATATTTCTTGTTACACCTACTATATTTACAGTACCTGCTTTTATTGTACCATCAAAACCGTTTTATCGGAAATTATCATGTAAATAGATAAGAAATTACCATTGCAATAAACATAATTGCCAACTAGACATAATCCTGATAGCTCTGTCCTCTTGTTCAACCTTATTACTGTACACCCCATGTTGTATTGCTGCCCCATTATACTTATGTTTTTCAAATCCACTGTAATTTATGTTTATACTTATAATATAAATAAAAAATAAACTAAAAAATCAATAATAAATAAAAAAAATAAATAAATATTGAAGTGATAACCGTGGTAACATAATGAGATGTTCTTATTACCACCATGCTATTGTACTATTCCAGATGTTACTAAATATTACATAATACTTCCTTGAGATAAATGTATAGTATATAACAGGTGCCTACAGGAGAGCTCAGGTTCTCAACTGGCTCAGCCATGTTAATGTTGTTATTATTATCCACTCTGTATCTGTGTTTTTCTGGTAAAATAAACTGTTTCAATTCTGTTTCAATTCAATTATTATCCCAAAATCCCACAATACCAGTTAAAAATTCTCACATCACTAGCTATAATCCTCACCTCACCAGTTAGAATTCATACATCACGAGTTAGAATCCCCACAATACCAGTTGGAATTTTCACATCACCAGTTAAAATCCTCACCTCACGAGTTAGAATCCTCACATCACCAGTTAGAATGATCACATCTCCACTTAGAATCTTCACATCACGAGTTAGAATCCTCACATCACCAGTTAGAATTCATACATCACGAGTTAGAATCTCCACAATACCAGTTAGAATTTTCACATCACCAGTTAAGATCCTCACCTCACGAGTTAGAATCCTCACATCACCAGTTAAAATGATCACATCTCCACTTAGAATCTTCACATCACGAGTTAGAATACTTTAATCACCATTTAAGATCCTCATCTCACTAGTTAGAATCCTCATATCACTAGGTCAAAAACTCATATCACCAGCTAAAATCCTCACTTTGCCACTTAGGATAACCACATCACCAGGTAGAATCCCAAGATTACTATTTATTTTTTTTTTTTTTACGGGGATTAGCCCACCCTGGTACAGGTCACTGACCCACATCAGGGCCCGGGGGGCGAAAATTTAATAATAATAATAATTCATAGTAAATAAAATTTATAATAAAAAGTAAAATAAAATATTAATGGTAATAATAATAACAACAACACTGTGATAATAATAAATACAAAGAAATGCAAGAATGAAAAAAAATCAACAGTGAGAAACGCTATATGTATGTTGTTTTGTCATGTAATAGAAACAATTGAGACCCTACAACTGTGTGTAAATGAGGCAGAAAGTCAGATCAGCAACCTGGGACTTGGTCACAATTTTCGTGGTGCCATATGGCAGCAGGGTCTACCATTAGACAACACATTATGCTGCCAATATCTTCCCAGGCGGTAGTACCTCCCTGTTCGGTAGCTGCCTACTACCTACTACCTTCTCAGGAAACGCCCATTTCAACTCATCAATCGAGGTGGTCAGTTTACCACAATAATTCTTGCCTGAGCTTAGCAACATCCCCTCATACCCAAACCTCCATGACGTAAGAGTATCAAGACGATGCCTACCGGATGGCTAGCAGCTCTCCTCTCGAGGTGACGCCACCAAGGTGAGGCAAGCTGAGGAGGACATAACATTACCCGGGGTTAAACAGATAAAGGAGGTAACATTTCCAAGGTGAGACAGATAGCGTATAACCATTGAACAGGGAAGTGCCCCATTTAATTATGGGTAGCCTCCCAATGTTACTCAGACTTTTCTCTGAAAAGGATACCTAGATTTGCTCTCGGGTCTCATGAAATGTACATAGTGTGTAACTTAAATAAACCACAGAAAAGAAGACACTATAACACGTTCGTCGTTGCTGCACCTGGTGGAATACACGAAACAACTGTTGACATGTTGCTGCTGATGTGCTGCTACTGACGTGGAGGTAATGTAACCAAATCGAATTTGGAGCACTGCTTACTTAGATATTGTTCGTTGATACACATACTGTCATCTGGCTTTGCTCCATACATGACAAGAAGAAATGCTTCACCGGCCGCAACCATGTCAGGGGCAGAAGACTGGAGATTGTTGAAGATTGCATCTGAATGCTGAGTACGGGATTTTCTTGAAGCTTCTTAAATGGGACCTTCTTTTATTTGTGATATAGAGCGGATGTCGTATCGCAACTCATAATCGCATGCAGAAACAACAAATTATCATTAATTTCACCCATGGCACTCTGTAATCTCTTGCTGCTTTGTCTGCATGCATCAGCATCTTAGGATCTATATCATAATTTACGAAAGCAATCAAGAGGACAAGAAGATCAGTGTCGTTCTCCCGTTGGTGTAGTTTCTACTAGTCTGCCTGGTGAACCTTACAGCCAGCAGCCTAAAGATGGGAGGAGAGGAGAGTAATAAAACTTGCCTTCTTTTTCTGTTTTTTCCCATGAACTCCAGCTGTTACATGGAAACGTGTCTGTGATTTTCTACCATAACATCTCTGGAGGACACTTTTCCTATGCGACTAAAGTGTTCCCCATCCCTTGTGCTAGGAATTCTATACCCATCGAAAACAGCGTGAGCATTTCCAGACCTTTCCTTGATGTACAATGTGTAACTGGTGCATACCTGACTATATGTTGCTGAACGCTACCACATAACACAGTGAAGATGATAGCCACCATAAATGATGTACACTGCTTCAGGAGGAAGAACAATTTCACAGGGCGCCAAAACTTCTACCACTGGAACATGGGAAGCTTTGTTTCCTTTCTGCAAAGAGCAGTCATTAAGGAGGGCAGAGGGAGATGCAAGCTCATCTTCGTTCCTGACAACGCATACCATTCGGTGGAGCAACTGGTTAAGATTGATGTTAACATAAGAACATAAGAACATAAGAAAATAAGGAGTCTGCAAGAGGCCGGTTGGCCTGTGCATGGCAGCTCCTGTCGAGAGTTACTACCACTCTCTATCATCCATGAATCTATCTAGCCTCCTTTTGAAACTTTCCAGCGTTCCCGCACTTACTACAAAGTTGCTAAGCTTGTTCCACTCGTCCACCACCCTATTTGTGAACCAGTTCCTTCCTATCTCCCTCCTAAACCTAAACTTATCCAACTTGAATCCGTTGCTCCGAGTCCTATCCTGCTCGGATATTATAAGAACTTTATCTATATCCCCTTTATTGATTCCTTTCACCCACTTAAATACTTCTATCATATCTCCCCGCACTCTTCGTCTTTCTAGGGAATGCAAGTTAAGTTTCTTTAACCTATCCTGATATGGAAGGTTTCTAAGTCCCTGAATCATTTTTGTCATTCTTCGCTGCACCGACTCTAGTGAATTTATATCCATTCTATAATAGGGGCACCAAAACTGAACCGCATAATCGAGGTGCGGCCTAACTAGCGCAAGATATAGTTGCAATAAGACCTCTACACTCTTGGTACTTACACTTCTAGATATAAAACCCAATACTCTGTTTGCTTATTTCGAACAGTAACGCACTGTTTTCTAGGCCGTAGGTCCGGGCTTACAAGTACCCCTAGGTCTCTTTCACAAGTCGACTTCTCTAGGTTGATGTTGTTCAGGCTGTATACATTATAAGTATTTGTTCTTCCAATATTAAGTACGCTGCACTTGCTGGTGTTGAATTTCATTTGCCATTTTTCAGACCACCCCTGCAGTTTATTTAGATCCTCCTGTAATGCATTTGCATCCTGCACCTGAATTAATTTGCCACCCTATTTTGGTGTCATCCGCAAACTTGCTTATGTCACTGATGATCCCAGTATCTAAATCGTGTATGTAGATCATGAACAAGAGTGGGCCTAGTACTGACCCCTGGGGAACCCCACTGGTTACACGGCCCCACTCAGATTTAACACCATCTACGCTGACCCTCTGCGTTCTATCGGTGAGCCATGATTTTATCCAATTTAAAACTTTCGCCTCGATACCATGAGCCTTAATTTTTCTCAGAAGCCTCTGATGCGGTACTCTGTCAAATGCTTTGCTAAAGTCTAAGTAAATAACATCGTAATTTTCGTCATTATCTACTACCTCGAAGACTTTCCTAAAAAACGTTAGCAGATTTGTTAGACAAGATTTTCCCTTTGTAAACCCATGTTGAGTACTTTTATGGATTTTGCCAAAGACTTGATGTTATTTCTTCACTTTGCTACGATCATTTTCCCTGCCTTCATCTGAATAAACTTTTTATCCTGAACCCGCACACAAACCTAAGTCTATTGTTGTTACTTTTGGTTATTTTGTTCTGAGTCTCTGAATACAAACATTATCTGTTTTGAGGTCCTTATGGCAGTAGGGTGTGTCATAGGAGGGAAGATCAGCTAAAACTAATGGCCCATCACTTTTTTGGTAGATTTTAGTGTATATAAACAGAAAATAATTTCAGTTTCAATATTTTGCAACCTTTTGCTAGGTAAATTTTAGCGTGAAATTTATCGAAAATCTAACGTACATCTGCATTAGTGCATTACAATTAAATAGTGAATATTGCTTTCTGACTTCATTCTTTAACAACCCAACTAACAATACTTTTTTCTGTTTCAGATACTGATGCATTTATAATTTGATAATATTTGCGATGGCTGCTTGTGTCAGGACGAGGAACCAAAAATCCAGCCATCTCAGTCACTATCCTGGGTCTGGGAGAGAGCTCCTGAAGTCGGAGTTGCCTACATTGAGAGATGCTTTGAGATACGGTGTTTTAATCAGGCAAATCAGTGAAAAGAACCAAAGAACTTACACAAACAAAGACATTGCCAGTGATATGACCAAAGCTGTCTTGGCACAGTACACTCTGGCTAACGCTCAGTTCAAGCCTCCAGTCATAACAAGTCAGAAGAAGATTAGTGAGAGACTGCTAGCCAGTTGGGAAAAGGCAAGAGATATCTCTCTTGGGAGAGGAAAACTTGCAGTTAAGGACAGCTTTGCCAAGCAACTGGACCAGTTATTTGACATAATTACTTGCAAGTGCCCAATTGTTCTCTGTCCTGAGTTTGGATGCGATCGTGACTGTAAATCCGAGGCCCACATCTCCTGTATTTACAAGCGTGAACTGAAGATTCCTGTGACCGAACTGGCATTTGTCAAAGCACAGAGAGAGAAGACTGGCAGTATAGGGGCTCTCATGATTTCTAGCCAAGATATTCCGGAGTCCAAGAGACAGGAGGCTGCCACAGAGAGACAGAAGAGGAGAAGAGTTGCCGAGGAAAAGAGACTTGAGAAGGCCCAGGGTGAGGTAAAAAAGGCCGATGATTGGAGTCAAGCTGATTCAGAGTTTAATGACTTCCCCATGGCTGATCCGAGTGCTGACCAGTAGAATGGTGACTTTGTCCCTATCCCAGAAAATAATGATCCCAAACCTTCCAGGCATAACATTCGAAATAGGAAAGATATCCCGAGCATAGCTCTGGCTAGCATGCGACACAACACTGGTCTCAGAGAAACTGCAGAGATAGCAACAGCTGCCTGGATTGACGGTTTGATACGGGAATAAGAGAAAATGGAATCAATTGTTTGTTCTTTGATGGGAGAAGGGATGACACTAAAGTGTTCATGAACGTTGGAGATTCTGACAAGTTGTTCCCTGCCATGGTGAAGGAGGAACACTACTCCTGCTGCAGTGAACCAGGAGGGAAGTATTTGTGGCATTTCACTCCAGAGAAAGATGACATCAGGAAACCAGCTGAGATAGTGGCAGATAACATTGTGAACTGGCTCAGAGAGAGGAACGTAGACCAGACCCTGCAGGCCATTGGAGGGGACAGCACCAACACGAACACAGGGTGGCAAGGGGGGGTCATACAGTGGATAGAGCGGAAGATTGGGAGGAAGCTGGTCTGGATTGTTTGTGACCTCCACACCAACGAGTTGCCACTCAGACATCTGATCCAGGAGCTGGATGGCAAGACTCTCTCAAACAACAGATGGTCTGGTCCTCTTGGCAAGATGCTGGACTCTGCCACTGAGTTAGAAATAAATCCGAGCTTTGAAAAAATCACAGTTGGCCCTCCACTCGTTGAGCTTGCACATACTGTCATTGACGACCTGAGTACTGACCAGTACTATGGTTACATGATTTGCAGTGCCATCAAAACTGGGGTCATGCCTGATAGACTTGCTTACCTGCAGATAGGTCCAGTCTCACATTCTAGGTGGCTCACAACGGCTCTCAGGTTCTGCAGAATTTGGGTCGCTCATCATAAACTGAAAGGGAACTAGCTTCACAACCTGAGACTTATTGTCCAATTCATCGTGAGTGTCTACTTGCCAAATTGGTTCAACTCCAAGGTCAAGTCATCGTTCTCCGAAGGTCCGAGGCATGTTCTCTTCCAGCTTGAGCTCCTGAGGAGTCAGCCAAGGAAGGTTGTTCAGATTGTGGAGCAGACTGTGAGGAGATCTTCCTGGTATGCTCATCCCGAGGCAGTTCTGCAGACAATGCTCTGCAGTAAGGATGAGGAGAGAAGAGTGGCAGTCAAAAAGATTTTGGATATGAGACTTATGAGAGGATCTGGGCATGACGACTCAGTTGGTGACGATTCCTTCAGGGTCAGGAAGACATCCAGGCTGGCAGTGAGCCCCCTCTTACCTGCAGCCTCACCAATGTTCAAGTCAGAGCTTTCCTGGACAACCCCATGCATGTCCCTGCCTGACCCTCGCACACCCAGAGTATAGAGCGTTGTGTACAGCAAGTGAGCGAGGCCAGCAGTCACGTGTACAGCCAGGAGAGGAGGGAAGGCTACATCCGAGCTCAGGTGGTCAGCAGGGAGGTGATGAGTAGAAACAGAAGCAAGAAAGACATGTTCTCTATGGTGTGCAGCAACACCGGTCGTAATAGTAAAACCGGTTTTTGTATTTGATGATTTTGTTTTCTAAAGGAATATTAAATTTAATAAATGTGTCAAGATCATTCGTTTCACTATTCTGGATCATTTTCATCCTAATAAATTAACCTGATACATTTACTTTACTTTAAATAAGCTATTTAGTGGTGTTGGTAAAAGGGTGGGAATACTGAATTTTCATAAGATTTCAAGTTAAAATTTACCTCGCAAAAAATGAAAACGTTTCAAATCTGAAGATATCACATGATTCTGCACATAGAACTAAATCATTAATACCATGGGACGATTTATGCTTTAACACTTAATTGATTTTTGTCATTATTTCCTAAAAAATGTTGGCTGATTTTCTGACTCCCGGCTGTTTCGAACTGACTGCTTATTGAAGGGTCTTCCCAGCATTGTATGTAACTAATATTTTCTTCACACAAGCGCCAAGAATGTTTTGTATACACTCCCCTTAGTTGGCTCTCAGTTTTCGGAAATATAACAAGCAAGTATCGAGAAACTATTTCATCACCAGCTTCTTCCGCCTGCATATAATAATGATACAGGAACCATAAGTGCCTGACTCCAGCTGCTTACCCTTTAACCAAGCGCCATATAACCCCTCCCATGTTAGCTGTTAAATATCCTTCTTTAAGACCCACTGCCTAATAATTTGCTATGTAATATGAAACATCCTATTAATGCAACGTTATTTAAAAGTATTAGAAAAATTACACTGTTTCTTTGTAGAGGATGTTTTAGAATTAAGGTAAAGTATAATTATTGTGTAGTGAAGATTTCTTATTGTCTAGTGAAGATTATTTTAACGTGTAGTGAGGATTACTCTTTTTTACTGAGATTAGCCCACCAGGGCACAGGTCACCAACCGACACCGGGGCCGGTGAACTGAAAAATAATAATAATAATAATAATAATAATAATAACCAGAAATAAATAAAAGATAAAAACATACAATCAAGAGTGAGAAACGAGATATATATATATATATATATATATATATATATATATATATATATATATATATATATATATATATATATATATATATATATATATATCTTGATAAAATCACACGGGAAAATGGAAACAACGGAGTACCTTAGCTTTCGTCTATATTCAAGACATCTTCAGAGGCAACTGGATTACATGGACAGAGAGAGGCTTAAATATACAGGGTGACCTAAAAAACATGAGGTCAAGGACATTGGGACATTAAGAAATTGTCAGGTAAGTTAGGAAAGTGACAGGAAAATTAAGAAAGAATCAGGTAAACGAAGAAAGTGTCAGGTGGAGATGTTCTGGGTACTTGGTTCTAACTACAGGGGCGAACATAAACACCTGTAGAGTTCTGTAGGTTATTATTCAACGGAAATATACAGGAGTGCGCTTACAAGCGCAGGTAGTTCCTACACTCCTATATGGGTCAACTGACCTCACTCTGACCTCTCAGGCGACATGTGGTAAGTGGTATACTAGCAGCTTCCAGATGTCGCCAGGCACATTTATCTAAGCGTATGGTGACATGAAACAGGGGCATTGCCACATGCTACTGACTAGAGAAATAATGTGTATATATAGAGTACATACATGGTATACATAAAACATACATAATATACAAACACCTCCCCCCCCTAATACGCTCATAACAAAGTCTTGAGCGGACCTTTTCCTGTGGATCCGTTCTGAGCGTCGAGGGGCTTAATCACTGGGGGGAGATCTGGGACTCAGCACTGGTGACGGGGTCAGCGGGATGCGTTACAGGGCGGAGGAAACGGCGGTTCCTCCACCACACCCGACCGCTGGGTAACGGCACCTGGTAGTCCCTTAACCTGCCGAGACCCATGACTACGCCCACTTTGTCCCAACGTAGGGAGGTCAGGTCCTGGACACGGACTTGGGTGCCGACACTCAACCTGGGGAGAAGACGGGCTTGGTCGTTGTGGCGGGCGACGACGTCTTGAATACGTTCGGCGGCTCGGCGATTAAAATCCTCTGTCGTGGCCTGCCCCTCCTTGGAGAAGGATTGAGGGTGAGCAGGGACACAAGAATGGAGGGGGCGTCCATACAACACCTGGGCAGGGGAGCGTCCGGTGTAATTGGGTGTGTTGCGGAGCTCAAGGAGACCCTGGTTGAAGGCCTCACAGTCAATATTCCCAGAAGGGGCCACTTTGAGGATGAGGTGCTTCAGAGATTTGACAGCAGCCTCAGCGTGTCTGTTGGACTGCGGGTAATGAGGCGGTGACAACACATGCCGGACTCCCCATCGGTCGAGGAACGCAGCAAAGTCCCGGCTTGTGAACTGGGGCCCTCCGTTGGTTTACAGGCGTACAGGAACGCCCACGTAACGGAAGTAGTGGCGGAAATTGCTGATGGTGGCGGCAGATGTCGTATCATTACCGCCCTTGATGACAACCGGCCAACCCGAGAGACGGTCGACGATAACCAGGAAGGACTCTCCTGACACACAGAAAAAGTCGGTCGACACAGACTCAAAGGGGCGGGTGAGGTTGTCGTCGCTCATGAAGGGTTCCTGCTGCTGGTTGGGTTGTAGTACTTGGCGGGGCTTACACGCCTGGACAGCATTGGAGATGTCGGGGTCGATGCCAGGCCGGAACACAGTCTGTCTTGCACGCTGTTTGGTGGCCTCGGCTTCACGGTGACTGTCGTGGAGGCGAGTCAAGGCGTGGGGACGTGAAGCAGCAGGGACAACTACGGAAGGAGAGGTGTCACTGGCCAGAGGTAGGGGTAGGGCGACAGCAGGGTAGTTGCTGCTCCCTTCGTGCACCCTGTTGGCGTATTTTACCTCGAGAATCGGTGATTGGGAAGCCCTGGGAGATGATGGCCAACTCTTGGCAATGTCTGTAGGACAGCAAAGGAGTCGGGACACCATTATGCACGTCAATCCAGGCTTGACACGACCTGTTACCAAAGGTGACATGTGCATAGAGTGAACCTAGGGCTGGGGCCATCTGTGAACCATCTGCCGTGACGCGGAGGTCCTTGGGAGGCGGTCCTAGATCACTTGGAGAGAGCCCTAAGCATTGCAAATGCTGGCGACCGATGACCGTGGCCTCAGCGCCGGTGTCAGGCAGCATCTTGAGACAGGATGACACACTGCCGTAGGTCACGATGACGCTGACGTGCTGGGGGACTTTGATCCTGGGACGCGAGGAGTACACCCTCCTAATATGGGTCGGGCTTTGTCCAGGGTCGTCGTGCCTCTGATTTGGCGACTGTGGGCGGCCCTCACTGGTGGAAGGGCGCTACTGCTTTCGCCGACGCTGTCCCTTGGGTTTTTTGGTCGGCCAACACTTGTCGTAGTGGCCCAGACGGCCACACACATTGCACTGGACGTGTTTGGCTGGGCACCGTACTGTAAGTGACCATTGGCCCTTGGGGTCACAACTGTCGCAGGTAGACTGGGCAGCTGGACACACCTGTGTTCCGTGCTGCCTACCACAGCTGTTGCAAAGGGAGCCGGGCGTGGGCGTGGTGGGCGTAGGCGTTGGGGCAGACTTCTTGTCTTTCTTGTATTGGGACATAGCCCGTACGGCTGTAGGGGGAGCTCGGATGGCAGAGGTAGCACACCTGGCAGCCTCGTAGGAGTGACATACTGTCAACACATCCTTAAGAGGAGAGGAAGAGTCGAAGGAGGCGAGGCGCTGGTCAAGCTCCTCGTCTTTAACACCCATCAGGATCACCTGCTTCAACTGGGTCTCCTCGCACTGCTGGTGATCACCGGGACATATGTCTATCTCTTCCGAGGCTCTCTTAAGTCATAGTAGAAATCATCAAAAGTCTCGCCCTCCAACTGTCTTCAGCTAAACACTTCCCTCCTGCGGAGAGCTTCATTCTGCTGACCTTTGATGTGTCGTTCTAGAACATCCAGTACCTCCTCTACAGACAACAAAGACGTCGGGGGCACTTGCAACGTATGTTCCAACACATGCTGCATTCCCAAAGACAGGCACATACATAGCTGAATGAGTTGTTTGGGCTGTGGCTAGCTCTGGAGATCCACCATTGTAGCATAATCAGTCCACCGTCGCCGCCACTCACGAAAAGTCTGGAAAGTCTCATCAGGCTTCAAGGTGGGTGGGGGTTGGACAGCCACTTTGGTAGAGGGCGTTGACGAGGTATCTGAGCCAGTGGGTACCTGAGTAGTGGAAGGGCCAAGGGCTTGATTAGCAGTGAGGCTAGATATCAAAGTTGCAAACCGTTCGTTATCTTCCAATCTCCGTTGGTGGTCCTCAGCATGTCTTTTCGCTTCGTCCTGACGCCTCTCCTCCCTCATAAGCTTCATCGGAGCAATTATCTCTGAGGACAAGGCTAAGGGTCGAGGGGTGTGGCTGGGAGAGGGTGGGGCGTCGCCCACTGACTGGTCATCCATCTTTGTAGAGCTGTCATCCGTCTGATTCATCCGGGCGCTAGGGACACCGCTGCGTGAGGTCCGGGGCATAATTACTTTATCTGTATGTTGTATCTCAAATCAGTGTTGACCGGTCAGCCCGTCGTATCAACCAGATCTGAGACAACAAAATTAATTGAATACATAGATATATATATATATATATATATATATATATATATATATATATATATATATATATATAAAATATATATGAAGAAATGACCGCGGCCAATGTGTTCGTGCGTGGGTTGGTGTGTGTAGGTGCAGTGGAGCGCGGAGGGAGGCGAGGCGGTGGGGGATGAGCAGTGGGGGGTGAGTTACCCTAGAAGCAGCCTGGGACGGTCGCGCTGATGCACCACTCCTCACAAATGCCCTATATCAGCCTTCCACCTTAGGGAATCCTTTAAAACAAGGACACACACTTTAACACTACACACACACGAGGTGGGCACTTAAAGACACTTCACAGGAAATTGCAGTCACTGCACACTGCTCAAAACTCGTTGGTCATTCAAACGAATTTTTGGGGGAGACAATGGCGACGGATGACGGAGTTGACGGAGGAGGTCTGCCGGCCTTGATTTTACACGAACGCACTTATTTCCACTTAATCGATCACTTGATACTCACTGTGCCATGGAGATGTTCGGGGTACTTGGTTCTAACTACAGGGGCGAACATAAACACCTGTAGAGTTCTGTAGGTTATTATTCAACGGAAATATACAGGCGTGCGCTTACAAGCACAGGTAGTTCCTACACTCCTATATGGGTCAACTGACCTCACTCTGACCTCTCAGGCGACATGTGGTAAGTGGTATACTAGCAGCTTCCAGATGTCGCCAGGCACATTTATCTAAGCGTGAGGTGACATGAAACAGGGGCATTGCCACACGCTACTGACTAGAGAAATAATGTGTATATATAGAGTACATACATGGTATACATAAAACATACATAATATACATACATAATATACATACATCAGGAAAGTGAAGAATGAGCCAAGAAAGCTGAGAAAAGTGTCAGGGAAGTGATTAAGGCGTCAAGACAGTTAAGAAAGTGTCAGGAAGGTGAAGAGAGTGTCAGAAAGTGTCAGGGAAGTGATTAACTTGTCTAAATGGTTAAGAAAGTGTCAGGAAGGTGAAAAGAGTGTCAGAAAGTGTCGCAAAGTGATTGAGGTGTCAAGGAAGTTAAGAAAGTGTAAAGAAAGTGTCAGAAAGTATCAAGACAAGAAAGTATAAACATTGGAAGTCTTACGAAGAGGAATATGGGGGTAAATCTTAGTTTATATTCAATGAAGATTATTAGGGTGGAGGAGTTCAAAATTGTCTTTATTCTGAGGAACTTTTGTGAATTATCCATAATATACCAACTTAGTGAAGAATATTGGAATTGTATGTAAAGTTTGGATTCTTTATTCTTCTTATAAAATTCTCCTAAGCCACCACGATAAAATTTTAATTTAGGTAATCCCTGTCTTTACATTGTAGATATATCTAACCTAACCTAATGCTACCATCATCCACAACTACTATAGGCACAGTAGAGGGGTGGTCACACCGTCTCGTTCCTCTGACCTGACTTGGCTTCAGCGCTGTGTGAAGCTTAGTACAGGTGTGAGAAGTTACCTTGTGAGCCTTAGTTAACTCGGTACCTTGACCCTATAAACGTGAACTGTATAGTTATGTAACATAACCAAACTGCATCGAGGAAAATACAGTGTGACGTGATACAGTGAAGGTGGCGCCCAGTCCCCGCCATTAAAGTTGAGGTCAGAGGTCAGGTACTGAAGCGCCAGCGACTGGCCGGTGCCCAATAAACTAGCCCCCTCGGGGGCAATCTAAAAAAAATCTACCTCCCTCTTTCGTAAAAGACTATAGAGGTCAATTTACCTCGCATCGTAAGAGGGTTACACCTCCCAGCCACCGTTGACCTCCTGTGTGCCACACACCAAACTTATTTTTCATGCATTGTGAAACAGTGTTATACTTAGTGACTTCACGTCAGTGTTAGTGAGCTATGACCATGTGTAACGTGGTATTGGTGAGTGTAGTGCAGTGGTCAATGTGACAGCGGCTGGCATCCACAGTGCCCCTACACTTATGCCCTTCCTCCACGCACGTGGTAACGAAGTGGTCGAATTTTATCACTCCACCAATTCTGAGTCGACCGATGAAGACTCTGCTGATTACTCCTAGAACACAGTGTGCTACTGAATATTAGTTGTCCTTCCTAACACAGTCACTTGAAAAACAAAGATACCATTGAGTAAGAACAAGTGTAATCAAAGAGTTTATTAACTGAGAATACTCCTGCCCCCCCCCCCCCCCCCGGTAGAAATACCGGGTTTGCCCTCACACTCCCTCCCCTCACCGTTGATACGCTGTAAAAGTCAGTTTGCCTTGTCCTGTGAGTGGGTTACGCCTCCCAACCACAGCTGACTTCCCAGGAGTGCCAAGCAGTCCTCGGCCCTCTGACCATGTATGAGTTAACTGGAGACCTAGCTACTCTCTCTAGACCTCCTGCGGCAATGAGTGAGCCAGGTGACAATGGTGTTGACCCTGACCTTGACACCAATGACTGTTAACTAGTTCAGCCCAAGAACAAGCGGAAGGCCGAAAAGGCAGAAAAACACTTAGAGATCAACAACTACAACCTCAACGTTGAGTTTCAATTCAGAGTCAGTACACAAGATCATGTTCTAATTAGAAGCGACCCAGCAGTCATACAGGATCTCCTCACCAATAGCAAAGGGGGAATAACCACGGAAGAATCATCCCAACCATCGAGCAAGAAAACTATCTTAATCATAGGGCTCGACCAGTACCAGCTCCTACTCAGGGGCAAGAACGCAGTCACTGCAGACTGGGTTGGCTTGGGTACCCACCCAAGACCATTCTAATCCGTGATGCCTATCGGACACTAAAGGTATCTCGCTATCAGCCCCCTACCCGCAGATGTTACAACTGTCAACACTGAAGCTCTGTGGCCCGATTATGCCTCTCTACCAAGCCGTGTTGTGGTCTTTGCTCATGGCAACATGAAACACAGCCTTGCAGGAATACAGTTGCTCAAGGGAGTGTCATTCAACTGAGGTGTATTAACTGCAAAACAGATGGAGTTCCTGTATGGCACCCTGACTGTCCTCGAGCTCCTACACCCCCTGAGCGCCTAGACCCGCCACCCAGGAAGGTCTCAAGAAACACTTCTGCTACTAGGGTACTCCCTATGGCCAACCCCTGGCCCTCCCTCACTACCAAACCTCCAGGATCATCACCAGCCGTCAACGAAAGATCAGCATGGGACAACACAGACGCACTGACACAACAGGTAGCTGCCAACACAACCCGTGAACCCAACTGGAAAAACATTGTGCAAACAATGGTTGGGCATTCATTGATAACTGGCAACGACTACCTGTACTGTCGCGACGGAGTACAATTGTCTCGTGAGGGGGTAAAGACGTTGTCTGCATCCCTGGAGAGTGAAAGTGTCACTCCGAAGGGGGGGTTTCGCCAGTAGAGAGGGGTCGGGGAAAGTGGGAATGAAAAAACAAGCAGGTCCTGGGAAGTAAAATTAGTTGCTCAGGACAAGGGGTAAAACAGGACCAGGGAAGAGTAGGTTTAAATGTATCCTATACAAACAGTAGGAGCGTTAGAAATAAAATAGACTTGCTGAGAGCGGTTGTATGTACCGAGAATGTAGACGTCATAGCAATCACCGAAACTTGGATGAATCTGGCGAGCAAAAATTTTTTATCAGAGTACCACATAGAAGGGTACAACCTTTTTCACAAGGACAGGGAAGGTAGGAAGGGGGGAGGGGTCGCACTCTTCGTCAAGGATACATTAAAATGTTGTATTAATAATTCAATAAAGGGTGAAATAGGAACTGAGTCTGTGTGGGTAGAAATCACGGAAGGAAGAGAAAAACTAATTATGGGAGTGATTTACAGGCCCCCAAGTCTTAGCAAAGAAGCAGCTCAGCCCATATGGCAGGAAATGAGTAGGGCAGCAAAATATAACAACCTATGCATTATGGGGGATTTCAACTTCAGAAACATTGACTGGGACAACATTGTAGGCGACTATGAATCTGAAGACTTCCTAGACGCAGTACAGGACAATTTTTTGAAACAACTAATTACAGAACCTTCTAGAGGTGACAATATATTAGACCTTGTATTAACAAATAAAGAAAATAATATCAGAGATATCACAGTAGGGGAAGAACTAGGTAACAGTGATCACAGAGAAATCAGGTTCACCCTAAATTGGGAAACGAAAAACAATGACAATATGGTCAGAGTCCCAAACTTTCGGTTGGCGGATTATCAGAGGTTAAGAAGGTACCTAGGTGAGGTCACCTGGGAACAGTCACGTCACTTCCCAGTAGGAAGTGGTGAGGTCATAGATAACACAACAATTGATCGTGACTATAATATATTCACCAGTATACTACATAAAGCACAAGAACAAAATATACCACACAGAAAAATTAGGTCAAATAAGAATGAGCCAAGGTGGATGACCAGAAAACTTAAACATGACATAGGAATAAGGAAGGGAATATATAAGAAATTAAAGGAAGGGAGGAGCAGGTCAGAAACAGATATAATGAACTATCTAGGAATGTTAAGAAAAATGTAAGGAAAGCAAAGAGAGACTATGAAATCAAAATAGCAAGAGAATCCAAGGCGAATCCCAAGGGATTTTTCCAGGTATATAGGACAAAGGTCAAGGACAAAGTTGGGCCTTTAAAGTCAGGGAGGGGAGAATTGATAAATGGCAGTGAAGACATGAGCAAAGCATTGAACAGCTATTTCTTATCAGTTTTCACAGAAGAAATTTGAGATGAAATTCCGGAGGTGGAACTGATATTTAAGGGAAAGGAAGAAGAGAAATTAAAGAATATCATTATCAGAAAAGAGGATGTTCTTAAGAAGATAAATAAACTAAAGAACACAAAATCCCCAGGGCCGGATGAAATTTTTCCTCGAGTCTTAAAAGAGTGTAGGGAACAGATTAGCGGACCCCTCGTAAACTTATTTACAAAATCATTAGACACTGGAGTTGTGCCAGAGTTGTGGAAACAGGCGAATGTAGTACCCATATTCTAAAAGGGAGACAGAGCATCAGCGTCAAATTACCGGCCGATCAGTTTGACGTCAGTAGTGGGGAAATTTCTTGAATCAATTATAGCAGATAGCATCCGATCGCATCTAGAGAAAAGCAAATTAATCTACGACTCTCAACATGGGTTTACAAAGGGAAAATCCTGTCTTACAAATCTGCTAACTTTTTTTAGGAAAGTCTTCGAGGTAGTAGATAATGACGAAAATTACGATGTTATTTACTTAGGCTTTAGCAAAGCATTTGACAGAGTACCGCATCAGAGGCTTCTGAGAAAAATTAAGGCTCATGGTATCGAGGGGAAATTTTTAAATTGGATAAAATCATGGCTCACCGATAGAACGCAGAGGGTCAGCGTAGATGGTGTTAAATCTGAGTGGGGCCGTGTAACCAGTGGGTTTCCCCAGGGGTCAGTACTAGGCCCACTCTTGTTCATAATCTACATAAACGATTTGGATACTGGGATCAGCAGTGACATAAGGAAGTTTGCGGATGACACCAAAATAGGGCGGCAAATTAATTCAGGGCAGGATGCAAATGCATTACAGGAGGATCTAAATAAACTGCAGGGGTGGTCTGAAAAATGGCAAATGAAATTCAACACCAGCAAGTGCAGCGTACTTAATATTGGAAGAACAAATACTTATAATGTATACAGCCTGAACAACATCAACCTAGAGAAGTCGACTTGTGAAAGAGACCTAGGGGTACTTGTAAGCCCGGACCTACGGCCTAGAAACAGTGCGTTAATGCTCGAAATAAGGCAAACAGAGTATTGGGTTTCATATCTAGAAGTGTAAGTAACAAGAGTGCAGAGGTCTTATTGCAACTATATCTTGCGCTAGTTAGGCCGCACCTCGATTATGCGGTTCAGTTCTGGTGCCCCTATTATAGAATGGATATAAATTCACTAGAGTCGGTGCAGCGAAGAATGACAAAAATGATTCAGGGACTTAGAAACCTTCCATATCAGGATAGAAAGACGAAGAGTGCGGGGAGATATGATAGAAGTATTTAAGTGGGTGAAAGGAATCAATAAAGGGGATATAGATAAAGTTCTTATAATATCCGAGCAGGATAGGACTCGGAGCAACGGATTCAAGTTGGATAAGTTTAGGTTTAGGAGGGAGATAGGAAGAAACTGGTTCACAAATAGGGTGGTGGACGAGTGGAACAAGCTTAGCAACTTTGTAGTAAGTGCGGGAACTCTGGAAAGTTTCAAAAGGAGGCTAGATAGATTCATGGATGATAGAGAGTGGTAGTAACTCTCGACAGGAGCTGCCATGCACAGGCCAACCGGCCTATTGCAGACTCCTTATTTTCTTATGTTCTTATGTAATTACGGGAGTCAAACAATGTACAGATGTTTCCTACGGCGGCAGCTCGGTGGAATGTTCTGTTAACGCGGTGGTCAGCTCTCATGGGGAAGGTCGAGGGCAGCTTCCTCACTTGGCGCCGGCGTTGGTGGGCGATGTCTTGCCACACAGGAGAGACGCCAGGGCACGGACCGTGGATAGGGCATGGAGGAAGTGGCGATGACGTGGCAGCCGAGGTAGTAGCTGAAGTAGGTTTCCGGAGATTGACAGCCAAATAGTGAAGGACTGGGAAATCAGCCAGCAAGCCACAGCAGCCTCAGATGAGCACACAACCAGAATTGTAATCGAACAGCGGAGGAAGTGCAGCTGTGGTGCTGGCTGGGTAGTGTCTGATGTGTGACGAAGCAGCAGCGACCTTCTCACCTCCATCTACCCCCCTCCTCCCCCCTAATGGGGCCGCGAACAAGCAAACGAGCGGCGGACAAACATCCTGCTAGTTACCTCCCTTACACTAGACTTTGTGGAATACTCGTACAGTCAATGCTGCAAATGATGGCCACATGTTGATAGTCGTGTCTGGTGAGGAGGCCGTCAAGGTGACCGACGTTGCATGCTGTCAGAGTTAATTACCACTCTAAAGAATATTGCTTTTATTCACTCGTGAGTTTTGATTTACTGAGTTTGTAGTTGCAGGCAACTCTTGTGCCACAGAGCAATTTAACCTCCTTTCCTTCCCTGGCCCTTTCTCCTCATCCAATAAGTATACTGAATTTTTGGTTCCATATTCCCGTTTAAGAACGTTCCTGTGGTAACCACAATATCAGCTTTTGTCTGTAAGATCATATTTTGCATCAGTTCCCACAGGTTTCTTCTCAGAACCTCAAGTTGGTCGACAGAGTCGTGAGCTGTCTTGGGGAAGATCTTTAAGGGATAGAGGAGGCATATTAGTAGGTTGTGGGTACTCAGGAGTGGTGGCCTGGAAAATGCTCGAGTAGGCTGTAACCAAGGTGTTAAGCCCACCGAGGAGCTGTTCCTTGGGTGGAGAGGGAATAGTCGTAGCGTTGGGGCTGAAGTTGGGAGCCACCTGAGTTTGGGGGGCCACTTGGATTTGAGATGGGTGGTGCACCACGGAAAGGAACGTACTTACCTCCTGCTCAAGCGCGTCGGTTCAGTTCACGGAGACTCTCCACAGTCAAGCAATGGGTTTGTCCTTTGATATAACTGAAATAGCAGTGTGACCGTGACTCTTGCTATGGGAGTAAACGGGAGGTCCTGGCTTCCTTGTCTTGATATGGTCTCGTCTCCCCCCACCCCCACCCCTGCTTATACACCCGAACTGAAGTTAACTGGGTTACAGACACTTGGCTAAGGAGTGGAGCGGCCCAGAGAGTCGATACCCGCTGGCCTGGCTGTAACAGCGACAGAGGTTGTGGGGATAGTGCAATCAGCGGTGATCTCCCTGGCAGAGCAATAGCTGAGGGAAGCTCAGGTAAGGTCAAGTTGCACTCTACAAACATAAGAAATTGCCAAGTCTTATTGACGTGGGAGTTGTCGTGGTGGATGTTGATGATGCAGTACAATTTGGTCTGGTCAGTGTTGTTGTTCGAGAGTATCCTGGCCTATTTCCTGTTGAGCTTAACTCCTTCACTACGGGGACGCCACTTTTGATTATTTTATTAGGCTAACGCCAAACGATTTTATTGAGCGTAGAGGGATCTCACTCACTAGTGGATGGTAGACTCTCACCAAAGGACAGTGGAAAGACCAATCAGGGTATTTATTTATCGTTCTTTATTATGATGATGATGATTATTATTATTATTATTATTATCATTATTATTGTTATTATTATTACAGTGTTATTATTATTATTATTGTTATCATTATTATTTTATTTTATTTTTTATTATAGATTTTATTTACGATGAGTAATTATTACATTTCCGCCCCCCAGGCCCCGCTGTGGGTCAGTGACCTGTGCCCGGGTGGGCTGATCATCCCCGTAAAAAAAAAAAAAAAAAAAAAAAATATATATATATATATATTCTGACAGAATTCTTAATGAGAGAAGTTTTAAGAGATAATAAGACCTAAAGTCAATAGAAAGGAATATCAAATGCTGGTGATACTGCTCTTACTACAGATAGTGAAGAGACATAAGAACTCGTTAACAGATAGGTGGAATAAGGTGAAAAATATAGTTTAAGAGTGAATGCTGTAAAGACGAAAGTAATGGTTGCTTCTGAATTGGAAATAAATTTTGAAATAAGAATTATGGTAGACAACGGGGAACATAAACAAGTGGGAAATTTGTGTATTTGGTAAATAACATTAGTTGTGATGGTTGATGGACAGAGGAAACTAAAACGATAAAAGGGTAACCAAAAACAGAATTTAATAATCTAAAGACCTAATGAAAAGGGACATTAACGTGAATTAGTGAAAAAGGCCGCTGAAAGGCTTTATATGGCAAGGACTGATGAATGGGTCACAACCGTGGATACTTATAGCAGACACCTGAAAGAGGTCGGAGGCTTCTGAAATGTGATGTTACAGGGGAATGATAAGAATTAGCTACACTGACAGGAAAATAAATCAAGAAGTACAAAGATTAGCAAAAACTTCAAGAGAAATACTCGGAAAAAATGGCTACTCTGGAAATATAATTATGGATGGGGGAATAATAACAGAAACATTAATGGGTAAAGTTGAGGGTAGGAGGACCACGCGGAAGCAGAGATTAGGAAGGATGAATGAAATTAATAACTGGAGGGTTGGTAAAAACAGCCCGAGAACGTTAAGAGTCGAGGACTGTGGTCGCCAGCCCTCAGATATAAGGATGGTAGTCTGATTGATTGATTGATATAACACCACCATCAGCACCATTTCTCTTTTTTTATCTTGCTCATCCATATAACCTCACATCATAACTCCCTCTCTCTCTCTCTCTTTCTCTCTCTCTTTCGTATAGCCTCCCTAGCGTCACGCTTGGTCTTTCTCTCCTGTACCTTCAGTATAATGAAAAGGTTTTAAAGTTGAATTCAATGTGAGTCAGTTTAGATCACAAGTTAACCAGTGAAAAACAGAAACCCTCCTTTTACTCTCTTTCTCTGGGATTATGAGAGAGAGAGAGAGAAAGACAAAAGAAAAATTGTATGGGAGACATTTATACAAAAATTAAAAATAGAGAGATAGCGAGAGAATCTGTGAGCCAAGAGAAGGACAGGCTGAGAGAAATGGGAGTAACTGGGAGCCAATAGAACCTGACCCATTAGGACTGTCTAATGTCTCTCACACATCTTGATAATCTAACAATTCACTCTTTGGTTTACTTGGACCAATCAACTCACTTCACGGTTTACTCGGAGCAATCAGCACACTGCATGGTTTTGTACGACCAATCAGCTCGCTGTATGGTTTCGTAGGACCAATCAGCTCACTGTATGGTTTTGCAGGACCAATCATCTCCCACCATGAAATACAATGACCGACCAGCTTACGTTAATATGATCATAACCAATCAGTACACGTCATACCCGGATAGGCGTGTATTCTATCCAAAAGAGGCGAGCCGGGTGAGGTGTAAATGCATTAAGGTACACTTTACTCTTCGGCTTATCACGACGTTCCAGCCGTTCCAGTACACTTACACCCAACTCCAGGCGCCCCTCACGTTCCAGAGAGCGAAATATTTCCCTCCTGGACCTCCTCCACGCCTTGGAAACGGGAGAGATAACAAGTTTTTAGTATAATATATGAAAGGATTCAATGCAGGTATCTAGCCAGTATACCACCAGGGAGGCGAAGGTTGGAAACTGTCAACGTAATCAAAAACCTCATTTTGTTTTTCGATTATTTTAACCTTCAATTTCATTTTACATTTTTGTTTTTACATTTTCTCCACCCAGCCCATCCAGCACAAGCCATATCTGCCTCACAAATCCACCTACACCCACCAGAATCCACTCCTACATCTTACTAACCCACTACTCCACACTACCTACTCACTCCACCATCCTACCTACTCACTCCTCCACCCTACCTACTCACTCCTCCATCCTACCTACTCACTCCTTCACCCTACCTACTCACTCCTCCACCCTACATACTCACTCCTCCACCCTACCTACTCACTCCCCCACCCTACCTACTCACTCCCCCACCCTACCTACTCACTCCTTCACCCTGCCTACTCACTCCTCAACCCTACATACTCACTCCTCCACCCTACCTACTCACTCCCCCACCCTACTTACTCACTCCTCCATCCTACCAACTCACTGTTCAACCCTCCCTACTCATTCCTCTACCCTACCTACTCACTCCCCCACCCTACCTACTCACTCCCCCACTCAACCTACTCACTCCTCCTCCCTACCTACTCACTCCTCCACCCTACCTAGTCACTCCTGCACCCTACCTATTCACTCCGCCATCATACCTACTCACTCCTCCACCCTCCCTACTCACTCCTCCACCCTACCTACTCACTCCTCAACCCTACCTACTCACTCCTCCACCCTACCTACTCACTCCGTCATCCTACCTACTCACTCCTCCACCCTCCCTACTCACTCCTCCACCCCACCTACTCACTCCCCCACTCTACCTACTTACATCCCCACCCTACCTACTCACTCCTCCACCCCACCTACTCACCCTTAACCCTACCTACTCAATCCTCCACCCTACCTACTCACTCCTCCACTCAGCCTACTTACTCCTCCACCCTACCTACTCACTCCTCCACCCTACCTACTCACTCCTCCACTCTACCTACTCACTCCTCCACCCTACCGACTCACTCCCCCACTCTACCTACTCACTCCTCCTCTCTACCTACTCATTCCTCCACCCTACCTACTCACTCCTCCACCCTATCTACTCACTCCTCAACCTTACCTACTCACACCTCCACCTTATCTACTCACTCCCCCACCCTACCTGCTCACTCCTCCACCCTACCTACTCACTCCTCCACCCTACCTACTCACTCCCCTACCCTACCTATTCACTCCCGCACTTTACCAACTCACTCCACCTCCCGACCTACTCACTCCTCCACACCTACCTACTCACTCCTCCACACCTACCTACTCACTCCTCCACCCCACCTTCTCACTCCCCCACCCTACCTACTCTCTCCTCCACCCTACCTACTCACTCCTCCACACCTACCTACTCACTCCTCCACCCTACCTACTCACTCCTCCACACTACCTACTAACTCCTCCAATCTAACTACTCACTCTCCCACTCTACCTACTCACTCCTTCACCCTACCTACTCACTCCTCCACCCTACCTAATAACTCCTCCACCTTGCCCACTCCTCCACTCAACCTACTCACTGCTCCACCCTACCTACTCACTCCTCCTCCCAACCATTTTTCTCCTCCACCCTACCTACTCACTCCTCCACCCTACCTACTCACTCCTCCACTCTACCTACTCACTCCTCCACCCTTCCCACTCACTCCTCCACTCTACCTACTCACTGCTCCACCCTACCTACTCATTCCTCCTCTCAACCTACTTACTCCTCCACCCTACCTACTTACTCCTCCTCCCTACCTACTCACTCCTCCACCCTTCCTACTCACACCCCCACCCTACCTACTCTCTCCCCAACTTTACCTACATACTCCTCCTCCCTACCTACTCACTCCTCCACCCTACCTACTCAATCCTCCACCCTACCTATTCACTCCTGCACCTTATCTACTCACTCCTCCACCCTACCTACTCACTCCTCCACCCTACCTACTCACTCCTCCACCCTACCTACTCACTCCCCCACCATGCCTACTCACTCCTCCACCCTACCTACTCACTCCCTAACTCTACCCACTCACTCCTCCGCTCTACCTACTCACTCCTCCACCCTACCAACTCACTCCTCCACCCTACCTACTCACTCCTCCACCCTACCTACTCACTCCTCCACCCTACCAACTCTCTCCCCAACTTTACCTACATACTCCTCCTCCCTACCTACTCACTCCCCCACCGTACCTACTCACTCCTCCACCCTACCTACTCACTCCTCCACCCTACCTATTCACTCCTGCACCTTATCTACTCACTCCTCCGCCCTACCTACTCACTCCTCCACCCTACCTACTCACTCCTCCATCCTACCTACTCACTCCTCCACCCTACCTACTCACTCCTCCATCCTACCTACTCACTCCTTCACCCTACCTACTCACTCCTCCACCTTATCTACTCACTCCTCCACCCTACATACTCACTCCTCAACCCTACCTACTCACTCCCCCACCCTACCTACTCACTCCCCCACCCTACCTACTCACTCCTTCACCCTGCCTACTCACTCCTCCACCCTACCTACTCACTCCCCCACCCTACTTACCCACTCCTCCATCCTACCTACTCACTGCTCAACCCTCCCTACTCATTCCTCCACCCTACCTACTCACTCCCCTACCCTACCTACTCACTCCCCCACTCAACCTACTCACTCCTCCTCCCTACCTACTCACTCCTCCACCCTACCTAGTCACTCCTGCACCCTACCTACTCACTCCGCCATCCTACCTACTCACTCCTCCACCCTCCCTACTCACTCCTCCACCCTACCTACTCACTCCTCAACCCTACCTACTCACTCCTCCACCCTACCTACTCACTCCTCCACCCTACCTACTCACTCCGTCATCCTACCTACTCACTCCTCCACCCTCCCTACTCACTTCTCCACCCCACCTACTCACTCCCCCACTCTACCTACTTACTCACCCACCCTACCTACTCACTCCTCCACCCCACCTACTCACCCCTCACCCTACCTACTCAATCCTCCACCCTACCTACTCACTCCTCCACTCAGCCTACTTACTCCTCCACCCTACCTACTCACTCCTCCACCCTACCTACTCACTCCTCCACTCTACCTACTCACTCCTCCACCCTACCTACTCAATCCTCCACCCTACCTACTCACTCCTCCACTCAGCCTACTTACTCCTCCACCCTACCTACTCACTCCTCCACCCTACCTACTCACTCCTCCACCATACCTACTCACTCCTCCACCCTACCTACTCACTCCCTAACTCTACCTACTCACTCCTCCGCCCTACCTACTCACTCCTCCACCCTACCAACTCACTCCCCCACCCTACCTACTCACTCCTCCACCCTACCTACTCACTCCTCCACCCTACCTATTCACTCCTGCACCTTATCAACTCACTCCTCCACCCTACCTACTCACTCCTCCACCCTACCTACTCACTCCTCCACCCTACCTACTCACTCCCCCACCATACCTACTCACTCCTACACCCTACCTACTCACTCCCTAACTCTACCTACTCACTCCTCCACCCTACCTACTCACTCCTCCACCCTACCTACTCACTCCTCCACCATACCTACTCATTCCTTCACCCCACCCAACCTACTCACTCCTCCACCTGTAGTGATGGGTTGTCAAACCACAGCTTACATCTCAGAAACAGTCCAGACTTGACCCGACATTACGGGGGTCAAATGTAAGGGTACCCCTCGCAACCACTCAAGGAGTTATAAATCAACTGGCTCCCCTCCCATGTCACACGGCCCCAACAAACATGTAAGAAGGCACCGGCCGACTCTCTCCCAAAATACACAATAACCTACACCGCAGAAGAAGTCCAGACCTGACCTCACATTAGCCAGGTCAAATGTAACCCTCGAGCCCAAGTCAAGGGGCCACAAATCAACCAGGGCCTCTCATGTCAAACGGCCCCATCTGAAGATTTCTCCAGAATATACAACTTATAGTCTCTGAAAAAGTCCAGACCTGACCCTACATTAGCGAGGGCAAATGTAAGGAGACCCTTCGCCGCCGCCCCAGATCAGCTCAACCTGACGGCTTGCCTTCCAATATATAGGACGTCCTAGTCCTCCCTCTGCCGAGAGACAGAGAGAGAGAGAGTGTGTCTTGTAAGGAGGAAGAGCCAGCTACTACACCACCAGACCCTCTCGAGAGGAGTCAGAGAGGACAGGAGGCAGTCGCCTCCGGTCAGGACCGAGACTTCCCTCCGGCGCCCAGCTAAGCAGTCTCCCGTAGAGACAACCCAGGACCACCTGCTAGGCCTCCCCTAGGTCACGTGAGTTTTTGTCAGAGCTTTCCATGGGATGAGTTACTTACGTGGGAAGTGTATTCATTTCATGTTCGTGTCCGAGAATCAATGTCAAGTAACGTAATATGTTGTCCTAGTAACGTAAACATAATGTCCTAGTAACTTCAATAGAAGGTGTTATTAATGTGTCCATGTCATGTTCGTAATTAATAAAGAGTTGTAACGAAGCAGTGTTTGAGAAGTCGCCCTTAAGACGTAATAGATGTGTATTGACGTCAAAGATACGATAAGTGTAAATAACTATCACGGCCACGCTACCAAAATCTTCCTCTCTTTTATACTCTTATGCTATCAATATTCTACCTATATGTAATCTTCATCTTGTTGCATTCGTCTCATTATATTGGTGGTAGCAAACTATACGTTACCCCACGCCTTCCTCGCCTTGTTATAGGTGACAGCGAACTATACGTTAATCCACGCCCTCCTCGCCTCATTATATTGGTGGCAGCGTACTAAAACGTTAACTCACGCCCGCCTCGTCCCTTGTTATTGGTAACAGTGTACTTAACGTAAACCCATGCCCTCCCTCATTTAGCCATAACACCTGCCTCGTTGTTTGAGTATTGTTCGAAAGTACGTGATAAGGAGTTCCTGCATAGTAGTGTCCTAGTGTGTCACCGTTACAGTTCAATTAAATGTCTCTCGTCGTGGTATGAGCGAATTTTTTCTAGAAATATGTTCAGTGCTTAACGTGATTTCTCAGTGTCCCCGGCGATCTGTGACATTCTCAGCAGCCCAAGTGCAGTTTGATTGTTGATCAGTGTTGAACGTAGAAATTGTGTTTCAGTGATGAAAGCTGTGTCTGTACTAACTGTTATAACTTAACATGTCTTTTAACCTACATCCTCCTCCCTGTCCTAATCCTCACCTCACCCTCCTTACCCTTCCTCCCATCCCTGCCCCGCCCTGCCCCGCCCCACCGTTCCGTGCCCCGCCCCGCCCCGCAAAGCCCTGGCCTGGCCCGATCAACCACGCCTCGGCTCCTCCCCACTACACTTAACTCCGCCTGACCCGCCCCGCCTCACCCGCCCCGCCTCACCCGCCCTGCCTCACCTGCCCCGCCTCACCCGCTCCGCCTCCACCCGCCTCGCACCGTCCAGTGTGACCACCAATCCCCATATGTTTTGTCCCGTGAGTAATGCTTCGAAATCGGTGGTTAGTGTTACTTAATATTGCGATAATTACAGAGCTTCACTCAGTGTGTTTTTATGCTAGTATGATTTATAATGTACTCTTTGACGCATAGTGATAAATAATATTCAATGTAGTGAGCAGAGCTTCACTCCCCGACCCAGCCTAATGAGAATATTGTCGTGACGGAAACTATAGTTGCCAAACATTGACGTAACGTATAAAGTAAATTTTTGTTTTTCTTTACGGATACACTTCCAACTAATCCATCATCCCTTTCGGATTGTTTCTGTCAAATGTCACACACAGTACGGCCCCATGGCTAGCCGGAATCCGACCACAGCACATATAAGAAGAGAAGAAGCAGCATGAGGAATGCAGCGTGATGAATGCAGCACCACACCCGCCACGCACCACCCCACTTCTTTCAAGCCCTCCCTGGTCTAGGATTAAGAAGATTTTATATTTTTCTACTCTAGGAAATTAAGGAGTGTGGAATGCAGCGCCACACAACGAACCCTGGTGAGCCCAGCCAGGGAGGGATTCACCACTGTGGAATGTGTAAGACAGGACGGTCTTTGGCCTCGCCGACACTCACGTACGGAGGGCGAGCCCTGGTCCGCGGAACCTGCCTTACAGTCATCTAAGGAGACGACAGCCCAAGCAGTGGACCGGCTTTCATCCCGGCCGGAGGTGGCCGACAGCAGATGAACAGAAAATCGTCTGGAATATGTTGAAAATGATGATGTTGCAGAGAAGAAATACAGATGGAGCAGAAAAATTCATCTGGAATATGACGGAAAACGAAGATGTATAAAGAAACGAAGATGAACAGAAAAATTCATCTGGAATATGAAAATGCTCTAAACGTAGAGGAAGCGCATGTGATCAGAAAAATCATTTGGAATATTATAGAAACCAGGAGGAAGTGTGAAGAAGTCAGAAGATGTGGTGACACGACCTACAAAGTGTGGTATTGAAGAAAGAAAAACGTGCTATGCGACGAAAGAAGGCAGAAGACGTCCTGTGCTGACATCAGAAGAAAGTCAACGATGAAAAGGTGGATCATCAGAAGGACCAATCCACTACCGCTGTTGTGCTGCCGGCATTCTCTATTTTCAGATAACAGCTGGATGGAGGACTTGAGCCATGCTGGACCCAACAAATGTACTGATGTTGTTGATGTACATTAAAAAGATATAACACCCTAACTTGTGAAGTAGGAGCATTTTGTATTTTGTATTTAATTCTCTGATTTTTGTTATCATGTACTACAAAGATTGTTTTTTTTTTTAAAGATTAGTCACTTTTTCTATGAGTTCATTTGATCAATGTTTTGTATTACCAAATGCAATGTTGTGGACATACTACTGAGTGGGACGAATTCTTATTTTGACACGGCCTGGTTAGGCAATGTAACACCTGTTTTTGTTTGTAGAATGTGATTTGCAAGTTTCCCTCGGACATTATGCTAGATATGAAGGATCTTTAGATCACTCTATGTTCAATTACTGTGTATGTATTTTATTTTTTTTCTCCTGTCATAGAAGCTTTAATCTTGGCAGGAGGTATAGTAAGCTTTGTCAGATCAAACTATGCCAGTAGAAAAACATGCATCTCTAGTGTTATAATTTGTAAAATGTAAGGATGCATTATCGCCTCAGGGACTATATTAGATACTGAACATGATGTTACTGTCTACTTAAAATGTGTCATCAGTTCTCTGAGCATGAAAGCTTTGGTCTTGGCGGGAGGTGCAGTGATGGGTTGTCAGACCACAGCTTACATCTCAGAAACAGTCCAGACTTAACCCGACATTAGGGGGGGTCAAATGTAAGGGTATCCCTCGCAACCACTCAAGGAGTTACAAATCAACTGGCTCCCCTCCCATGTCACACGGCCCCAACAAACATGTAAGAAGGCACCGGCCGACTCTCTCCCAAAATACACAATAACCTACACCGCAGAAGAAGTCCAAACCTGACCTCACATTAGCCAGGTCAAATGTAACCCTCGAGCCCAAGTCAAGGGGCCACAAATCAACCAGGGCCTCTCATGTCACACGGCCCCATCTGAAGATTTCTCCAGAATATACAACTTATAGTCTCTGAAAAAGTCCAGACCTGACCCTACATTAGAGAGGACAAATGTAAGGAGACCCTTCGCCGCCGCCCCCGATCAGCTCAACCTGACGGCTCACCTTCCAATATATAGGACGTCCTAGTCCTCCCTCTGCCGAGAGACAGAGAGAGAGAGAGTGTGTGTCTTGTAAGGAGGAAGGGCCAGCTACTACACCACCAGGCCCGCTTGAGAGGAGTCAGAGAGGACCGGAGGCAGTCGCCTCCGGTCAGGACCGAGACTTCCCTCCGGCGCCCAGCTAAGCAGTCTCCCATAGAGACAACCCAGGACCACCTGCTAGGCCTCCCCTAGGTCATGTGAGTTTTTGTCAGAGCTTTCCATGGGATGAGTTACTTACGTGGGAAGTGTATTCATTTCATGTTCGTGTCCGAGAATCAGTGTCTAGTAACGTAATATGATGTCCTAGTAACGTAAACATAATGTCCTAGTACCTTCAATAGAAGGTGTTATTAATGTGTCCATGTCATGTTCGTAATTAATAAGGAGTTGTAACGAAGCAGTGTTTGAGAAGTCTCCCTTAAGACGTAATAGATGTGTATTGACGTATAAGATAAGCTAAGTGTATTGACAGTGTGAATAACTATCACGGCCACGCTACCAAAAACTATCTTTCTTTTACTCTCTTATTAAATATTCTTCCTTTATATATATAAATATTCTTCATGTAAGATCCGTCATGTTATACACCCCACCCAACGTACTCACTCCTCCAACACAACCTACTCACTCCCCCACTCTACCTACTCACTCCTCCACCCTACCTACTCACTCCTCCACTTTACCTACTCACTCCTCCACCCTACCTACTCACTCCTCCACCGTACCTACTCACTCCCCCACTCTACCTACTCACTCCTCCACCTTGCCCACTCCTCCACCCTACCTACTCACTCCTCCACCCTACCTACTCACTCCTCCACCCTACCTACTCACTCCCTAACTCTACCTATTCACTCCTCCACACTACCTACTCACTCCTCCATCCTACCTATTCACTCCCCCACCCAACCGGCTTACTCCTCCACCCCACCTACTCACTCCCCCACCCTACCTACTCACTCCTCCACCCTACCTACTCACTCCTCCACACCTACCTACTCACTCCTCCACCCTACCTACTCACTCCTCCACACTACCTACTCACTCCTCCAACATAACTACTCACTCCCCCACTCTACCTACTCACTCCTCCACCCTACCTACTCACTCCTTCACCCTACGTACCCACTCCTTCACCCTACTTACTCACTCCTTCACCCTACCTACTCACTTCTCCACCCTACTTACTTACTCCTCCGTCCTACCTACTCACTCCTCCACCCTACCTACCCACTCCTCCTCCCTACCTACTCACTCCTCCACACTACATACTCACTCCTCCACCCTACCTTCTCACTCCTCCGCCCTACCTACTCACTCCTCCAACGTACCTACTCACTCCTCCGCCCTATCTACTCACTCCTCCGCCCTACTTACTCACTCCTCCATCCTACCTACTCACTCCTCCACCCTACATGTACAGCCCTGTAAATGTATTCAATGCATATTATATCATTATGTGTAAATCAAATGTAAGTCTGTATATTTTCAGGCACCCGCTGCAACTCTATTAATGAACCGTTTATTATTATTATTATTACTCAATCCCCCACCCTACCTACTCACTCCCCCACCCTACCTACTCACTCCCCCAACCCTACCTACTCACTCCCCCACCCTACCAACTCACTCCCCCACCCTACCTACTCAATCCTCCACCCTACATACTCACTCCTCCCCCATACCTACTCACTCCTCCACCATACCTACTCACTCCTCCACCCTACCTACTCACTCCTCCACCCCACCTACTCACTCCTCCACCATACCTATTCACTCCTCCACCATACGTACTCACACCTCCACCTTACCTATTCACTGCTCCACCTTGCCCACTCCTCCACCTTACCTACTCATTCCTCCACCCTACCTCTCACTCTTCCACCCTACCTACTCACTCCTAACTCTACCTACTCACTCCTCCGCCCTACGTACTCACTCCTCCACCATACCTATTCACTCCTCTACAATACCCACTCACACCTACACCTTACCTATTCATTCCTCCACCTTGCCCACTCCTCCACCTTACCTACTCATTACTCCACCCTACCTCTCACTCTTCCACCCTACCTACTCACTCCTAACTCTACCTACTCACTCCTCCGCCCTACTACTCACTCCTCCAACGTACCTACTCACTCCTCCGCCCTATCTACTCACTCCTCCGCCCTACTTACTCACTCCTCCATCGTACCTACTCACTCCTCCACCCTACCTACTCACTCCTCCACCCAACCTACTCACTCCCCCACTCTACCTACTCACTCCTCCACCCTACCTACTCACTCCTCCACCCTACCTACTCACTCCACCACCCTACCTACTCACTCGTCAACCCTGCCTACACACTCCTCCACCCTACTTACTCACTCCTCCACAATACCTACTAACTCCTCCACCCTACCTACTCACTCCTCCACCCAACCTACTCACTCCCCCACTCTACCTACTCACTCCTCCACCCTCCCTAATAACTCCTCGACCAAACCTACTCACTCCCCCACTCTAACTACTCACTCCCCCACCCTACCTACTCACTCCCCCACCCTACCTACTCACTCTTCCAACACAACCTATTCACTCCCCCATTCTACCTACTCACTCCTCCACCCTACCTACTCACTCCTCCACTTTACCTACTCACTCCTCCACCCTACCTACTCACTCCTCCACCCTACTTACTCACTCCTCCACCCTACTTACTCTCTCCTCCGTCCTAACTACTCACTCCTCCGCCCTACCTACTCACTCCTCCAACCAGCCTACTCACTCTTCCACACTACCTAACTCACCCCTCCATCCTACCTAATCACTCCACCACTCCCCCTACTCACTCCCCCCCTCTACCTACTTACTCCTACTCCCTACCTACTCACTCACCCTCTCTACCAACTGACTCCTCCTCCCTACCTACTCACTCCCACTTTCTAACTACTCAATACTCCACCCTACCTACTCACTCCCACTCTCTACCTACTCACTCCTCCACCATACCTACTCAGTCATCTACCCTACCTACTCACTCCTCCACCCTACCTACTCACTCCTCCTCCTTGCCCACTCCTCCACAATACCTACTCAAACCTCCACCCTACCTACTCACTCCCCCACCCAACCTATTCACTCTTCCACCCTAGCTACTCACTCCTCCACCCTACCTACTCATTCCTCCACCCGACCCTCTCACTCCACCCTACCTACTCACTCCTCCACCCTACCTACTCACTCCCTAACTCTACCTACTCACTCCCTAACTCTACCTACTCACTCTTCCACCCTACCTACTCACTCCTCCACCCTACCTACTCACTCCTCCACCCTAACTTCCCACTCCTCAAACCGACCTACTCACTCCTCCACTCTACCTACTCACTCCTCCACCCTACCTGCTCACCCCTCCATCCTACCTACTCATTCCCCCACCCAACCTACTCACTCCTCCACCCTACCTACTCACTCCTCCACCCTACCTACTCACTCCTCCAAACTACCTACTCACTCCTCCACCCTACCTACTCACCCCTCCATCCTACTTACTCACTCCTCCACCCAACCTACTCACTCCTACCACCATGCCTACTCACTCCCCCACCCTACCTACTCACTCCTCCACCCTTCGTACTTACTCCTCCACCGTACCTACCCACTCCTCAACCTTCTATACTCACTCCTCCACCTTGCCCACTTCTCCACTCTACCTACTCACTCATCTACCCTGCCTAATCACTCGCCCACCCTAAGCACTCACTCCTCCACCCAACCTACTCACTCCCCCACCCTACCTACTCACTCCTCCACCCTACCTACTCACTCCTCCAACCTACCTACTCACTCTTCCACACTACCTAACTCACCCCTCCATCCTACCTAATCACTCCACTACTCCCCCTACTCACTCCCCCTCTCTACCTACTTACTCCTACTCCCTACCTACTCACTCCCCTACCCTACCAACTGACTCCTCCACCCTACCTACTCACTCCCCCTCTCTACCTACTCACTCCTCCACCCTACCTACTCACTCCTCTACCCTACCTACTCACTCCTCCACCCTACCTACTCACTCCTCCACCCTACCTACTCACTCATCCATCCTACTTACTCACTCCTCCACAATACCTACTCACTCCTCCACTCTACCTACTCACTCCCCCACCCTGCCAACTCAATCCCCCACCCTACCTACTCACTCGCCCAACCTAACTACTCACTCCCCCACCTCTACCTACTCACTCCCCTATTCTACATACTCATTCCTCCACCCTACCTACTCACCCCTCCACCTTACCCGCTCACTCCTCCACCCTACCTACTCACTCCTCCACCCTACCTACTCACTCCACCCTACCTACTCACTCGTCCACCCTACCTACTCAGTCCTCCACCCTACCTACTCACTCATCCACCCTACTTACTTACTCACTCCTCCACCCTACTTACTCACTACTCCATCCTACCTACTCACTCCTCCGTCCTACCTACTCACTCCTCCACCCTACCTACTCACTCCACCCTACCTACTCACACTTCCACACTACCTACTCACTCCTCCATCCTACATACTCACTCCCCTCTCCACCTACTCACTCCTATTCCCTACCTACTCACTCTCACCATCCTACCTACTTACTCCCCCACCCTACCTACTCACTCCCCACCCTACCTACTCACTCCACCACTCTACCTACTCACTCCTCCACCTAACCTAATCACTCCCCCACCCAACCTAATCACTCCTCCACCATTCCTACCCACTCCCCCACCCTACCTACTCACTCCTCCACCCTACCTACTCACTCCTCCAACCTACCTACTCACTGTTCCACAATACCTAACTCACCCCTCCATCCTACCTAATCACTCCACTACTCCCCCTACTCACTCCCCCTCTCTACCTACTTACTCCTACTCCCTACCTATCCACTCCTCAACCCTACCAACTGACTCCTCCACCCTACCTACTCACTCCCCCTCTCTACCTACTCACTCCTCCACCCTACTTACTCACTCCTCCACAATACCTACTCACTCCTCCACCCTACCTACTCACTCCCCCACCCTACCTACCCAGTCCCCCACTCTACCTACTCACTCCCCCACCCTACCAACTCAATCCCCCACCCAACGTACTCACTCGCCCAACCTAACTACTCACTCCCCCACCTCTACCTACTTACTCCCCCATTCTACATACTCATTCCTCCACCCTACCTACTCACCCCTCCACCTTACCCGCTCACTCTTCCACCATACCTACTCACTCCTCCACCCTACCTACTCACTCCACCCTACCTACTCACTCGTCCACCCTACCTACTCAGTCCTCCACCCTACCTACTCACTCATCCACCCTACTTACTTACTCACTCCTCCACCCTACTTCCTCACTACTCCATCCTACCTACTCACTCCTCCGTCATACCTACTCACTCCTCCACCCTACCTACTCACTCCTCCACCCTACCTACTCACACTTCCACACTACCTACTCACTCCTCCATCCTACATACTCACTCCCCTCTCTACCTACTCACTCCTATTCCCTACCTACTCACTCTCACCATCCTACCTACTTACTCCCCCACCCTACCTACTCACTCCCCACCCTACCTACTCACTCCCCCACTCTACCTACTCACTCCTCCACCTAATCTAATCACTCCCCCACCCTACCTAATCACTCCTCCACCATTCCTACTCACTCCTCCACCCTACCTACCCACTAGGGTGTGTCAATTTTGTCAACATGTTAAAATCAAATTTGGTAGTCAAAATATTGTGCCTCTTTATGTCTAAACTTGAGATTAGCAAACAAAAATGAATTGAAATAACCCTCACCTACATCAACTATACCTTAAAGTTTCAAATATCAGTATTTCAACAAATTAATGAGACTTGATTAGAATTATTCACTTGATATTAACTAATCTCATGTAAGCATATGGATTATGGAGTATTTTATGGTTCTATAGCTTGTGTACAATATGCATGTCAGAACATGAACATGAACAGGCTCTCCGTGTGGGACAGTTTAATTCTTGTTTTGACTTGTACCAAGCGTGAGGATAAGGCGCCCGGCTCACTCTCCTTCTAGATATCATAGACGGTGGTTTGCTCTCATTGCACTTGCACCTACTCTACCAGACGAATTCTACATTTTAATTATTGTAAGTAGGGCATATTGATTGTCGCAGTTACTTATATCATTGTATAAAACATTATGTTCTAAGAAATTATTATGTTATTTCTGTTACAGCATTTTTGATAAACAAATTGATATTTTTTGAAACAACAATTGAATTATGAAACATTGAAATATTTTTCTATTTGTCAGATAGTGTGAAGATGTCAAAATTGAAGACAAGAAGTCAGTTGTCAACCCACTTGAGCCTGCTAGTTGGTGAAGGGAAGGAGCTTCCTGTATCAGAACTTCCAACAGTGAGAGACATGCTAAGATTAGGGTTACTCCTTCGAGAAAAAAATGCAAAGGACAGAAGGAACTATACAGATAAAGAACTCATAAATGACATGATAGTCCCTCTTCTGCATCAATGGACAAAAGCTAATACACTATTCAAACCACCTGTGATTAATCAGTGTCGAACTATTGAGCTAAAACTAACGAAATTATGGCACAAAGCAGTTGAAACATCACTTGGTAAAGGAAACTTGGCCAGGAAAAATGAATTTCTGCACACACTTGATACTCTGTTTGAACATTTTGACCTGCAAGTGCTCCATACAATTATGTTCTGAATCCAACTGTTCTCACTCAGGTAAGAGAGAAAATAATTCCCACATTGATTGTGGTTGTCCTCGTGAAAAGAAGATCCCTGTTTTAGAGCTTGAATTTATAAAGGCACAGAGGACAAAGGCAGAAGGCCAAGGAAGTATGCAAATGGGTTCAATAGATTATTCAGAAACAAAGAAGCAGATTGCTAATGCCAAGAAGAGAGAACAAATCCGAGAGAGGGAACAAAAGAAGAAAATGAAGAGTGAAGAAGCCATCCAAAGAGAGGAAGAGCTGTGTCAAGATGTTTATCACTTCTTTGATAGTTCTTCTGATGAACAGGAAGCAACATCAGATGATAGTTCCAAAGAGCCATCTGAACCTTTACCAAAGAAAATGAAATACAACACAAGAAATATTTCAAACATTGCTTTAGCTAGTATTCGCCACCATGCTGGACTTCGTGAGGCTGCAGAAATTGCAACTGCCGCTTGGATAGATGCAGGCCTCATCACTCATCAGCCGAGAGGATGTATCTTTGGTGATAGATCATAATAAAATTAGAAGAGCACAAGAAAAAATAATGAAGGAAATATCTGATCAGCATGAAAAAGATTTAAGCGAGGGAGGGCTCTCCTGTCTTTTGTTTGATGGAAGAATAGATGACACAAAAGTTTTGCTAGAAGTAGAGGGAGTGAACAGAGAGTTTCCAGGTCTCATCAAAGAAGAACACTACTCTGTCTGTTCTGAGCCTGGTGGTCGGTTTTTGTTTCACTTTGCTCCCGAAACTGAAGTAGAAGGGAAGAAACACGCAGAGATCATTGCTGATCATATTTTATGTTGTGTTCAGGAGAGAGGACTTGGCAGTTCACTGCAGGCTGTTGGTGGAGATTCAACTGCAGTGAACACCGGATGGCAGGGGGGTGTAATGACGCATTTAGAGAAAAAACTAGGAAGAAGACTTGTTTGGATTGTATGTGATTTACATACAGGCGAGCTACTTCTTCGTCATCTCATCCAGGAACTTGATGGTCCTACAAAGAGCAACAACAAGTGGTCAGGTCCCCTTGGCATCATGCTGGATGAAGCAACACAACTAGAAATATATACAACCTTTCCAAAGGTCGAAGTTGGCCCTCCCCTTCCGGCGTTGTCTGAAGGAGTCATCAAAGATCTCAGCACAGATCAATCCTATGCTTATCGTATTGCCCAAGCAATAAGATCAGGAGAAGTGCCTCAGTCATTGGCTCTCTTGGAGATTGGACCTGTCAGTCACAGCCGTTGGTTAACTACAGCTCTTCGTTTCTGCAGGATTTGGATTTCCAAACACGAATTGAAGGGCAAAGTGCTGAAGAATTTGAGGTTAATTGTTGAATTTATTATTGGAGTTTATCTTCCCCAGTGGTTTAGTGTGAAACTTAATCCTATGTGGGTGGATGGGCCCAATCACCTTTTGTTTCAATTGCAGCTAGTAAGAACACAGAGGAAGGTAGTGAGGGACATCGTGTTACCTGTGGCAAGAAGGTCCGCTTGGTATGCTTGATCACAAGCAGTTTTGCAAGCAATGCTTTGCAGTCAATGTACCAATCTCCGAACCGAGGCTGTAGAAGTCATTCTAAAGATTAGAGGAACGCTAATAGATGACGACCAGTTGGGAGACTGTTCGTTTCATTCAAGAAAAGTTCCCCCAATAAACGTCAATGCCACCAAATTGTCAGAATTGGTTGACTTGAGTTTGGAAGTCTTAGAGCCACCATTGACAACAAGTCTAACTAGCCAAGAATTGAGAAACCTTAAAGAGACTCCAATTCAGGTGCCGAAGTGGCCTTCCCACACTCAAAGTGTGGAGAGATGTGTGAAAATGGTCACAGAAGCAGCGGGCCATGTTTACAGCCACGAGAGGCGAGAAGGTTACATCAAAGCACAAATAGCAAGCAGACTACTGATGACAAGAAACCAAAGCAAAGAGAGTATGAAGGCATTGGTTACTTTCAAATAGACTACGGATAATAAAATATAATAATTTGAAACTTGAAACAGTAACATGTGTGCAAACGCTGGTTATGTTATAAATTCACAAATATGTACATTTAAAAATCCATTTGATGTAGGTAGGATTTATTATAAAAAAAAATTTATGCCAGAATATTGTTTTGCATGCTTAAAGACTACAATAAATTGCTACCAAATTACTCGATTTTCAATTTAGCCAGTTCACCCCCTAAATTGACACACCCTACTACCCACTCCTCCACCATACCCATTCACTCCTCCACCCTACGTACTCACTCCTCCACCCTACCTACTCACTAATCCACCCTACCTACTGACTCCTCCACATTAAAAACTCACTCCTCCACCTTACCTACTCACTCCTCCACCCTACCTACTCACTATCTCCATCCTACCTACTTACTCCTCCACCCTACCTACTCACTCCTCCACCCTACCTACTCACTCCTCCACCCTACCTACTCTCTCCCCCACTCTACCTACTCACTCCTCCACCATACTTACTCACTCCTCCACTTTACCTACTCACTCCTCCACCGTACCTACTCACTCCTCCACCCTACCTACTCACTCCCCTACCTTACCTACTCACTCCTCCACCCTACCTACTCACTCCCTATCTCTACCTACTCACTTCTCCACCCTGTCTACTCACTCCTCCATCTTACCTACTCACAACTCCATCCTACCGACTCACTCCCCCACCCTACCTAGTCACTCTTCCACCCAGCCTACTCACTCCTCCACGTTACACTACTCACTCCTCCACCCTACCTGCTCACTACCCCACCCTGCCTGATTACTCCTCCATCATTCCTACTCACTCCGCCATCCTACCTATTCACTCCTCCATCTTACCTACTCACTCCTCCACTCTGCCTACTCACTCCTCCATCCTACCAACTCACTCCTCCACCCAATCTACTCACTCCCCCACCGTACCTACTCACTCCCCCACCCTACCTACTCACTCATGAACCCTACTTATTATCTCCCCAAACCTGCCTACTCACTAATCCACCGGACCTACTCACTCCTACACCCAATCTACTCATTCCCCCACCGTACCTACTCACTCCCCCAGTCTACCTACTCACTCCTCCACACTAACTACTCACTCCTCCACCCTACCTACTCACTCCTCCACCCTACATACTCACTCCCCCACCCTGCCTACTCACTAATCTGCCGTACCTACTCACTCCTCTACCCTGCCTAATCACTCCCCCACCCTAAGTACTCACTCCTCCACCCTACCTACTCACTCCTCCACCGTACCTACTCACTCCCCACCCTTCCTAGTTACTCCCCCACCCTACCTATTCACTCCCCCACCCTACCTAGTCACTCCTCCACCCTACCTACTTACTCCCCCACCTACTCACTCCTCCACCCTACCTACTAACTCCGCCACCCCACCTACTCACTCCTTGACCCTACCTACCCAGTCCCCCACTCTACCTTCTCACTCCCCCACCCTACCTACTCACTCCCCCACCCTCTCTACTCACTCCCCCACCCTACCTACTCACTCCTCCATCCTAGCTACTCACTCCCCCACCCTGCCTATTTACTCCTCCACCCTACCTCCTTACTCCTCCACCCTACCTACTCACTCCTCCACCCTACCTATTCACTCCTCCACCCTAATAACTCACACCTCTACCCTACCTACCTATTCACCCACCCTGCCTACTCACTAATCACCCTACCTACTCACTCCTCCAAATTGCCCACTCCTCCAATCTACCTACTCACTCTTCCACCCTGTGTACTCACTCCCCCACCCTAAGTACTCACTCCTCCACCCTACCTACTCACTCCTCCACCCTACCTACTCACTCCTCCACCCTACCTACTCACTCCTCCACCCTACCTACCCACTCCCCCACCCTACCTACTCACTCCCCAACCCTACCTACTCACTCCCCACCCTACCTACTCACTCTTCCACCCTACCTACTCACTTCCCCACCCTACCTACTCACTCCTCCACACTACCTACTCACTCCTCCACCCAACCTACTCACTCCTCCACCTTGCCCACTCCTCCACTCTACCTACTCACTCCTCCACCCTGCCTACTCACTCCCCCACCCTAAGTACTCACTCCTGCATCCTACCTACTCACTCCTCCTCACAACCTACTCACTCCTCCACTTTCCCCACTCCTCCACTCTACCTACTCACTCCTCCACCCTGCCTATTCACTCCCCCACCCAAAGTACTCACTCCCCCACCCTACCTACTCCTTAACCTCACGTACTTACTCCTCCACACTGCCTACTCACTCCTCCACCCTACCTACTCACACCTCAACCTTACCTACTCACTCCTCCACCCAATCTACTCACTCCTCCACTCTACGTACTCACTCCTCCACCCTACCTGCTCACTCCTCCACCTTGCCCACTCCTCCACCTTACCTACTCATTCCTCCACCCTACCTACTCACTCCTCCACCCTACCTTTTAACTCCTCCACCCTAACCTACTCACTCCCCCCACCCTACCTACTTACTCCGCCACCCTACCTACTCACTCCTCCACCTTACCTACTCACTCTTCCACCCTACCTACTCACTCCTCCACAATACCTTCTCACTCCTCCACTCTACCTACTCACTCCTCCATCCTACATACTCACTCCTTCACCCTATCTACTCACTCCTCCAACCTACGTACTCACTCCTCCACCCTACCTACTCACTCCTCCACCTTGTCCACTCCTCCACCCTATCTAGTCACTCCTCCACCTTACCTACTCATTCCTCCACCATACCTACTCACTCCTCCACCCTACCTACTCAATCCTCCACCCTACTTACTCACTCCTCCACAATACCTTCTCACTCCTCCACCCTACCTACTCAATCCTCCACCCTACCTACTCACTCCTCCACAATACCTTCTCACCCCTCCACTCTACCTAATCACTCCTCCATCATACATACTCACTCCTCCACCCTACCTACTTACTCCTCCACCTTACCCACTCCTCCACCTTACCTACTCATAAACTCCACCCTACCTAATCACTCCTCCACCCTACCTACTCACTCCCCCACCTTACCTACTCACTCCTCCACCCTACCTACTCACTCTAAACTCTACCTACTCACTTCTTCACCCTACCTACTCACTCCTCCATCCAATCTACTCACTCCTCCACCCAACCTACTCACTCCTCCATCCTACCTACTCACTCCTCCACTTTTCCTACTCACTCCTCCACCGTACCTACTCACTCCTCCACCATACCTACTCACTCCCCGACCTTACCTACTCACTCCTCCACCCTACCTACTCACTCCCTAACTCTACCTATTCACTTCTCCACCCTACCTACAGACTCCTCCACCTTACCTTCTCACTCCTCCACTCTACCTACTCACTCCCCCACCCTACCTACTCACTCCCCCACCCTACCTAATCACTCCTCCATCGTACCTACTCACTCATCCATCCTACCTACAGACTCCTCCACCTTACCTACTCACTCCTCCACCCTACCTACTCACTCCCCCACCCTTCCTAATCACTCCTCCATCCTACCTACTCACTCCTCCAGACTACATACTCAATCCTCTACCTTACCTACTCACTGCTCCACTCTACCTACTCACTTCTCCACCCTGCCTACTCACTCCTTCACCGTACATACTCACTCCTCCATCCTACCTACTCACTCCTCCACGCAATCTACTCACTCCCCCACCGTACCTACTCACTCCCCCACCATACCTCCTCCCTCCTCCTCCCTACCTACCTACTCCTTTACCCTACCTACTCACTCCTCCACCCTACCTACTCACTCCCCCACCCTACCTACTCACTCCTCCACAACAATTGAACTACCGTGGGTTGAGCACTGTGTCGTGTGTAGTTGCCGGCGAGGCAAGGCCTATACCCTTGTGGTCACGCTCGGCCATGTGGTGAGGGTTTGTTTACACAAACCCCCGTCCTCATAGTGTGCCAAGCTGGTTAGTTCTTTTGAAACTAAAATTGACTTTGATACTGTATCTAACCAGAAAAACAAAGATACTATTAAGAACAAGTGTAGTGTAATAAAAGTGTTTATAAACTGAGAATACTCCTGTTACCTTAGTCCCCCCGACACCACACTCCCTCCGCGGGAGGCCCGCTCATGGCCTCCCCTCACACCGCTAATGCGCTGTAGATGCCAGTCTCCTTTGTCCTCTAAGAGGGTTGCGCCTCCCAACCACTGCTGACTGCCTAGGAGTGCCAAGCAGTCCTCGGCCCTCTGACGTAGGCATATAAGTCGAGCCCTGTAACTCCACTATGTCTGAGTTGACTGGAGACCCAGCTACTCGCTTTAACTCTCCTGATACACTGAGTGAGCCAGGCGACTGTGGTGTTGACCTTGACACCATCGGAGAAGATGGCTTTCAACTAGTTCAGTCCAGGAACAAGCGGAAGGCCGAAAAGGCAGAAAAACTTAGAGACCATCAACTACAACCTCAACCCCCCATGAGAGTAAGATTATACTTCCCTGAAGGTACATCACCTGAAGACAAGTATCTCTGGCTGAACGATGCGGAAGACAAACACCCAGAGGCTGAGTTTCAGTTCAGAGTCGGTACACAAGATCATGTTCTGATTAGAAACGACCCAGCAGTCATACAGGATCTCCTCACTAATAGCATAAGGGGAATAACCATGGAACAATCATCCCAACCATCGAGCAAGAAAACCATCTTAATCATAGGGCTTGACCATTACCAGACCCCTACACTACTAGAAGCTCATCCCTACATCAGAAGGACGAAGCGACTCAGGGGCAAGAACGCAGTCATTGCAGACTGGGTTGGCTCGGAAGACCCACCCAAGACCATTCGAGTCCGTGGTGCCTATCGGACTCTGAAGGTAACTCTCTATCAGCCCCCTAACCGGAGGTGTTACAACTGTCAGCAATGGGATCACGTGGCCCGGTTATGCCCCTCGACCAAGCCGTGGTGTGGTCTCTGCTCAAGGCAACATGCAACACAGGTTTGCCGAGATACAGTTGCTCAAGGGGGTGTCATCCAACAGAAGTGTATTAACTGCAAAACAGTTGGAGTTCCTGTATGGCACCCTAACTGTTCTAGAGCTCCTGCACCCCTTCAGCGCCCAGACCCGCCACCCAGGCAGGTCTCAAGAAACACTAATGCTGCTAGGGTACTCCCTATGGCCAACCCCTGGCCCGCCCTCCCCACCAAAGCTCCAGGATCATCACCAGCAGTCATCGAAAGATCAGCATGGGCAACACAGACGTACCGACACAACAGGTAGCTACCAACACACTCCGTGAACAAGCAACAACGTGAAGAGATCAATGATTTGAAAAATGAAATTAAAGAATTCAAAGCTCAGTTAACAGCTCAAACTGAAATGTTAAGGAGCCTCTGTGATACAATAAAGGAAAAAAACACCACCAACACAGTGCAGCAGCTACGGAAAAATTACAGTCAAACTGAAGACATTCAGATGTCAGTACCAGATGTGGAAACTCAAGACCCACCAGGAACTAGTGTCCACGCAGAGGAAAATAGTGATACTGGTAACAGTTCTACTGATGCCTCTGTGGACATGGTCAGTGAAGATGAACAAGCACAAACAGAAAATGGTGGTGATGTCGAGTGTAACCAAAGTGTGTTGTTGTCTGCCACTGAAATACAATTGTTGAGCCGTACATGCTCCAGAAATGTTTCAAAAAGGTTAACTGGCCTACTGCCTGCCGAAGGGACAGGCAGCGCAGAAAAGAACAGTATCAAACAGTGCCTTTTGCTTCTTTCCAAATACATTTTATAATGGCCAGTGTTAATACCAGACAAAGTTCCAAATACATTTCATAATGGCCAGTGTTAATACCAGACAAAGATACAGAGCGGTGAAGATGATGAGTTGGAACATCTCATCCCTTAGAAAACGATACCCTGACCTACACCACAAAGTTGTGACTGAGGACATCGATATTGTGTGTCTGCAGGAGTGTCTCACACCTTATGGTAAGCCCCCACCCAGTCTGCCCAATTATGTGTATTATGATCCTAGTTCTACTCACACATGTTTGATGTATGTTAAGAAGTTACTCCCGCATGTACCTCTTGTATCCAAAAAGACTACCCACCTTCAGTACCATGGGATCACTATCCACCTGGGCAACTCCACACTCAACGTGCTAAACGCCTATGCTCCCTCAGATCAGCTTCAGTACACAGATCTCCCAGACTTTTTACACACTGAGCCCACTGTCCTGATGGGTGACCTGAATACTAGACACAAGAAATTAGGTGACTCCACCACTAACACCAATGGTAGGAAACTTATCTCACTTCTCAGCGCATATCAAGATGTTCAAATTATTGGTAATAATGAACCAACACACATCTATGGCGGGGGTCTAGACAAATGTATTGGCTATAATCTATCATACACAACTCATAGCTCTGATGTTGTCACTGATCTTATGTCTGACCACAGCCCAATCCAAGCTAGTATACATGTAGCCAATGACACCCCCACTGGTGGTAAACTCAACAGACGTAGAATCACAGTCAAGCAAGAACATGAAAGCCAGTTCATAGACTTCATCCATGACTGGTACAAGGACTACAAGCCTGACAACTACCAAAGTTTCCATGACGATCTGATAGATAGGACTTATGCATACTTCACCAACAATGCCTCCACCAAAAAAAGGAGAAAACGTGGTCAGCATAATGGGAACAGGCAACAGCAGTGCTATAATGACCCTGAGCTGAAAAAACTCACGGCTAGGGTCAGGAGGGTGGGTAAGGGTTACAGACAATTTAGAACACCTCAAATGTTACAATTGTATCAAGCTTCCCTTGCTGCTGTCAGGGAACGTGTAAACGAACTCAGACAAAATGCATGGGAGACATATGTCAACAGACTCTTATATAGAATCAGAGAACACATGTCTCCTAACATAAATGGCTTCACCCATGGTAAAGGTGTACATAATTGCATCACCACATTCCTAACTGTGCATGGTGATGAAAGGCACAGATACACCACATTTCTTGACCTAAAAGCTGCATTTGATATTGCCAATAGGCAACTGATATTGTACGAACTAGCCAAAATGGATATAGGAGGTAGGCTGTTACACTGGATAAGTGGTTACCTAACCAACAGAAGGGCTGCTGCACTGTTTCAGGGTTATAAAAGTGAAGTTAAAGATATGCAACTTGGTACCCCTCAAGGTGGAGTACTTAGCCCTACTTTGTTCAATGTTCTTATGAATGCATTATTAAATTAAATACCAGACAACCCCAGCAATATCTCAATCAGCTATGCTGATGATATTCTTATCCATACTAAAACTCATCGTGAAATGCAAACCACCCTGAACCATGTATACGCAGCCTGTGAACACCTCGGTTTTATTATCTCCACTGACAAACCTAAGGTGTTCAACAAACAAGCTGGTAACAGCAAACGCGGCCCCGCCAAATTCAAGATAGGTAACAACACTATTGACAATGTTTCTTCTTTTAAATATCTTGGTGTTTCCGTCCCTTGTACCCTACCTGCCATACAACAGCTAACCCGCCAATGTACTGACAGACTGAGACCTCTTAGAAGTGTAGAGGGGTACAGCCCGCACTATGGTGCTAATATTAGAATTGTTAAAACAATGTACCTCGGCTATACAATATCTCTGATAGATTACCACGCACCAGCCCTGGTCATTCGTGACGGGAAAGGCGTTGACAAGCTCGAGAAAATGCAAAATAAAGCCCTCAGAATTATCCTAGGATGTCACATGAGCACTAAAGTACTTAATATGAGGAAAGAACTAGGTATACCCAGTGTTAAAGATAGAATAATTGAAGTCAACCTCATGATAGCCCTGAGGCTTCTGCGTGGCGATCCTGATAACATTGTTTCCTTAAAATTGCTAGAATGTATGAACCATAGGACTACTGAGTCTAAATGGATCCAAACTACAGCTACACATATGAAGATGTTTGGACTAGACCACCTGTACAAAGTTGAGACACAACAGCGCTTCCTGCCACCCTGGCGGACAGTTCCCTTCGATATCACAATACCGACGTATCCGCCTAAAAAATTAATTATACAAAGCATTTATCTCCAACACACTGCCAAATTGAGAGCTCTTGAACACATACACACTCTACAGACTGATGATAATATCACACAGACCATCTACACTGATGGATCTCTAAACACCGCCTGTGGGAGGGCTGGAAGTGCTATTGTTGTGACTCAACCTGACGGTAATATAACTGAGAAAGGAGTTAGAATTAACAACTGGGCATCCACTCTACAAACTGAATTAGTTGCCATACTCACAGCTATTAAATTCATTGAAACCACTGTTACTGACAGTCTCATCATCACTGACTCTCTATCCTCACTACTTGCCCTTGGTACCCTCGACTCAGGTTGTCACGCTCTTGTCTCTGAAGCCAGATACAAATATGCGTGCCTTGTTGACCGGGGTGTCCGGATCAAACTATTGTGGGTCCCCTCTCACATAGGCCTCATAAAACATGACAGAGTTGATGCCCTCGCCAAACTGTAATTAGGAAAGAACTTATTGATGAGTTTGACGCAAGTAGACAAGTGCAAACAGGCACTAGTCGATCCATAGGTTACCGTGATGAGATGTATCAAGTGAAACATGTATATGGAGCAAGTAACAAGATCACTAGATTACAAGATGTTGTAACCGCTAGATTAAGGTTAGGATATAAGTACCTTTGGCAGTATGTTCCTCAAGCAGATGTAAACAAAACTAAATGTAAAGTGTGTGGCCATACATATGGCCACACACTTGAACACTACGTCCTCGACTGTGTGAAGATAGAACCTTTTAGGGACAGGTCCAAGCACACTGTGTGTGAAATGGCACAACACTTCATCTCTAATGGCAAGATAGCCGACATATTAAGATTGTATCCATTTTTTTGCACTTATTAACTATATCAATTCTCATGTACAGAACCAAATACGCAATGTGCTTGAATACCTCCCACGTAAATGTGAATAACAAAGTGTGAGGCCAGACATACCGCCTCACACGCCTGTACTCACGCATTTGTGAATAAGTTACCCTTTATGTATAGAACTAAACAAATAATGTAAATGAAATACTGTGTAACTTTCAGTGCCATAATATCCTGACAACGGGGGTTAATTATTATGACCCTTTGTAAACCCTACTCTGTAATCCTTTTGCGCTACCGCTCACAGGATGAGTGTGAGGTGCACAATAAAGTAGCCGCTGCAAGCGGCAAAATCAAAATCAATCACTCCTCCACACTACTTACTCACTCCCCCACCCTACCTACTCACTCCCCCACCCTACCTATTTACTCCCCACTCTACCTATTCACTCCCCCAGTCTACCTACTCACTAAACCTTGCCCACTCCTCCACTCTACCTACTCACTCTTCCACTCTACCTACTCACTCCTCCTCCCTACCTACTCACTCCTCCTACCTACATACTCACTCCTCCACCCTACCTACTCACTCCACCCACCTACTCACTCCTCCACCTTATCTACTCAATTCTCCACCTTGCCCACTCCTCAACCCTATTTACTCACTCCTCCACCCTACCTACTCACTCCTCCACCCTACCTACTCATCCTCCACCTTGCCCACTCCTCCACCCTATCTACTCACTCCTCCAAACTAACTACTCCCTCCTCCACCTTGCCCACGCCTCCACTCTACCTACTCACTCCTCCACCCTACCTACTCACTCCTCCTTCCTACCTACTCACTCCTCCACCCTACCTACTCACTCTTCCACCTAACCAACTCACACCTCCACCTTGCCCACTCCTCTACCCTATTTACTCACTCCTCCACCCTACCTACTCACTCCTCCTCCCTATCTACTCACTCCTCCACCCTACCTACTCACTCCCACACCCTACCTATTCACTCCCCCACCCAACCGATTCACTCCTCCACCCTACCTACTTACTCCCCCACCCTAAGTACTCACTCCTCAACCCACTCCTCAACCCACCCTAACTTCTCCACCGTACCTACTCACTCCCCCACTCTACCTACTCACTCCTCCACCTTGCGCACTCCTCCTCCCTACCTACTCACTCCTCCACTCTACCTACTTACTCCTCCACCCTACCTACTCACTCCTCCACCCAATCTACTCACTCCCCCACCCTACCTACTCACTTCCCCACCCTAACTACTCACTCCCCCACCCTACCTATTCACTCCTCCTCCCTACCTACTCACTCCTCCTCCCTATCTTCTCACTCCTCCACATTACCTACTCACTCCACCTTACCTACTCACTCCTCCACCCTACCTACTCACTCCCCCACCCTACCGATTCACTCCTCCACCCTACCTACTCACTCCCCCAACCTAAGTACTCCCTCCTCCACCCTAACTTCTCCACCATATCTACTCACTCCTCCACCCTAACTTCTCCACCCTACCTACTCACTTCTCCACCCTAACTACTCACTCCTCAACCCTCCCTACTCACTCCTCTACTCTTCCTACTCACTCCTCCACCTTGCCCAATCCTCCACCCTACCTACTCACTCCTCCACCCTACCTACTCACTCCTCCTCCCTACCTACTCACTCCTCCTCCCTACGTACTCACTCCTCCACCCTACCTACTCACTCCTTCACCGTACCTACTCACTCCTCGATAATACCTACTCACTCCTCCATCCAATCTACTCACTCACCCACCCTACCTACTCACTCCCTCACCCTAACTACTAACTCCCCCACCCTACCAACTCACTCCTCCTCCCTACCTACTCACTCCTCCTCCCTACCTACTCAGTCCTCCACCCTACCTACTCACTCCTCCACCCTACCTACTCACTCCTCCACCCTACCTACTCACTCCTGCACCCTACCTACTCACTCCCCCACTCTACCTTCTCACACCTCCAAATTTCCCACTCCTCCACCCTCCCTACTCACTCCTCTTCCCTACCTACACACTCCTCCACCCTACCTACTCACGCCTACACCCTACCGACTCACTCATCCATCATACCTACTCACTCCTCCAACCTACCTACTCACTCCTCCAACCTACCTACTCACTCCTCCACCCTACCTACTCACTCCTCCACACCACTTACTCACTCGTCCACCACCCTACTCACTCCTCCACTCTACCTACTCACTCCTCCACCTTGCCCACTCCTCCAGCCTACCTACTCACTCCTGCACCCTACCTACTCACTCCTCCTACCTACGTACTCACTCCTCCACCCTCCCTACTCACTCCTCTACCCTACAAACACACTCCTCCACCCTACCTACTCACGCCTACACCCTACCTACTCACTCCTCCTACCTACGTACTCACTCCTCCACCCTACCTACTCACTCTTCCACCCTACCTACTCACTCCTCCACCCTACCTACTCACTCATCCATCATACCTACTTACTCCTCCACCACACCTATTCACTCCTACTCCCTACCTACTCACTCCTCAATCCTACCTACTCACTCCCCCACCCACCCTACTAACTCCCCCACTCTACCTACTCACTCCTCCCTACCTACTCACTCCTCCACACTACCTACTCACTCCTCCACCCTACCTACTCGCTCCTCCACCCTACCTACTCACTCCTGCACCCTACCTACTCACTCCCCCACTCTACCTTCTCACACCTCCAAATTTCCCACTCCTCCACCCTACCTACTCACTCCTCCACCCTACCTACTCACTCCCCCACCCTTTCTACTCATTCCTCTATCCTACCTGCTCACTAACCCACTCTACCTACTCATTCCTCCACCCTACGTACTCACTCCTGCACCCTACCTACTCAATCCTCCACCCCACTAACTTAATCGTCCACACTATCGACTCACTCCTCCACCCTACCTACTCACTCCTCCACTCAACCTACTCACTCCTCCACCCCACCATCTTACTCGTCCATCCTACCTACTAACTCGCCACCCTACCTACTCACTCGCCCACCCTACCTACTCACTCCTCCCTTCCTACTCACTCCTCCTACCTACCTACTCACTCCTCCACCCTACCTACGCGCTCCACCCTACCTACTCACTCATCCACCCTGCCAACTCATTCCTATACACTACTTTCTCACTCCTCCACCCTACCTACTCATTCCCTAACTCTACCTACTCACTCCTCCACCCTACCTCCTCACTCCTCCACCCTACCTCCTCAATCCTCCACCCTACTTACTCACTCCACCACACTACCTACTCACTTCCCCACCCTACCTACTCACTCCCCCACCCTACCTACTCACTCGTCCTCCCTACCTACTCACTCTTCCTACCTACCTACTTAATCCTCCACCTTGCCCACTCCTCCATCCTACCTACTCACTCCTCCACCCTACCTACTCACTCCTCCATCCTACCTACTCACTCCTCCACCCTACCTACTCACTCCTCCACACTACTTACTCATTCCTCCACACTACTTACTTACTCCTCCACCTTGCCCACTCCTCCATCCTACCTACTCACTCCTCCACCCTACATACTCACTCCTCCATCTTACCTATTCACTCCTCCATCCTAACTACTCACTCCTCAACCCACCCTACTTACTCCACACTCTACCGACTCACTCCTCCAAATTGACCACTCCTCATGCCTACCTACTCACTCCTCCACCCTACCTACTCTCTCCTTCACCCTACCTACTCACTCCTCCACCCTACCTACTCACTCATCCATCATACCTACTCACTCCTCCACCCTACCTACTCACTCCTACTCCCTACCTACTCACTCCTCCACCCTACCGTCTCACTCTTCCACACTACCTACTCACTCCTCCATCCTACCTACTCACTCAACCACCCACCCTATAACTCCCCCACTCTACCTACTCACACCTCCTCCCTACCTACTCACTCCTCCACCCTACCTACTCACTCCACCAACCAACCTACTCACTTCTCCACTCCACGACTAACTCCTTATCCTACTTACTCACTCCTCCACCCTACCTGCTCACTCCTCCATCCTACCTACTCAATGCTCCACCTTACCTACTAACTCCTCCACTTTGCCCACTCCTCCACCCTATCTATGCACTCCTCCACCCTACCTACCCACTCCTCCCCCCTACCTACTCACTCCTACAACCTACCTACGCATTCCAACACCCTACCTACTCACTCCCCCACTCTACCTTCTCACACCTCCAAATTTCCCACTCCTCCACCCTACCTACTCACTCCTCCACCCTACCTACTCACTCCCCCACCCTTTCTACTCATTCCTCTATCCTACCTGCTCACTCCCCCACACTACCTACTCATTCCTCCACCCTACGTACTCACTCCTCCACCCTACCTACTCACTCCACCATCCTACCTACTCACTCCTCCACCCTACCTACTCAATCCTCCACCCCACTAACTTAATCGTCCACACTATCGACTCACTCCTCCACCCTACCTACTCACTCCTCCACTCAACCTACTCACTCCTCCACCCCACCATCTTACTCGTCCATCCTACCTACTAACTCGCCACCCTACCTACTCACTCGCCCACCCTACCTACTCACTCCTCCACCCTACCTACTCACTCCACCAACCAACCTACTCACTTTTCCACTCCACGACTAACTCCTTATCCTACTTACTCACTCCTCCACCCTACCTGCTCACTCCTCCATCCTACCTACTCAATGCTCCACCATACCTACTAACTCCTCCACTTTGCCCACTCCTCCACCCTATCTACGCATTCCTCCACCCTACCTACCCACTCCTCCCCCCTACCTACTCACTCCTACAACCTACCTACGCATTCCAACACCTTACCTACTCACTCCTCCACTTTGCCCACTCCTCCACCCTATCTACTCACTACTCCACCCTAACTACTCACTCTTCCACTCTACCTACTCACTCCTCCACCCTGCCTACTCACTCCTTCACCGTACCTACTCACTCCTCCATCCTAACTACTCACTCCTCCACCCAATCTTCTTACTCCCCCACGGTACCTACTCACTCCCCCACACTACCTACTCACTCCCCCACCCTACCTACTCACTCCCTCACCCTACCTACTCACTCCTCCTCCCTACCTACGCACTCCTCCTACCTACCTACTCACTCCACAACGGTATCTACTCATTCCTCCACCCTACCTACTTACTCCTCCACCCTACCTACTCACTCCCCCATCCGACCTACTCACTCCTCCAAACTAACTGCTCACCTTGCCCACGCCTCCACTCTACCTACTAACTCCTCCACACTACCTACTCAGTCCTCACTCCCTACGTACTCACTCCTCCACCCTATCTATTCACTCTTCCACCATACCAACTCACTCCTCCACCTTGCCCACTCCTCCACCCTCTCTACTCACTCCTCCACCCTATTTACTCACTCCTCCAACCTACCTACTCACTCCTCCTCCCTACCTACTCACTCCTCCTCCCTACGTACTCACTCCTCCATCCTACCTACTCACTCCTTCACCGTACCTACTCACTCCCCCATCCTACCTACTCACTCCTCCACCCAATCTACTCACTCACCCAGTCTACCTACTCACTTCCCCACCCTAACTACTAACTTCCCCACCCTACCTACTCACTCCTCCTCCCTAACTACTCACTCCTCCTCCCTACCTACTCACTCCTCCACCCTACCTACTCACTCCTCCTCCCTACATACTCACTCCTCCTCCCTACGTACTCACTCCTCCATCCTACCTACTCACTCCTTCACCGTACCTACTCACTCCCCCGCCCTACCTACTCACTCCTCCCTAACTACTCACTCCTCCTAACTACCTACTCACTCCTCCATCCTACGTAATCACTCTCCCACCCTACCTACTCACTCCTCCTCCCTACTTACTCACTCCTCCACACTACTTACTCACTCCTCCACCCTACCTACTCACACCTCAATCCTACCTACTCACTCCTCCTCCCTACCTACTCACTTCCCCACTCTACCTACTCACTCCTCCACCTTGCCCACTCCTCCACCCGACCTACTCACTCATCCTCCCTACCTACTAACTCCTCCATACTACCTACTCACTCCACCACCCTACCTACTCACTCCTCCCTATCTACTCACTCCTCCACCCTACCTACTCACTCTTCCACCCTACCTACTCATTCCTCCACCCTACCTACTCACTCATCCATCATACCTACTCACTCCTCCACCCTACCTAATCACTCCTCCTCCGTACCTACTAACTTCCCCACTCTATTGTACCTACTCACTCCTCCCTGCCTACTCACTCCTCCACCCTACCTACTCACTCCTCCTCCCTAACTACTCACTCCTCCTAGCTACCTACTCACTCCTCCATCCTACGTACTCACTCCCCCACCCTACTTACTCACTCCTCCTCCCTACCTACTCACTCCTCCAGACTACTTACTCACTCCTCCACCCTACCTACTCACCCCTCCATCCTACCTACTCACTCCTCCTCCCTACCTGCTCACTCCCCCACTCTACCTACTCACTCCTCCACCTTGTCCACTCCTCCACCCGACCTACTCACTCATCCTCCCTACCTACTAACTCCTCCATACTACCTACTCACTCCACCACCCTACCTACTCACTCCTCCCTATCTACTCACTCCCCCACTCTACCTACTCATTCCTCCACCCTACGTACTCACTCTTCCACCCTACCTACTCACTCCACCATCCTACCTACTCACTCCTCCACTCCACCGACTAACTCCTTATCCTACTTACTCACTCCTCCACCCTACCTACTCACTCCCCCACCCTACCTACTCACTCCCCCACCCTACCTACACACTCCTCCACCCTACCTACTCACTCCTCCACCCTACCTTCTCACTCCCCCACCTTACCTACTCACTCCTCCACCTTGCCCACTCCTCCACCCTATCTACTCACTCCACCACCCTAACTTCTCACTCCTCCACTCTACCTACTCACTCCTCCAGCCTGCCTTCTCACTCCTTCACCGTACCTACTCACTCCTCCATCCTACCTACTCACTCCTCCACCCAATTTTCTCACGCCCCCACCGTATCTACTCACTCCCCCACACTACCTACTCACTCCTCCATCCTACCTACTCACTCCCCCACCCTACCTACTCACTCCTCCCCCCTACCTACTCACTCCTCCTACCTAACTACTTACTCCACAACCGTATCAACTCACTCCTCCACCCTACTTACTCACTCTTCCACCATTCCAACTCACTCCTCCATTCTACCTACTCACTCCTCCACCCTACCTACTCACTCCTCCCTACCGACTCACTCCTCCACCATACCTACTCACTCCTCCTCCCTACCTACTCACTCCTCCACCCTACCTACTCACTCCTCCTCCCTACCTACTCACTCCTCCACCATACCTACTCAATCTTCCACCTTACCAACACACTCCTCCACCTTGCCCACTCCCCCACCTTACCTACTCACTCCTCCACCTTGCCCACTCTTCCACACTACATACTTACTCCTCCACCGAACCTTCTCCACCGTACTTACTCACTCCCACACCCTACCGACTCACTCCTGCACCTTGTCCACTCCTCCACCCTACCTACTCACACCTCCACCCTACATACTCACTCCTCCATCCTACCTACTCACTCCCCCACCCAAACCTACTCAACCCTCCACTCTACCTACTTACTCCTCCACCCTACCTACTCACTCCTTCACCGTACCTCCTCACTCCTCCATCCTACCTACTCACTCCTCCACCCAATCTACTCACTCTCAAACCCTACCTACTCACTCCCCCACCCTAACTACTCACACCCCAACCCGACCGATTCACTCCTCCTCCCTACATACTCACTCCTCCTCCCTACCTATTCACTCCTCCAGGCTACCTACTCACTCCTCCACCCTACCTACTCACTCCTCCACTCTACCTACTCACTCCTCCACCCTACCTACTCACTCCTCCACCCTACCTACTCACTCCTCCACCCTACTTACTCACTCCTCCACTCACCTACTCACTCCTCCACCCAGCCTACTCACTCCCCACCCTAAGTACTCACTCCACCCTACCTACTCACTCCCCAACTCTACCTACTCACTCCTCCACCCCACGTACTTACTCCTCCACCCCACCAACTTACTCATCCACCCTACCTACTCACTCCTCCACCCTACCTCCTCACTCCCCTACAATCCTACTCACTCCTCCACCCTATCTACTCACTCCTCCACCCTACATACTCACTCCTCCACCGTACCTACTCACTCCCCCACCTTACCCACTCACTCCTCCACCCTACCTACCCACTCCTCCACCCTACCTACTCACTCCTCCAACCTACCTACTAACTCCCCCACCCTACCTATTCACTCCCCCACCCTACCGAATCACTCATGCACCTTGCCCACTCCTCCACCCTACCTACTCACACCTTCACCCTACATACTCACTCCTCCATCCTACCTACTCACTCCTCCACCCAAACCTACTCAATCCTGCACTCTACCTACTTACTCCTCCACCCTAACTACTCACTCCGCCACCCTACCTATTCACTCCTCCTCCCTACATACTCACTCCTCCTCCCTACCGATTCACTCCTCCACACTACCTACTCACTCCTCCACCCTACCTACTCCCTCCTCCACCCTACCTATTCACTCCTCCACCCTACCTACTCACTCCTGCCCCCTACCTACTCACCCCTCCACCCTACCTACTCACTCCATCACCCTACCTATTCACTCCTCCACCCTACTTACTCACTCCTCCACTCACCTACTCACTCCTCCACCCTGCCTACTCACTCCCCAACCTACGTACTCACTCCACACTACCTATTCACTCCCCAACTCTACCTACTCACTCCTTCACCCCACCAACTTACTCCTCCATCCCACCAACTTACTTGTCCACCCTACCTACTCACTCCGCCACCCTACCTCCTCACTCCCCTATCCTACCTACTCACTCCTCCACCCTATCTACTCACTCCTCCATCCTACATACTCACTCCTCCACCCTACCTACTCACTCCCCCACCCTACCCACTCACTCCTCCACCCTACCTACTCACACCCCCACCCTACCTGCTCATTCCCCACCCTATCTACTCACTCCTCCATCCTACCTACTAACTCTTCCACCTTACCTACTCACTCCTCCACCTTGCCCACTCCTCCACCCTATATTCTCACTCCTCCACCCTACCTACTCACTCCTCCACCCTACCTACTCATTCCACCACCTTACCTATTCATTCCTCCACCTTACCAACTCCCACCTCCACCCTACCTACTCACTCCTCCACCTTACCTACTCACTCCTCCACCTTGCCCAAACCTCCACCCTATATACTCACTCCTCCACCCTACCTACTCACTCCTCCACCCTACCTACTCATTCCACCACCTTACCTACTCACTCCTCCACCTTACCTACTCATTCCTCCATCTTGCCCACTCCTCCACCCTACCTACTCACTCCTCCTCCCTACCTACTCATTCCTCCACCTTGCCCACTCCTCCACCCCATCAACTCACTCCTCCAAACTAACTACTCACTCCTCCACCTTCCCCACGCCTCCACTCTACCTACTCACTCCTCCACCCTACCTACAAACTCCTCCTCCCTAGCTACTCACTCCCCCACCCTACCTACTCACTCCTCCACCTTGCCCACTCCTCCACCCTACCTACTCACTCCTCCACCCTAACTACTCACTCCTCAACCCACCCTACTCACTCCCCCACTCTACCTACTCACTCCTCCACCTTGCCCACTCCTCCACCCTACCTACTCACTCCTCCACCCTACCTACTCACTCCTCCATCCTACCTACTCACTCCTCCTCCCTACCTACTCACTCCTCCACTCTACCTACTTACTCCTCCACCCTACCTTCTCACTCCTCCACCCAATAGATCTCACTCCCCCACCCTATCTACTCACTTTCCCACCCTAACTACTCACTCCCCCACCCTACCTATTCACTCCTCCTCCTTACCTACTCACTCCTCCTCCCTACCTACTCACTCCTCCACATTACCTACTCATTCCTCCACCTTACCTACTCACTCCTCCACCCGACCTACTTACTCCTTCACCCAACCTACTCACTCCTCCACCTTGCCCACTCCTCCACTATACCTACTCACTCCTCCACCCTACCTACTCACTCCCCCAACCTAAGTACTCCCTCCTCCACCCTAACTTCTCCACCATATCTACTCACTCCTCCACCCTAACTTCTCCACCATATCTACTCACTCCACCACCCTAACTACTCACTTCTCAACCCTCCCTACTCACTCCCACACTCTACCTACTCACTCCTCCACCTTGCCCAATACTCCACCTTACCTACTCACTCCTCCACCCTACCTACTCACATCTCCACCCTACCTACTCACTCACCCACCCTACCTACTCACTCCTCCACCCTACCTACTCGATCCTGCACCCCACCTACTCACTCCTCCACCCACCCTACTAACTCCCCCACTCTACCTACTCATTCCTCCCTACCTACTCACTCCTCCACCCTACCTACTCATTCCTCCACCCTACGTACTCACTCCTCCACCCTACCTACTCACTCCCCCATCCTACCTACTCACTCCTCCACTCCACCGACTTACTCCTTATCTTACTTACCCACTCCTCCACCCTACCTACTCACTCCCCCACCCTACCTACTCACTCCCCCACCCTACCTACACACTCCTTCACCCTACCCACTCACTCCTCCACCCTACCTACTCACTCCTCCAACCTTACCTACTCATTCCAACACCGTACCTACACACTCCTCCACCCTACCTACTCACTCCTCCACCCTAACTTCTCACTCCTCCACTCTACCTACTCACTCCTCCCTACCTACTCACTCCTCCCTACCTACTCACTCCCCCACCCTACCTACTCACTCCTCCTCCCTACCTACTCACTCCTCCTACCTAACTACTTAATCCACAACCGTATCAACTCACTCCTCCACCCAACATACTCACTCCTCCACCATTCCTACTCACTCCTCCATCCTACCTACGTACTCCTCCACCCTATCTACTCACTCCTCCACCCTGCCTACTCACTCCTCCAACCTACCTACTAACTCCCCCACCCTACCTATTCACACCCCCACCTTACCGAATCACTCCTGCACCTTGCCCACTCCTCCACCCTACCTACTCACACCTCCACCCTACATACTCACTCCTCCATCCTACCTTCTCACTCCTCTATCCAAACCTACTCAATCCTCCACTCTACCTACTTACTCCTCCATCCTAACTACTCACTCCCCCACCCTACCTATTCACTCCTCCTCCCTACATACTCACTCCTCCTCCCTACCGATTCACTCCTCCACACTACCTACTCACTCCTCCACCCTACCTACTCACTCCTCCACCCTTCCTATTCACTCCTCCACCCTACCTACTCACCCTTCCACCCTACCTAATCACTCCTCCACCCTACCTACTCACTCCCTCACCCTACCAATTCACTCCTCCACCCTACTTACTCACTCCTCCACTCACCTACTCACTCCTCTACCCTGCCTACTCACCCCCCACCCTAAGTACTCACTCCACCCTACCTACTCACTCACCAACTCTACCGAGTCACTCCTCCACTCCACCAACTTATTCGTCCACCCTACCTACTCACTCCCCCACCCTACCTATTCACTCCTGCACCCTATCTACTTACTCCTCCACCCTACATACTCACTCCTCCACCCTACCTACTCACTCCCCCACCCTACCCACTCACTCCTCCACCCTACCTACTCACACCCCCACCATACCTACTCATTCCCCACCCTACCTACTCAATCCTCCATCCTACCTACTCACTCCTCCACCTTACCTACTCACTCCTCCACCTTGCCAACTCCTCCACCCTATATACTCACTCCTCCACCCTACCTACTCACTCCTCCACCCTACCTACTCATTCCACCACCTTGCCTATTCATTCCTCCACCTTACCAACTCACACCACCACCTTGCCCACTCCTCCACCCTAGCTACTCACTCCTCCAAACTAACTACTCATTCCTCCTCCTTGCCCACGCCTCCACTCTACCTACTCACTCCTCCACCCTAACTACTCACTCCTCCACCCTACCTACTCACTCCCCCACCCTACCTACTCACTCCTCCACCTTGCCCACTCCTCCACCCTACCTACTCACTCCTCCACCCTACCTACTCACTCCTCCAACCTACATACTCACTCTTCCCCCCTACCTACTCACTCCTCCACTCTACCTACTTACTCCTCCACCATACCTACTCACTCCTCCACCCAATCTACTCACTCCTCCACCCTACCTACTCACTCCCCACCCTACCACTCCCCCACCCTACCTACTCACTCCTCCACCCTACCTACTCACTCCTCCACCCTACCTACTCACTCCTCCACTCTACCTACTCACTCCTCCACCTTACCTACTCACTCCTCCACCCTACCTACTCACTCCTCCACCCTACCTACTCACTCCTCCACCATGCCCACTCCTCCACTCTACCTACTCACTCCTCCACCCTACCTACTCACTCCTCCACCCTACCTACTCACTCCTCCAACCTACCTACTCACTCCTCCACCCTACCTACTCACTCCTCCACCCTACCTACTCACTCCTCCACCCTACCTACTCACTCCCCACCTACTACTCACTCCCTCACCCTCCCTACTCACTCCCCCACTCTACCTACTCACTCCTCCACCTTGCCCAAACCTCCACCCTACCTACTCACTCCTCCACCCTACCTACTCACTCCTCCACCCTACCTTCTCACCCCTCCTCCCTACCTACTCACTCCACCTCCCTACGTACTCACTCCTCCGCCCTAACTACTAACTCCTTCACCGTACCTACTCACTCCTCCATCCTACCTACTCACTCCTCCACCCAATCTACTCACTCACCCACCCTACCTACTCACTCCCCCACCCTACCTACAAACTCCCTCCCTACCTACTCACTCCTCCAACCTACCTACTCACTCCTCCACCTACCTACTCACTCCTCCACCCTACCTACTCACTCCTCCACCCTACCTACTCACTCCTCCAACCTACCTACTCACTCCTCCACCTACTACTCACCTCCACCCTACTTACTCACTCCTCCACTCACCTACTCACACCTCCACCCTACCTACTCACTCTCCCACTCTACCTTCTCACACCTCCAAATTTCCCACTCCTCCACCCTACCTACTCACTCATCCAACATTCGTACTCACTCCTCCAACCTACCCACTCACTCCTCCATCCTAACTATTCACACCTCAACCCACCCTACTCACTCCCCCACTCTACCTACTCACTCCTCCACCTTGCCCACTCCTCCACCCTACCTACTCACTCCTCCACCCTACCTACTCACTCCTCCACCCTACCTACTCACTCCTCCACCCTACCTACTCACTCCACACTACTTACTCACTCCTCCACACAACTTACTCACTCCTCCACCCTACCTACTCACTCCTCCACCCTACCTACTCACTCCTCCACCCTACCTACTCACTCCCCCACTCTACCTACTCACTCCTCCACCTTGCTCACTCCTCCCCAACCTACTCACTCCTCCACCCTACCTACTCACTCCTCCACCCTACCTACTCACTCCTCCACCCTACCTACTCACTCCTCCACCCTACCTACTCACTCCTCCATCCTACCTACTCACTCCTCCACTCCTACTCACTCCTCCACCTACCTACTCACTCCTCCACCCTACCTACTCACTCCTCCACCCTACCTACTCACTCCTCCACCCTACCTACTCACTCCTCCACCTTTCCCAATCCTCCACCCTACCTACTCACTCCTCCACCCTACCTACTCACTCCTCCACCACCTACTCACTCCTACCCTACCTACTCACTCCTCCACCCTACCTACTCACTCCTCCAACCTACCTACTCACTCCTCCTACCTACTCACTCCTCCATCCTACCTACTCACTCCTCCCCCCTACCTACTCACTCCTCCACCCTACCACTACTCCTCACTACCTACTCACTCCTACCTACCTCACTCCTCCACCTACCTACTCACTCCTCCACTCCTACCTACTCCACCACTCCTCCCTCCACCCTACCTACTCACTCCTCCACACTACCTACTCACTCCTCCACCCTACCTTCTCACTCCTCCTCCCTACCTACTCACACCTCCTCCCTACGTACTCACTCCTCCGCCCAACCTACTCACTCCTTCACCGTACCTACTCACTCCTCCATCCTACCTACTCACTCCTCCACCTAAACTACTCACTCACCCACCCTACCTACTCACTCCCCCACCCTAACTACAAACTCCCCCACCCTACCTACTAACCCCTCCTCCCTACCTACTCACTCCTCCTCCCTACCTACTCACTCCTCCACCCTACCTACTCACTCCTCCACCCTACCTACTCACTCCTCCACCCTACCTACTCACTCCCTCACCCTACCTATTCACTCCTCCACCCTACTTACTCACTCCTCCACTCACCTACTCACTCCTCCACCCTACCTACTCACTCCTCCACCCTTCCTACTCACTCCCTCACCCTACCTATTCACTCCTCCACCCTACTTACTCACTCCTCCACTCACCTACACACTCCTCCATCCTACCTACTCACTCCTCCACCCAATCTACTCACTCACCCACCCTACCTACTCACTCCCCCACCCTACCTACTAACTCCTCCTCCCTACCTACTCACTCCTCCAACCTACCGACTCACTCCTCCACCCTACCTACTCACTCATCCATCATTCCTACTCACTCCTCCCACCTACCTACTCACTACTCCACCCTACCTACTCACTCCTCCATCCTAACTATTCACTCCTCACCCACCCTACTCACTCCCCCACTCTACCTACTCATTCCTCCACCTTGCCCACTCCTCCAGCCTACTTACTCACTCCTCCACACTTCTTTCTCACTCCTCCACCCTACCTACTCACCCCTCCATCCTAACTACTCACTCCTCAACCCACGCTACTCACTCCTCCACTCTACCTACTCACTCCTCCACCTTGCCCACTCCTCCACCCGACCCACTCACTCCTCCTCCCTACCTACTAACTCCTCCTTCCTTCCTACTCCCTCCTCCACCCTACCTACTCACTCCTCCCTATCTACTCACTCCTCCACCCTACCTACTAACTCCTCCATCCTACCTACTCACTCCTCCCCTACCTACTCACTCCTCCCTATCTACTCACTCCTCAACCCTACCTACTCACTCCTCCATCCTACCTACTCACTCCTCCATCCTACCTACTAACTCCTCCATCCTACCTACTCACTCCTCCACCCTACCTACTCACTCCTCCCTATCTACTCACTCCTCCACCCTACCTACTAACTCCTCCATCCTACCTACTCACTCCTCCCCCTACCTACTCACTCCTCCACCCTACCTACTCACTCATCCATCCTACCTACTCACTCCTCCACCCTACCTACTCACTCCTCCGCCCTACCTACTCACTCCTCCACCCTACCTACTCACTCATCAATCATACCTACTCACTCCTCCACCCTACCTACTCACTCCCCCACTCTATCTACTCATTCCTCCACCCTACGTACTGACTCCTCCACCCTACCTACTAACTCCTCCATCCTACCTACTCACTCCTCCACCCTACCTACTCACTCCTCCACCCTACCTACTCACTCCTCCATCCTACCTACTCACTCCTCCACCCTACCTACTCACTCCTCCCTACCTACTCACTCCTCCACCCTACCTACTCACTCCTCCACCCTACCTACTCACTCCCCCCTACTACTCACTCCTCCACCCTACCTACTAACTCCTCCATCCTACCTACTCACTCCTCCCCCCTACCTACTCACTCCTCCACCCTACCTACTCACTCATCCATCCTACCTACTCACTCCTCCACTCCACCGACTAACTCCTTATCCTACTTACTCACTCCTCCACCCTACCTACTCACTCCTCCACCTACCTACTCACTCCTCCACCCTACCTACTCACTCCTCCACCCTACCTACTCACTCCTCCACCCTACCTACTCACTCCTCCACCCTACCTACTCACTCCTCCACCTTACTTACACACTCCTCCACCCTACCTACTCACTCCTTCACCGTACCTACTCACTCCTCCATCCTACCTGCTCACTCCTCCACCCTAACTCTCACTCCTCCACCTACTACTCACTCCTCCACCCTACCTACTCACTCCTCCATCCTACCTACTCACTCCTCCACCCTACCTACTCACTCCTCCTCCCTACCTACTCACTCCTCCTACCTACTACTCACTCCACCAACCTACTCATTCCTCCACCCTACTTACTCACTCCTCCACCTACCTACTCACTCCTCCACCTTCCTACTCACTCCTCCACCCTACCTACTCACTCCTCCACCCTACCTACTCACTCCTCCACCCTACCTACTCACTCCTCCACCTACCTACTCACTCCTCCACCTTGCCCACTCCTCCACTCTACTACTCACTCCTCCACCCTACCTACTCACTCCTCCTCCCTACCTACTCACTCCTCCATCCTACGAACTCACTCCCCCACCCCACCTACTCACTCCTCCACCTACCTACTCACTCCTCCACCCTACCTACTCACTCCTCCACCCTACCTACTCACTCCTCCTCCCTACCTACTCACTCCTCCACCCTACCTACTCACTCCTCCACCTACCTACTCACTCCTCCACCCTACCTACTCACTCCCCACCCTACCTACTCACTCCTCCACCCTACCTACTCACTCCTCCACCACCTCTCACCTACTACTCACTCCCTCACCCTACCAACTCACTCCTGCACCTTGCCCACTCCTCCACCTACCTACTCACTCCTCCACCCTACCTACTCACTCCTCCATCCTACCTACTCACTCCTCCACCCTACCTACTCACTCCTCCACCTACCTACTCACTCCTCCACCCTACCTACTCACTCCTCCACCCTACCTACTCACTCCTCCACCTTGCCCACTCCTCCACCCTATCTACTCACTCCTCCACCGTACATACTCACTCCTCCACCCTACCTACTCACTCCTCCACCCTACCTACTCACTCCTCCACCCTACCTACTCACTTCTCCACCCTGTCTACTCACTCCTTCACCGTACCTACTCATTCCTCCACCCTACCTACTAACTCATCCACCCTACCTACTCAATCTGCCACCCTACCTACTCACTCCTCCACCCTACCTACTCACTCCTCCACCCTACCTACTCACTCCCCCACCCTACCTACTCACTCCTCCACCCTACCTACTCACTCCTCCACCCCACCTACTCACTCCCCCACCCTGCCTACTCATTCCGCCACCCTACCTATTCACTTCCCCACCCTACCTATTGACTCCTCCACCCTACCCACTTACTCCTCCACTCTACCTACTCACTCCTCCACCATTCCTACTCTCTCCTCCACCCTACCTACTCACTCCATCACCCTACCTACTCACTCCTTCACCGTACCTACTCACTCCTCCACCCTACCTACTCACTCCCCCACCCTACCTATTCACTCCTCCACCCTACCTACTCACTCCTCCACCCACCTACTCACTCCCCCACCTGCCTACTCATTCCGCCACCCTACCTATTCACTTCCCCACCCTACCTATTGACTCCTCCACCCTACCCACTTACTCCTCCACTCTTCCTACTCACTCCTCCACCCGACCTACTCACTCCTCCACCCTACCAACTCACTCCCCCACCCTACCGACTCACTCCTCCAACCTACCTACTCACTCCTCCACACTACTTACTCACTACTCCACCCTACCTACTCACTCCCTAACTCTACCTACTCACTCCTCCACCCTACGTACTCACTCCACCACCTTACCTACTCACTCCTCCACCTTGCCCACTCCTCCACCCTACCTACTCACTCCTCTACATGACTTACTCACTCCTCCACCCTACCTACTCACTCCTCCACCCTACCTACTCACTCCACCACCTTACCTACTCACTCCTCCACCTTGCCCACCCCTCCACCCTATCTACTCACTCCTCCACACTACTTACTCACTCCCCCACACTACCTATTCCCTCCCCCACTTTACCTACTCACTCCTCCAACCTATCTACTCACTCCTCCACCCTATCTACTCACTCCACCACCTTACCTACTCACTCATCCACCTTGCCCACTCCTCCACCCTATCTACTCACTCCTCATCACTACTTACTCACTCCCCCACCCTACCTATTCACTCCCCCATTCTACCTACTCACTCCACCTTGCCCACTCCTCCACTCTACCTACTCACTCTTCCACCCTACCTACTCATCCTCTACCATTCCTACTCACTCCCCCACCCTACCTGCTCACTCCTCCAAACTACCTACTCACTCCTCCACCCTACCTACTCACTCCCCCACCCTACCTATTTACTCCCCTCTCTACCTATTCACTCCCCCAGTCTACCTACTCACTCCACCTTGCCCACTCCTCCAGTCTACCTATTCACTATTCCACTCTACCTACTCACTCCTCCTCCCTACCTACTCACTCCGCCACCCTATCTACTCACTCCTCCACCCTACATACTCACTCCTCCAACCTACCTACTTACTCCTCCACCCTACCTACTCACTCCCCCCTACCTATTCACTTCTCCACCCTACCGGTTCACTCCTCCACCCTACCTATTTACTCCCCACTCTACCTATTCACTCCCCCAGTCTACCTACTCACTCCACCTTGCCCACTCCTCCAATCTACCTACTCACTATTCCACTCTACCTACTCACTCCCCCACCCTACCGACTCACTCCTCCACCTTGCCCACTCCTCCACCCTACCTACTCACTCCTACACCCTAACTACTCACTCCCCCACTCAAACCTACTCATTCCTCCACCCAAACCTACTCACTCCTCCACTCTACCTACTTACTCCTCCACCCTACCTACTCACTCCTTCACCGTACCTACTCACTCCGCCACCCTACCTATTCATTCCTCCCTACCTACTCACTCCTCCACCCTACCTACTCACTCCTCCACGCGACTTACTCACTCCTCAACCCTACCTACCCACTCATCAACTCTACCTACTCACTCCTCCACAATACCTACTCACTCCTCCACCCGACCTACTCACTCCTCCACAATATCTACTCACTATTCCACCCTACCTACTCACACCTACACCCAACCTACTCACTCCTCCACCCTACCTACTCACTCCTCCACCCTACCTACTCACTCCTCCACCCTACCAACTCACTCCGCCCTACTTACTCACTCCTCCACCCTTCTTACTCACTCCTCCGTCCTACCTACTCACTCCTCCGTCCTACCTACCCACTCCTCCACCCTACCTACTCACTCCTCCACCTTACCAACTCACTTATAAGAACCACGACCATGATTATAACAAACACAACAATGATTATAACAACCACAACCATCATTATAACTACCACGACCATGATTATAACAACCACGAATATGATTATAAATACCACTACCATGATTATAACAACCACGACCATGATTATAACAACCACGACTATGATTATATCACCCACCACCAATATTATAACAACCACGACCATGATTATAACAACCGCAACCATGAATATAATAACCACGACCATGATGATAGAAACCTCGACCATGATTTTAACAACCACGACCATGATTATAACAACCACGACTACGATAGTTACGACGGCCATGATTATGACAACCACGACCATGATTATAACAACCACGACTATGATTATAACCACCACGACCATGATTATATCAACCATGACAATAATTATAGCAACCACGACTCTGATAGTAACCACGGCCATGATTATGACACCCACGACCATGATTATAACAACCACGGCAATGATTATACCAACCACGACTATTATAATAACCGCGACTATGATTATGATAATTACCACCATGATTATAACAACGACGACCATGATTATAATAACAATGTCCATGAATATAACAACCACGACCATGCTTATAACCACCACGAAAATGATTATAACAACCACGACCTTGATTATAACAACCACGATAATGATTATAGCAACCACGACTATGATAGTAACCACCGCCATGATTATGTCAACCACGACCATGATTATAACAACCACGACCATGATTATAACAACCACGACAATGATTATAACAACCACGACAATGATTGTAACAACCACGACTATGATAATAACCACGGCTATGATTATGATAACTAAGACCATGATTATAACAACGACGACCATTATTATAAAAACCACGATCGTGATTATAACAACCACGCCCATGATTATTGCAACCACGACTATGATCATAACAACCATCACTATGATTATAGTAACCGCGACCATGATTATAACAACTACGATCATGATTACAACAAACACGACAATAATTATAATAACCACGACCATGATTATAATAAGCGACTATGATTATAACAACCACGACCATGATTATAGCAACCACGACCATGATTATAACAACCACGACTATGATTATATCACCCACGACCATAATTATAACAACCACGACCATGATTATAACAACCTCGACCATGATTACAACAACAACGACCATGTATTATAACAACCACGACCATGATTATAACAACCATGACCATGATTATAACAACATTGACCATGATTATAACAATCACGACCATGATTATTACAACCACGACCATGATTATAACAACCACGACCATGATTATAACAACCACGACAATGATTATAGCAAACACGACTCTGATAGTAACCACGCCATGATTATGACACCCACGACCATGATTACAACAACCACGGCAATGATTATACCAACCACGACTTTGATAATAACCGCGACTATGATTATGATAATTACCACCATGATTATAACAACGACGACCATGATTATAATAACCATGTCCATGAATATAGCAACTACGACCATGCTTATAACCACCACGAAAATGATTATAACAACCACGACCTTGATTATAACAACCTTGATAATGATTATAGCAACCACGACAATGATAGTAACCAACGCCATGATTATGACAACCACGACCACGATTGTAACAACCACGACAATGATTGTAACAACCACGACTATGATAATAACCACGACTATGATTATGATAACTAAGACCATGATTATAACAACGACGACCATGATTATAAAAACCACGATCGTGATTATAACAACCACGCCCATGATTATTACAACCACGACTATGATCATAACAACCATCACTATGATTAGAGTAACCACGACCATGATTATAACAACTACGATCATGATTATAACAAACACGATAATAATTATAATAACCACGACCATGAGTATAATAAGCGACTATGATTAAAACAACCACGACCATGATTATAGCATCCACGACCATGATTATATCAAACACGACCATGATTATAACAACCACGACCATGATTGTAACCACCTCGACCATGATTACAACAACAACGACCATGTATTATAACAACCACGACCATGATTATAACATCCACGACCATGATTATAACAACATTGACCATGATTATAACAACCACGACCAGGATTATAACAACCAGGACCATGATTAAAACAACCTCGCCCATGATTATTACAACCACGATTATGATCATAACAACCACCACTATGATCATAGCAAAAACAGCCATGATTATAACAACTACGACCATGATTATAACAAACACGACAATAATTATAACAACCACGACTATAATTATATCACCCACGACCATGATTATAACAACCACGACCATGATTATAACAACCACGTCCATGATTATAACAACCACGCCCATGATTATAACAACTACGACCATGATTACAATAACCACGACCATTATTATTACAACTACGACCATGATTATAACAACCACGACCATGATTACAACAACCACAACCATGTATTATAACAACTACGTCCACGATTATAACAACTACGACCATGATTATAACAATCATGACAATGATTATAACAACCTCGACTATGATAATAACCACAGCCATGATTATGACAACCACGACCATGATTATAACAATCACGACAATGATTACAACAACCACGACCATGATTATATAACCCACGACCATGTTTATAATAACAACGACCATGATTATAACAACCACGACCATTATTATAACAACCACGGACAAGATTATAACAACCACAACAGTGAGTATAACAACCACGACTATGATTATAACACCCACGACCATTATTATAACAACCACGAGCATGATTATAACAACCACAAGTATGATCATAATTTGCACGACCATGATTATATCAAGCACGACCATGATTATAACAACCACGACCATGATTATAGCAACCACGACCATGATTATAACAACCACGACAATGTTTATAAGAACCACGACCATGATTATAACAACCACAACCATCATTATAACAACCACGACCATGATTATAACAACCAGAACCATGATTATAACAACCACGACCAAGATAATATCCACGACCATGTTTATAACAACAGCATCCATGATTATTACAACCACGACCATGATTATGACAACCATGACCATGATTATAGCAACAACGACTATAATTATAATAAACACGACAATGATTATAACAACCATGATCATTATTACAATGAGCACGACCATGATTATAACAATCACGACCATGATTATAACAACCACGACCATGGTTATAATAACCACGACAATGATTATAGCAACTACGTCTACGATAGTAACCACGGACAATTATGACAACGACGACCATGATTATAACAACCACGTCCATGATTATAACAACCACGCCCATGATTATAACAACCACGACCATGATTATAACAACCGCGACCATGATTATAACAACCACGACTATGATCATAACTACGACCATGATTATAACAACTACGACCATGATTTCAAAAACCACAACCATGATTATTACAACTACGACCATGATTATAACAACCACGACCATCATTACAACAACCACGGCAATGTATTATAACAACAACGACCATGATTATAACAACTACGACCATGATAATAACAATCATGACAAGGATTATAACAACCACGACTATGATAATAACCACAGCCTTGATTATGACAACCACGACCATGATTATAACAATCACGACAATGATTACAACAACCACGACCATGATTATAAAACCCACTACAATGATTATAATAACAACAACCATGATTATAACAACCACGGACAAGATTATAACAACAACAAACATGATTATATCAATCACGACCAAGATTATAACAACCACGACCATGATTGTAACAACCACGACTATGATTATATCATCCAAGACCATTATTACAACAACCACGACCATGATCATAATTTGCACGACCATGATTATAACAACCACGACCATGATTATAGCAACCACGACCATGATTATAACAACCACGATAATGTTCATAACAACCACAACCATGATTATAACAACCACGACCAAGATCATAACCACGACCATGTTTATAACAACCGCAACCGTGATTATAACAACCTCAACCATGATTATAACAACCACGACTATAATTACAGCAACTACGACGATAATTATAACAACCACGACAATGATTACAACTACCATGATCATGATTATAATGAGCACGACCATGATAATAACAATCACGACCATGATTATAACACCCACGACCATGATTATAACAACCACGACTATGAGTATGACAAACACGACCATGATCATAGCAACCACGATAATGATTATAACAACCACGACCCTGATTATAACAACCACGACCATTGTTTTAACAACCACGACTATGATTATAACAACCATGACCATGTTTATAACAACCACGACCGTGATTATAACAACTTCGACCATGAATATAACAACTACGTCCATGGTTTTAACAAAAACGACCATAATTATATCAACCAAGACCAAGTTTATGACAACCACGACAATGATTATAACAACCACGACCATGATTATAACAACCACGACAATGAGTATAACAAACACGACCATGATTATAGCAACCACGATCATGATTATAACAACCACGACCATGATTATAGCAACCACGACCATTGATTATAAAACCCACGAACATGATTATAATAACAACGACCATGATTATAACAACCACGACCATGATTATTAAAACCACGGACAAGATTATAACAACCACATCCATGATTGCAACAACCACTGCAATGATTATTACAACCACAACTATGATTATAACACCCACGACCATGATTAAAACACCACGACCATGATTATAACAACCACGACCATGATTGTAACAACCACGACTATGATTATATCACCCACGACCATTATTATAAAAACCACGACCATGATTATAACAACCACGACCATGATCATAATTTGTACGACCTTCATTATAACAAGCACTACCATGATTATATCAACCACGACCATGAATATAGCAACCACGACAATGTCTATAATAACCACGACCATTATTATAACAACCACAACCATGATTATAACAACCACGACCATGATTATAAAAACCAGGACCATGATTATAACAACCACGACCATGTTTATAACAACCGCAACCATGATTATAACAACCACCACCATGATTATAACAACCTTGACCATGATTATAACAACTACGACCATAATTATAACAACCACGACAATGATTATAACAACCATGATCATGATTATAACAATCACGACCATGATTATAACCACCACGACCATGGTTTTAACAACCACGACCATCATTATAACAACCACGACCAAGATTATGACAACCACGACCATGATTATAACAACCACAACCATAATTATAACAACCACGACAAATAGTATAACAAACACGACAATGATTATAGCAACCACGATCATGATTATAACAACCACGACAATGTTTATAACAACCACGACCATTATTATAACAACCACAACCATGATTATAACAACCACGACCATGATCATAACAACCACGATATCACCGACTGATTATACACCACGATCATGATTATAACAACCACGACCATGTTTATAACAACCGCAACCAGGATTATAACAATCACGACCATGATTATAACCACCACGACCATGGTTTTAACAACCACGACCATCATTATAACAACCACGACCAAGATTATGACAACCACGACCATGATTATAACAACCACAACCATAATTATAACAACCACGACAAATAGTATAACAAACACGACCATGATTATAACAACCACGACCATGGTTATAACAACCATGACCATGATTATAACAACCACGACCATGATTATAACATCCACGACCATGATTATAACAACCACGACCATGATTATAAATACCACGACCATTATTATAACAACCACGACTATGATTACAACAAACATGACTATGATTATTACAATCAAGAGCATGATTATAACAACCAGGACCATGATTATAACAACCACGACCATGATCATAATCACGACCATGAATATCACAACCGCAACCATGATTATAACAACCACTACCATAATTTTAACAACCACAACCATGATTATAAGAACCACGACTATGATTATAACATCCAGACCCATGATTATAACAACCACGAATATGATCATAACAACCACCACTATGATCATAACAACCACGACCATGAATATAACAACCACGACTATGATCGTAACCACGACCATGATTATAACAACGGCGACCATGATTATTTCAACCACGAAAATGATTATAACAACCACGAATATGATCATAACAACCACCACTATGATCATAACAACCACGACCTTGATTAAATGAACGAGGACCATGATTATAACACCCACGACCATGATTATAACAACCACGACCATGATTATAACAACCGCGACTATGATTATAACAACCACGACCATGATCGTAACCACGACCATGATTATAACAAAACGACCATGATTTTAACAACCACGAAAATGATTATAACAACCACGACCAGGATTATAACAACCACGACCATGATTATAATAACCACGACAATGATTATAGCAACCACGTCTACGATAGTAACCACGGCCAATTATGACAACCACGACCATGATTATAGCAACCACGACCATGATTATAACAACCACGACCATGATTATAACAACAGCGACCATGATTACAAAAACCACGACCATGATTATTACAACTACGACAATGATTATAACAACCACGACCATGATAAACAACAACAACGACCATGTATTACAACAACCACGAATATGATAATATCCACAGCCATGATTATGACAACCACGACCATGATTATTAAATCCACGGACAAGATTATAACAACCACAACCATGATTATAACAACCACGACCATGATCATAATTTGTACGACCATGATTATAACAAGCATGACCATGATTATATCAACCACGACCATGAATATAGCAACCACGACCATGATTATAACAACCACGACAATGTTTATAACAACCACGACCATGATTATAACAACCACAACCATGATTATAACAACCACGACCATGATTATAAAAACCAGGACCATCATTATAACAACCACGACCATGATCCTAACCACGACCATGTTTATAACAACCACGACCATGAATTATGACAACCACGACCATGATTATAGCAACTACGACCATGATTATAACAATCATGACCATGATTATAACAAATACGAGTATGATAATATCCACAGCCATGATTATGACAACAACGACCATTATTATAACAACCACGACCATGATTATAAAAACCAGGACCATGATTATAAGAACCACGACCATGATCCTAACCACGACCATGTTTATAACAACCACGACCATGTATCATAACAACCACGACCATGATTATAACTACCACAACCATGATTATAACAACCACGACCATGATAGTAATAACCACGTCCATGATTATAACAAACATGACCATGATTATTACAAATACGACCATGATTATAACAACCACGACCATGATTATAATAACCACACCCATGATTATAACAACCACGAATATGATCATAACAATCACCACTATGATAATAACAACCATGACCATGATTATAACAACCATGACCACTGATCATAACCACAACCATGACTACAACAACCACGTCAATGATAGTAACCACGGCCATGATTATGACAACCACGAACATGATTATAACAAGCACGACCATGATTATAACAACCACGTCCATGATTATAACAACCTCGAGAATGATTTTAACAACCACGACCATGATTTTAACAAACACGACTATGGTTATAACAACCACGACCATGATTATAATAACCACAACCATGATTATAACAACCACGACCATGATTATAACAACTACGACCATGATTATAACAAACACGACCATGGTTTTAACAACCACGACCATAATTATATCAACCACGACCACGTTTATGACAACCACGACCATGATTATAACAACCACGACCATGATTATAACAACCACGACTATGAGTATAACAAACACGACCATGATTATAGCAACCACGATCATGATTATAGCAACCACGACCATGATTATAACAACCACGACCATGGTTTTAACAACCACGACCATGAATATAAAAACCAGGACCATGATTATAACAACCACGACCTTGATCCTAACCACGACCATGTGTATAACAACCACGACCATGTATTATAACAACCACGACCATGATTATAACAACTACGACCATGATTATAACAATCATGACCATGATTATAACAACTACGAATATGATAATATCCACAGCCATGATTATGACAACAACGACCAAGATTATATCAACCACGACCATGAATATAGCAACCACGACCATGATTATAACAACCACGACAATGTTTATAACAACCACGACCATTATTATAACAACCACAACCATGATTATAACAACCACGACCATGATTGTAAAAACCAGGACCATGATTATAACAACCACGACCATGATCATAACCACGACCATGTTTATAACAACCGCAACCATGATTATAACAACCACGACCATGATTATACCAACCATGACCATGATTATAACAACTACGACCATAATTTTAACAACCACGACAATGATTATAACAACCATGATCATGATTATAATGATCACGACCATGATTATAACAATCATGACAATGATTATAACAACCACGACCATGGCTTTAGCAACCATGACCATCATTATAACAACCACGACCAAGATTATGATAACAACGACCATGATTATAACAACCACGACCATGATTATAACAACCACGACAATGAGTATAACAAACACGACCATGATTATAACAACCACGACAATGAGTATAACAAACACGACCATGATTATAACATCCACAACCATGATTATAACAACCACGACCATGAGTATAAATACCACGACCATTATTATAACAACCACGACTATGATTACAACAAACATGACCATGATTATAACAACCACGACCATGATTATAACATCCACGACCATGATTATAACAACCACGACCATGATTATAAATACCACGACCATTATTATAACAACCACGACTATGATTACAACAAACATGACTATGATTATTACAATCAAGAGCATGATTATAACAACCAGGACCATGATTATAACAACCACGACCATGATCATAATCACGACCATGAATATCACAACCGCAACCATGATTATAACAACCATGACCTTAATTTTAACAACCACAACCATGATTATAACAACCACGACCATGATTATAACAACCACACCCATGATTATAACAACCACGAATATGATCATAACAACCACCACTATGATCATAACAACCACGACCATGAATATAACAACCACGACCATGATCGTAACCACGACCATGATTATAACAACGGCGACCATGATTATTTCAACCACGAAAATGATTATAACAACCACGAATATGATCATAATATCCACCACTATGATCATAACAACCACGACCTTGATTATATGAACGACGACCATGATTATAACACCCACGACCATGATTATAACAACCACGACCATGATTGTAACAACCGCGACTATGATTATTACAACCACGTCCATGATCGTAACCACGACCATGATTATAACAAAACGACCATGATTTTAACAACCACGAAAATGATTATAACAACCACGACCAGGATTATAACAACCACGACCATGATTATAATAACCACGACAATGATTATAGCAACCACGTCTACGATAGTAACCACGGCCAATTATGACAACCACGACCATGATTATAGCAACCACGACCATGATTTTAACAACCACGTCCATGATTATAACAACTACGACCATGATTATAACAACAGCGAACATGATTACAAAAACCACGACCATGATTATTACAACTACGACCATGATTATAACAACCACATCCATGATAAAGAATAACAACGACCATGTATTATAACAACCACGAATATGATAATATCCACAGCCATGATTATGACAACCACGACCATGATTATTAAATCCACGGACAAGATTATAACAACCACAACCATGATTATAACAACCACGACCATGATCATAATTTGTACGACCATGATTATAGCATGCACGACCATGATTATATCAACCACGACCATGAATATAGCAACCACGACCATGATTATAACAACCACGACAATGTTTATAACAACCACGATCATGATTATAACAACCACACCCATGATTATAACAACCACGACCATGATTATAAAAACCAGGACCATGATTATAACAACCACGACCATGATCCTAACCACGACCATGTTTATAACAACCACGACCATGCATTATAACAACCACGACCATGATTATAACAACTACGACCATGATTATAACAATCATGACCATGATTATCACAACTACGAATATGATAATATCCACGGCCATGATTATGACAACAACGACCATGTATTATAACAACCACGACCATGATTATAACTACCACAACCATGATTATAACAACCACGATCATGATAGTAACAACCACGTCCATGATTAAAACAAACATGACCATGATTATAACAATCACGACCGTGATTAAAACCACCACGACCATGATTGTAACAACCACTACCATGATAATATTAATCACGACCATGATTATTACAAATACGACCATGATTATAACAACCACGACCATGATTGTAACAATTGCGACTATGATTATATCTCCCACGACCATGATTAAAATAACCACACCCATGATTATAACAACCACGAATATGATCATAACAATCACCACTATGATAATAACAACCACGACCATGATTATAACAACCATGACCACTGATCATAACCACAACCATGACTACAACAACCACGTCAATGATAGTAACCACGGCCATGATTATGACAACCACGAACATGATTATAACAACCACGACCATGATTATAACAACCACGCCCATGATTATAACAACCTCGATTATGATTTTAACAACCACGACCATGATTTTAACAACCACGACTATAGTTATAACAACCACGACCATGATTATAATAACCACAACCATGATTATATCAACCACGACCAAGTTTATGACAACCACGACCATGATTATAACAACCACGACCATGATTATAACAACCAAGACAATGAGTATAACAAACACGACCATGATTATAGCAACCACGATCATGATTATAACAACCACGACCATGATTATAACAACCACGACCATGGTTTTTACAACCACGACCATGATTATATCAACCACGACCAAGTTTATGACAACCACGACAATGATTATAACAACCAGGACCATGATTATAACAACCACAACCATGATTATAACACCCACGACCATGAATATAAAAACCAGGACTATGATAATAACAACCACGACCATGATCCTAAACACGACCATGTTTATAACAACCACGACCATGTATTATAACAACCACGACCATGATTATAACAACTACGACCATGATTATAACAATCATGACCATGATTATAACAACTACGAATATGATAATATCCACAGCCATGATTATGACAACAACGACCATGATTATAACAACCACGACCATGATCCTAACCACAACCATGTTTATAACATCCACGACTATGTATTATAACAACAACGACCATGATTATAACTACCACAACCATGATTATAACAACCACGACCATGATAGTAACAACCACGTCCATGATTATAACTAACATGACCATGATTATAACAATCACGACCATGATTAAAACCACCACGACCATGATTGTAACAACCACTACCATGATAATAATAATCACGACCATGATTATTACAAATACGACCATGATTATAACAACCACGACCATGATTGTAACAACCGCGACTATGATTATATCTCCCACGACCATGATTATAATAACCACGACCATGATTATAACAACCACGAATATGATCATAACAATCACCACTATGATAATAACAACCACGACCATGATTATAACAACCATGACCACTGATCATAACCACAACCATGACTACAACAACCACGTCAATGATAGTAACCACGGCAATGATTATGACAACCACGAACATGATTATAACAACCACGACCATGATTATAACAACCACGCCCATGATTATAACAACCTCGAGAATGATTTTAACAACCACGACCATGATTTTAACAACGACAACTATGGTTATAACAACCACGACCATGATTATAATACCCACAACCATGATTATAACAACCACGACCATTATTATAACAACTACGACCATGATTATAACAAACACGACCATGGTTTTAGCAACCACGACCATAATTATATCAACCACGACCAAGTTTATGACAACCACGACCATGATTATAACAACCACGACCATGATTATAACAACCACGACTATGAGTATAACAAACATGACCATGATTATGGCAACCACGATCATGATTATAACAAACACGACCATGATTATAACAACCACGACCATGATTATAACAACCACGACCATGATTATAACAACCACAACCATGATTATAACAACCACGACCATGTATTATAACAACCACGACAATGATTATAACAACTACGACCATGATTAAAACAATCATGACCATAATTATAACAACTACGAATATGATAATATCCACAGCCATGATTATGAAAACAACGACCATGATTATAACAACCACGACAATGATTATTAAAACCAGGACCATGATTATAACAACCACGACCATGATCCTAACCACGACCATATTTATAACAACCACGACCATGTATTATAACAACCACGACCATGATTATAACTACCACAACCATGATTATAACAACCACGACCATGATAGTAACAACCACGTCCATGATTATAACAAACATGACCATGATTATATCAACCACGACCAAGTTTATGACAACCACGACCATGATTATAACAACCACGACCATGATTATAACAACCACAACCATGATTATAACAACCACGACCATGTATTATAACAACCACGACCATGATTATAACAACTACGACCATGATTAAACAACAGACCATGATTATAACAACTACGACATGATTAAACAACATGACCATGATTATAACAACTACGAATATGATAATATCCACAGCCATGATTATGACAACAACGACCATGATTATAACAACCACGACAATGATTATTAAAACCAGGACCATATTTATAACAACCACGACCATGTATTATAACAACCACGACCATGATTATAACTACCACAACCATGATTATAACAACCACGACCATGATAGTAACAACCACGTCCATGATTATAACAAACATGACCATGATTATATCAACCACGACCAAGTTTATGACAACCACGACCATGATTATAACAACCACGACCATGATTATAACAACCACAACCATGATTATAACAACCACGACCATGTATTATAACAACCACGACCATGATTATAACAACTACGACCATGATTAAAACAATCATGACCATGATTATAACAACTACGAATATGATAATATCCACAGCCATGATTATGACAACAACGACCATGATTATAACAACCACGACCATGATTATTAAAACCAGGACCATGATTATAACAACCACGACCATGATCCTAACCACGACCATATTTATAACAACCACGACCATGTATTATAACAACCACGACCATGATTATAACTACCACAACCATGATTATAACAACCACGACCATGATAGTAACAACCACGTCCATGATTATAACAAACATGACCATGATTATATCAACCACGACCAAGTTTATGACAACCACGACTATGAGCATAACAAACACGACCATGATTATAGCAACCACGATCATGATTATGACAACCACGACCATGATTATAACAACTACGACCATGGTTTTAACAACCACGACCATGATTATATCAACCACGACCAAGTTTATGACAACCACGACCATGATTAAAACAACCACAACCATGATTATAACAACCACGATCATGATTATAACAACCACGACCTTGATTATAACAACCACGACCATTATTATAACTACCACGACTATGATTATAACAACCAGGACCATGATTATGACAACCAGGACCATGATTATAACACCCAGGACCATGATTATAACAACCACGACCATGATCATAACCACGACCATGATTATAACAACCGCAACAATGATCATAACAACCACGACCATGATTTTAACAACCACAACCATGATTATAACAACCACGACCAAGATTATAACAACCACACCCATGATTATAACAACCACGAATATGATCATAACAATCACCACTATGATCATAACAACCACGAACATGAATATAACAACCACGATCATGAATATAACAACCACGACTATGATTATAACAACCACCACCATGATTATAACAACCACGCCCATGATTATAATAACCATGAACCATGATTATAATAAGCACGACCATGAATATAACAACCACGACCATGATTATAACAACCACGACCATGATTATAACCACCACGACCATGATTATAACAACCACGACCATGATAATAACTACCAAGACCATGATTATAACAATCACAACCATGATTATAACAACCACGACCATCATTAAAACAACCACGACCAAGATTATGACAACCACGACCAAGTTTATGACAACCACGACCATGATTATAACAACCACGACTATGAGTATAACAAACACGACCATGATAATAGCAACCACGATCATGATTATAACAACCACGACCAAGTTTATGACAACCACGACCATGATTATAACAACCTCGACCATGGTTTTAACAACCACGACCATGATTATATCAACCACGAACATGATTATAACAACCACGACTATGAATATAACAAACACGACCATGATTATAGCAACCATGACCATGATTATAACAACCACGACTATGATTATAACAACCAGGACCATGATTATATCAACCACGACCAAGTTTTTGACAATCAGACCATGATTATAACATCCACAACCATGAATATAACAACCACGATCATGATTATAACAACCACGACCATGATTATAACAACCACGACCATTATTATAACAACCACGACTATGATTATAACAACCAAGATCATGATTATAACACCCAGGACCATGATTATAACAACCACGGCCATGATCATAACCACGACCATGATTATAACAACCGCAACCATGATCATAACAACCACGACCATGATTATAACAACCACGACCATGATTATAACAACCACACCCATGATTATAACAACCACGAATATGATCATAACAATCACCACTATGATCATAACAACCACGAACATGAATATAACAACCACGACCATGAATATAACAACCACGACTATGATTATAACAACCACGACCATGATTATAACACCCACGCCTATGATTATAACAACCATGAACCATGATTATAATAAGCACGACCATGAATATAACAACCACGACCATGATTATAACAACCACGTCCATGATTATAACCACCACGACCATGATTATAACAACCACGAGCATGACAATAACTACCAAGACCATGATTATAACAATCACGACCATGATTATAACAACCTCGACCATGGTTTTAACAACCACGTCCATGATTATATCAACCACGACCAAGTTTATGACAACCACGACCATGATTATAACAACCACGACTATGAATATAACAAACACGACCATGATTATAGCAACCATGACCATGATTATAACAACCACGACTATGATTATAACAACCAGGACCATGATTATATCAACCACGACCAAGTTTATGACAACCAGACCATGATTATAACAACCACGAAAATGATCATAACAACCACGAATATGATCATAACAACCACCACTATGATCATAACAACCACGACCATGATTATGTGAACGACGACCATGATTATAACACCCACGACCATGATTAAGCAACGACGACCATGATTATAACAACCACGCCCATCATTATAGCAAACATGACCATGATTATAACAACCACTACCATGATTATAATAATCACGACCATGATTATTACAACCACGACCATGATTATAACAACCTCGACCATGATTGTAGCAACCGCGACTATGATTATAAAAAACAAGACTATGATCATAACTACGACCATAATTATAACAACCACAACCATCATTATAACAACCACGACCATGATTATAACTAGCACGACTATGATTATAAGAACCACGACCATGATTATAACAACCACGACCATGATTATAAATACCACGACCATTATTATAACAACCACGACTATGATTATAACAACCACGCCCATGAATATAACAACCATGACCATGATTATAATAAGCACGATCATGATTATAACAACCACGACCATGATTATAAATACCATGACCATTATTATAACAACCTCGACATTGATTATAACAACCAAGACCATGATCATAACAACCACGACCATGATCATAACCACGACCAAGAATATCACAACCGTAACCATGATTATAACAACCACGACCATGATTTTAATAACCACAACCATGATTATAACAACCACGACCATGATTATAGCAACCACAACCGTGATTATAACAACCACGAATATAATCATAACAACCACCACTATGATCATAACAACCACGACCATGAATATAACAACAACGACCATGATCGTAACCACGACCATGATTATAACAACGGCGACCATGATTATAACAACCACGAATATGATTATAACAACCACGAATATGATCATAACAACCTCCACTAAGATCATAACAACCACGACCATGATTATATGAACGACTACCATGATTATAACACCCACGACCATGATTATAACTACCACGACCATGATTAAACAACGACGACCATGATTATAACAACCACGCCCATCATTATAACAAACATGACCATGATTATAACAACCACTACCATGATTCTAATAACCGCGACCATGAATATAACAACCACGACCATGATTTTAACAACCACGGCCATGATTATGATAACCACACCCATGATTATAACAACCACGAATATGATCATAACAACCACCACTATGATAATAACAACCACGACCATGATTATAACAACCATGACCATGATCATAACCACGACCATGATTACAACAACCACGTCAATGATAGTTACCACGGCCATGATTATGACAACCACGACCATGATTATAACAACCACGACCATGATTATAACAACCACGCCCATGATTATAACAACCACGAGAATGATTTTAACAACCACGATTAAAACATCCACGCCCATGATTATAACAACCAAGACTATAATCATAATAACCACCACCATGATCATGATAACCACGACCATGATTATAACAACCACGACCATGATTATAATAACCACAACCATGGTTATAGCAACCACGACCATGATTATAATAACCACATCCATGGTTATAACAACCACGACCATGATTATAACAACTACGACCATGATTAAAACAATCATGACCATGATTATAACAACTACGAATATGATAATATCCACAGCCATGATTATGACAACAACGACCATGATTATAACAACCACGACAATGATTATTAAAACCAGGACCATGATTATAACAACCACGACCATGATCCTAACCACGACCATATTTATAACAACCACGACCATGTATTATAACAACCACGACCATGATTATAACTACCACAACCATGATTATAACAACCACGACCATGATAGTAACAACCACGTCCATGATTATAACAAACATGACCATGATTATATCAACCACGACCAAGTTTATGACAACCACGACCATGATTATAACAACCACGACCATGATTATAACAACCACAACCATGATTATAGCAACCACGACCATGTATTATAACAACCACGACCATGATTATAACAACTACGACCATGATTAAAACAATAATGACCATGATTATAACAACTACGAATATGATAATATCCACAGCCATGATTATGACAACAACGACCATGATTATAACAACCACGACAATGATTATTAAAACCAGGACCATGATTATAACAACCACGACCATGATCCTAACCACGACCATATTTATAACAACCACGACCATGTTTTATTACAACCACGACCATGATTATAACTACCACAACCATGATTATAACAACCACGACCATGATAGTAACAACCACGTCCATGATTATAACAAACATGACCATGATTATATCAACCACGACCAAGTTTATGACAACCACGACCATGATTAAAACAACCACAACCATGATTATAACAACCACGATCATGATTATAACAACCACGACCTTGATTATAACAACCACGACCATTATTATAACTACCACGACTATGATTATAACAACCAGGACCATGATTATGACAACCAGGACCATGATTATAACACCCAGGACCATGATTATAACAACCACGACCATGATCATAACCACGACCATGATTATAACAACCGCAACCATGATCATAACAACCACGACCATGATTTTAACAACCACAACCATGATTATAACAACCACGACCAAGATTATAACAACCACACCCATGATTATAACAACCACGAACATGATCATAACAATCACCACTATGATCATAACATCCACGATCATGAATATAACAACCACGACCATGAATATAACAACCACGACTATGAGTATAACAAACACGACCATGATTATAGCAACCATGCCCATGATTATAACAACCATGAAGCATGATTATAACAACCACGACCATGATTTTAACAACCACACCCATGATTACAACAACCACGAATATGATCATAACAATCACCACTATGATCATAACAACCACGAACATGAATATAACAACCACGATCATGAATATAACAACCACGACTATGATTATAACAACCACCACCATGATTATAACAACCACGCCCATGATTATAATAACCATGAACCATGATTATAATAAGCACGACCATGAATATAACAACCACGACCATGATTATAACAACCACGACCATGATTATAACCACCACGACCATGATTATAACAACCACGACCATGATAATAACTACCAAGACCATGATTATAACAATCACGACCATGATTATAACAACCACGACCATGATTATAACAACCACGACCATGATTATGACAACCACGACCAAGTTTATGACAACCACGACCATGATTATAACAACCACGACCATGATTATAACAAACACGACCATGATTATAACAACCACGACCATGATTATAACAACCACGACTATGATTATAACAACCACGACCATGATTATAACAACCACGACCATGATTATAACAACCACGACCATGATTATAACAACCACGACCATGATTATAACAACCACGACCATGATTATAACAACCACGACCATGATTATAACAACCACGACCATGATTATACAACCACGACCATGATTATAACAACCACGACCATGATTATAACAACCACGACCATGATTATAACAACCACGACCATGATTATAACAACCACGACCATGATCATAACAATCACGACTATGATATAACAACCACGACCATGATTATAACAACCACGACCATGGTTTTAACAACCACGACCATGATTATATCAACCACGACCAAGTTTATGACAACCACGACCATGATTATAACAACCACGACCATGATTATAACAACCACGACTATGAGTATAACAAACACGACCATGATTATATCAACCACGACATGATTATAACAACCACGACCATGATTATAACAACCACGACCATGATTATGACAACCACGACCATGATTATAACAACCACGACCATGATTATAACAACCACGACCATGATTATAACAACCACGATCATGATTATAACAACCACGACCATGATTATAACAACCACGACCATGATTATAACAACCACGACCATGATTATAACAACCACGACCATGATTATAACAACCACGACAATGATTATCAACCACGACCATGATTATAACAACCACGACTATGATTTAACAACCACGAACATCATTATAACAACCACGACCATGATTATAACAACCACGACCATGATTATAACAACCTCGACCGTGATCATAACCACGACCATGATATCACAACCGCAACCATCATTATAACAACCACGACCATTATTTTAACAACCACAACCATGATTATAACAACCACGACCATGATTATAACAACCACACCCATGATTATAACAACCACGAATATGATCATAACAACCACCACTATGATCATAACAACCACGACCATGATTATAACAACCACGACCATGATTATAACAACCACGACCATGATTATAACAACCACGAATATGATTATAACAACCACGACCATGATTATAACAACCACGACCATGATTATAACAACCACGACCATGATTATAACAACCACGACCATGATTATAACAACCACGACCATGATTATAACAACCACGACCATGATTATAAGAAACACGACCATGATTATAACAACCACGACTATGATCATAACGCACACGACCATGATTATAACAACCACGACCATGATTATAACAACCACGACCATGATTATACAACCACGACCATGATTATAACAACCACGACCATGATTATAACAACCACGACCATGATTATAACAACCACGACCATGATTATAACAACCACGATCATGATTATAACAACCACGACCATGATTATAACAACCACGACCATGATTATAACAACCACGACCATGATTATAACCCACCATGATTATGACAACCACGACCATGATAATAACAACCACGACCATGATTATAACAACCACGCCCATGATTATAACAACCAGGACCATGATTATAACAACCACGACCATGATCATAACCACGACCAAGAATATCACAACCGCAACCATGATAATAACAACCACGACCATGATTTTAACAACCACAACCATGATTATAACACCAAGACCATGATTATAACAACCACACCCATGATTATAACAACCACGAATATGATCATAACAAACACCACTATGATCATAACAACCACGACCATGAATATAACAACCACGACCATGATTATAACAACCACGACTATGATTATAACAAACACGACATGATTATAACACTCACGACCATGATTATAACAACCACGACCATGATTATAACAACCACGACCATGATTATAACAACCACGACCATGATTATAACAACACGACCATGATTATAACAACCACGACCATGATTATAACAACCACGACCATGATTATAACAACACGACCATGATTTTAACAACCACGACCATGATTGTAGAAATCACGACCACGATTATTACAACCACTACCATGATTATAACAACCTCGACCATGATTATAACAACCGCGACCATGATTATAACAACCACGACTATGATCATAACTACGACCATAATTATAACAACCACGACCATGATTATAACAACCAGGACCATGATTTTAACAACCAGGACCATGATTATAACAACCATGACCATGATTATAACAACCACCCATGATTATAACACCACGACCATGATTATAACAACCACGACCATGATCATAACACCACGACCATGATTATAACAACCACGACCATGATTATAACAACCACGACCATGATTATAACAACCACGACCATGATTATAACAACCACGACCATGATTATAACACCACGACCATGATTATAACAACCACGACCATGATTATAACAACCACGACCATGATTATAACAACCACGACCATGATTATAACAACCACGACCATGATTATAACAACCACGACCATGATCATAACCACGACCATGTATACACCGACCATGATTATAACAACCACGACCATGATTATAACAACCACGACCATGATTATAACAACCACGACCATGATTATAACAACCACGACCATGATTATAACAACCACGACCATGATTATAACAACCACGACTATGATTATAACAACCACGACCATGATTATAACAACCACGACCATGATTATAATAAGCACGACCATGATTATAGCAACCACGATCATGATTATAACAACCACGACCATGATTATGACAACCACGACCATGATTATAACAACCACGTACATGATTATAACAACCACGACTCTGAGTATAACAAACACTACCATGATTATAGCAACCACGATCATGATTAAATTACCATGACCGTGATTATAACAACGACGATCATGATTATAACAACCACGACCATGATTATAACAACCACGACCATGATTATAAATACCACGACCATTATTATAACAACCACGACTATGATTATAACAACCACGCCCATGATTATAACAACCATGACCGTGATTATAACAACCACGACCATGATTACAACAACCACGACCATGATTATAACAACCACGACCATGATTATAAATACCATGACCATGATTATAAATACCATGACCATTATTATAACAACCTCGACCATGATTATAACAACCAGGATCATGATTATAACAACCACGACCATGATCATAACCACGACCAAGAATATCACAACCGTAACCATGATTATAACAACCACGACCATATTTTTAATAACCACAACCATGATTATAGCAACCACGACCATGATTATAGCAACCACACCCGTGATTATAACAACCACGAATATAATCATAACAACCACCACTCTGATCATAACAACCACGACCATGAATATAACAACCACGACCATGATCGTAACCACGACCATGATTATAACAACGGCGACCATGATTATAACAACCACGAAAATGATCATAACAACCACGAATATGATCATAACAACCACCACTACGATCATAACAACCACGACCATGATTATATGAACGACGACCATGATTATAACACCCACGACCATGATTATAACTACCACGACCATGATTAAGCAACGACGACCATGATTATAACAACCACGCCCATCATTATAGCAAACATGACCATGATTATAACAACCACTACCATGATTATAATAATCACGACCATGATTATTACAACCACGACCATGATTATAACAACCTCGACCATGATTGTAGCAACCGCGACTATGATTATAACAAACAAGACTATGATCATAACTACGACCATAATTATAACAACCACAACCATCATTATAACAACCACGACCATGATTATAACTAGCACGACTATGATTATAAGAACCACGACCATGATTATAACAACCACGACCATGATTATAAATACCACGACCATTATTATAACAACCACGACTATGATTATAACAACCACGCCCATGATTATAACAACCATGACCATGATTATAATAAGCACGATCATGATTATAACAACCACGACCATGATTATAAATACCATGACCATTATTATAACAACCTCGACATTGATTATAACAACCAAGACCATGATTATAACAACCACGACCATGATCATAACCACGACCAAGAATATCACAACCGTAACCATGATTATAACAACCACGACCATGATTTTAATAACCACAACCATGATTATAACAACCACGACCATGATTATAGCAACCACAACCGTGATTATAACAACCACGAATATAATCATAACAACCACCACTATGATCATAACAACCACGACCATGAATATAACAACAACGACCATGATTATATGAACGACTACCATGATTATAACACCCACGACCATGATTATAACTACCACGACCATGATTAAACAACGACGACCATGATTATAACAACCACGCCCAGCATTATAACAAACATGACCATGATTATAACAACCACTACCATGATTATAATAACCGCGACCATGATTATAACAACCACGACCATGATTTTAACAACCACGGCCATGATTATGATAACCACACCCATGATTATAACAACCACGAATATGATCATAACAACCACCACTATGATAATAACAACCACGACCATGATTATAACAACCATGACCATGATCATAACCACGACCATGATTACAACAACCACGTCAATGATAGTTACCACGGCCATGATTATGACAACCACGACCATGATTATAACAACCACGACCATGATTATAACAACCACGACCATGATTATAACAACCACGAGAATGATTTTAACAACCACGATTATAACATCCACGCCCATGATTATAACAACCAAGACTATAATCATAATAACCACCACCATGATCATGATAACCACGACCATGATTATAACAACCACGACCATGGTTATAACAACCACGACCATGATTATAATAACCACAACCATGGTTATAACAACCACGACCATGATTATAACAACTACGACCAAGATTATAACAACCACGACCATGGTTTTAACAACCACGACCATAATTATATCAACCAAGACCAAGTTTATGACAACCACGACCATGATTATAACAACCACGACCATGATTATAACAACCACGACTATGAGTATAACAAACACGACCATCATTATAGCAACCACGATCATAATTATAACAACCACAACCATGATTATAACAACCACGACCATGGTTTTAACAACCACGACCATGATTATATCAACCACGACCAAGTTTATGACAACCACGACCATGATTATAACAACCACGACTAAGAGTATAACAAACACGACCATGATTTTTGCAACCACGATCATGATTATAAAAACCACGACCATGGTTTTAGCAACCACGACCATGATTATATCAACTACAACCAAGTTTATGACAACCACGACCATGATTACAACAACCACGACCATGATCATAACAACCACGACTATGAGTATAACAAACACGACCATGATTATAGTAACCACGACCATGATTATAACAACGACGACTATGATTATAACAACCAGAACCATGATTATATCAACCACGACCATGGTTTTAACAATCACGACCATGATTATATCAACCACGACCAAGTTTATGACATCCACGACCATGATTATAACAACCACGACCATGATTATAACAACAACGACTTTGAGTATAAAAAACACGACCATGATTATAACAACCACGACCATGATTATAACAACCATGACTATGAGTATAACAAACACGACCATGATTATAGCAACCACAATCATGATTATAACAATCACAACCATGGTTTTAACAACCACGACCATGATTATATCAACCTCGACCAAGTTTATGACAACCACGACCATGATTATAACAACCACGACCATGATTATAACAACCACGACTATGAGTATAGCAAACACGACCATCATTATAGCAACCACGATCATAATTATAACAACCACGACCATGATTATAACAACCACGACCATGGTTTTAACAACCACGACCATGATTATATCAACCATGACCAAGTTTATGACCACCACGACCATGATTATAACAACCACGACTAAGAGTGTAATAAACACGACCATGATTTTTGCAACCACGATCCTGATTATAAAAACCACGACCATGGTTTTAACAACCACGACCATGATTATATCAACTACAACCAAGTTTATGACAACCACTACCATGATTACAACTACCACGACCATGATTATAACAACCACGACTATGAGTATAACAAACACGACCATGATTATAGCAACCACGACCATGATTATAACAACCACGACTATGATTATAACAACCAGAACCATGATTATATCATCCACGACCATGGTTTTAACAATCACGACCATGATTATATCAACCACGACCAAGTTTATGACAACCACGACCATGATTATAACAACCACGACCATGATTATAACAACAACGACTTTGAGTATAACAAGCACGACCATGATTATAACAACCACGACCATGATTATAACAACCATGACTATGAGTATAACAAACACGACCATGATTATAGCAACCACAATCATGATTATAACAATCACAACCATGGTTTTAACAACCACGACCATGATTATATCAACCTCGACCAAGTTTATGTCAACCACGACCATGATTATAACAACCACGACTATGAGTACAACAAACACGACCATGATTATAGCAACCACGACCATTATTATAACAACCACGACTATGATTATAACAACCAGGGCCATGATTATAACAACCAGGACCATGATTATGTAATGAGACAAAATCTCACATGAAGAGGTAAGTTAGGAGTTTATAGTAGTAGAGTATTATAGCGAGAGGAAATGGTAGCGTGTCTCGAGGGTGTGATGTCAACACTGTATATTAACACAGGCACAGTACAAGTGTAGTATATAAAACCCCAATGCGTGTTACAGCTTTATTTTACTTGTTCAATAGGGGGGATTAATAGGGGGGGTTCGTACACAATTTATGATAGACTATGGTGTTCTCGTATTACCTAACCTCACATTTTGAATGGGCACTTCATTAAGTCGATCGTTGGGGAGGTTCGGGATCACTGCAATTCTACAGTCTACACAGCCAGCACTTACTGTTACACGTGGAGTTGACAGCACTTTGTCGATGGACCCGGCTGAGACATCGTTACACTTAGTGGCGGGCTTCTCTTGAGCGGGACTGGGGACGTGGTAGCTGGCTCTCCCTGGTTACAAAACAACTCTCTCTCTGGGAATCACCCCAGGGAGGACTAGCACGTCCTATATATTGGGAGGCGAACTGTCAGGTTGAGCTGATCGGGGGGGGGGGGGGGGGGGGCGGCGGCGAAGGGTCTCCTTACATTTGCCCTCGCTAATGTAGGGTCAGGTCTGGACGTTTTCAGAGACTATAAGTTGTCTTTTCTGGAGAAGTCATCAGGTGGGGCCGTGTGACATGAGAGGCCCTGGTTGATTTGTGGCCCCTTGAGTTGGGCTTTGAGTGTTACATTTGACCTGGCTAATGTGAGGTCAGGTCTGGACTCTCTCTGCGATGTAGGTTATTGTATATTGGGAGAGAGTCGGCTGGTGCCTTCTTACATGTTTGTTGTGGTGACATGTCACATGGGAGGGGAGCATGGCTGATTTATAAACCTTGGTCAACCGTGAGAGTTATCCTACACTTGACCCCCCTAATGTCGGGTCAAGACTGGCCCTCGTCTGCGGTGTAGGATATTGTGTATATTGGGAGAGAGTCGGCTGGTGCCTTCTTACATGTTTGCTGGCCGTGTGACATGGGAAGGGGAGCTAGTTGATTTGTAACACCCTTGAGCACCTGAGGGGGATACCCTTACACTTGACCTCCCTAATGTCGGGTCAGGTCTGGAGTTTCTGAGATGTAAGCTGTGGTCTGACAACCCATCACTACACCTCCCGCCAAGACCAAAGCTTTCATGCTCAGAGAACTGATGACACATTTAAAGTGGACAGTAACATCATGTGCAGTATCTAATATAGTCCCTGAGGCGATAGTGCATCCTTACATTTTACAAATTATAACCCTAGAGATGTATGTTTTTCTACTGGCATAGTTTGATCTGACAAAGCTTACTATACCTCCCGCCAAGATTAAAGCTTCTATGACAGGAGAAAAAAATAAAATACATAAGGTCTGGAGTTTCTGATATGTAAGCTGGGGTCTGAAAACCCATCACTACAATTATAACACCCAGGACCATGATTATAACAACCACGACCATGATCATAACCACGACCATGATTATAACAACCGCAACCATGATCATAACAACCACGAATATGATCATAACAATCACCACTATGATCATAACAACCACGACCATGAATATGACAACCACGACCATGATTATAACAACCACGACTATGAGTATAACAAACACGACCATGATTATAGCAATCACGATCATGATTATAACAACCACGACCATGATTATAACAACCACGACCATGATTATAAATACCTCGACCATTATTATAACAACCACGACTATGATTATAGCAACTATGACCATGATTATAACAACCACGACCATGATTATAACAACCAGGACCATGATTATAACAACCACGACCATGATCATAACCACGACCAAGAATATCACAACCGCAACCACGATTATAACAACCACGACCATGATTATAGCAACCACACCCATGATTATATCAACCACGAATATAATCATAACAACCACCACTATGATCATAACAACCACGACCATGAATATAACAACCACGACGTTGATCGTAACCACGACCATGATTATAACAAAGGCGACCATGATTATAACAACCAAGAAAATGATTATAACAACCACGAATATGATCATAACAACCACCACTATGATCATAACAACCACCACTATGATCATAACAACCACGACCATGATTATATGAACGACGACCATGATTATAACACCCACGACCATGATTATAAATACCACGACCATGATTAAACAACCAAGACCATGATTATAACAACCACGCCAACGATTATAGCAAACATGACCATGATTATAACAACCACTACCATGATTATACTAATCACGACCATGATTATTACAACCACGACCATGATTATAACAACCTCGACCATGATTGTAACAACCGCGACTATGATTATAACAACCAAGACTATGATCATAACTACGACCATATTTATAACAACCACAACCATCATTATGACACCCACGACCATGATTATAACTAGCACGACTATGATTATAAGAACCACGACTATGATTATATCACCCACGATCATGATTATAGTAACCACGACCATGATTATAACAACCACGACCATGATTTTAACAACCACGGCCATGATTATAATAACCACACCCATGATTATAACAACCACGAATATGATCATAACAACCACCACTATGATAATAACAACCACGACCATGATTATAACAACCATGACCATGATCATAACCACGACCATAATTACAACAACCACGTCAATGATAGTAACCACGGCCATGATTATGACAACCACGACCATGATTATAACAACCACGACCATGATTATAACAACACGCCATGATTATAACACCACCAGAATGATTATAACAACCACGACCATGATTATAACATCCACGCCCATGATTATAACAACCAAGACCATAATCATAATAACCACCACCATGACCATAATAACCACAACCATGATTATAACAACCACGACCATGGTTATAACAACCACGACCATGAATATAATAACCACAACCATGATTATAACAACCACGAATATGATCATAACAACCACCACTATGATAATAACAACCACGACCATGATTATAACAACCATGACCATGATCATAACCACGACCATAATTACAACAACCACGCCAATGATTGTAACCACGGCCATGATTATAACAACCACGACCATGATTATAACAAACACGCCCATGATTATAACAACCACGAGAATGATTATAACAACCACGACCATGATTATAACATCCACGCCCATGATTATAACAACCAAGACTATAATCATAATAACCACCACCATGACCATAACAACCACGACCATGATTATAACAACTACGACCATGATTATAACAACTACGACCATGGTTTTAACAACCACGACCATAATTATATCAACCAAGACCAAGTTTATGACAACCACGACAATGATTATAACAACCACGACCATGATTATAACAACCACGACTATGAGTACAACAAACACGACCATGATTATAGCAACCACGATCATGATTATAACAACCACGACCATGATTATAACAACCACGACCATGGTTTTAGCAACCACGACCATGATTATATAAACCACGACCAAGTATATGACAACCACAACCATGATTATAACAACCACGACCATGATTATAACAACCACGACTATGAGTATAGCAAACACGACCATGATTATAGCAACCACGATCATGATTATAACAACCACGACCATGAATATAACAACCACGACCATGATTATAACAACCACGACTATGAGTATAACAAACACGACCATGATTATAGCAATCACGATCATGATTATAACAACCACGACCATGATTATAACAACCATGACCATGATTATAATAAGCACGACCATGATTATAACAACCACGACTATGATTATAACAACCAGAACCATGATTATATCAACCACGACCATGGTTTTAACAACCACGACCAATGTTATATCAACCACGACCAAGTTTATGACAACCACGACCATGATTATAACAACCACGACCATGATTATAACAACCACGTCTATGAGTATAACAAACACGACCATGATTATAACAACCACGACCATGATTATAACAACCATGACTATGAGTATAACAAACACGACCATGATTATGGCAACCACGATCATGATTATATCAACCACGACCATGTTTATTACAACCACGACCATGTTTATAACAACCACGACCATGATTATATCAACCACGACCAAGTTTATGACAACCACGACCATGATTTTAACAACCACGACTATGATTACAACAACCAGGACCATGATTATAACAACCAGGACCATGATTATAGCACCCAGGACCATGATTATAGCAACCACGACCATGATCATAACCACGACCATGATTATAACAACCGCAACCATGATCATAACAACCACGACCATGATTATAAAAACCACGACCATTATTATAATATCCACAACCATGATTATATCAACCACACCCATGATTATAACAACCACAATATGATCATAACAATCACCACTATGATCATAGCAACCACGACCATGATTATAACAACCACGACCATGATTATAACAACCACGACTATGAGTATAACAAACACGACCATGATTATAGCAATCACGATCATGATTATATCAACCACGACCATGATTATAACAACCATGACCATGATTATAATAAGCACGATCATGATTATAACAACTACGACCATGATTATAACAACCACGACCATGGTTTTAACAACCACGACCATAATTATATCAACCAAGACCAAGTTTATGACAACCACGACCATGATTATAACAACCACGACCATGATTATAACAACCACGACTATGAGTATAACAAACACGACCATCATTATAGCAACCACGATCATGATTATAACAACCACGACCATGATTATAACAACCACGACCATTTTTTTAACAACCACGACCATGATTATATCAACCACGACCAAGTTTATGACAACCACGACCATGATTAAAAAAACCACGACTAAGAGTATAACAAACACGACCATGATTTTTGCAACCACGATCATGATTATAAAAAGCACGACCATGGTTTTAACAACCACGACCATGATTATAACAACCACGTCTATGAGTATAACAAACACGACCATGATTATAACAACCACGACCATGATTATAACAACCATGACTATGAGTATAACAAACACGACCATGATTATAGCAACCACGATCATGATTATAACAACCACGACCATGGTTTTAACAACCAGGACAATGATTATATCAACCAAGACTAAGTTTATGACAACCACGACCATGATTATAACCACAACCATGATTATAACAACCACGACCATTATTATAACAACCACGACTATGATTATAACAACCAGGACCATGATTATAACAACCAGGACCATGATTATAACACCAAGTACCATGATTATAACAACCACGACCATGATCATAACCACGACCATGATTATAACAACCGCAACCATGATCATAACAACCACGACCATGATTTTAATAACCGCAACCATGATTATAACAACCACGAATATGACCATAACAATTACCACTATGATCATAACAACCACGACAATGAATATAACAACCACGACCATGATTATAACAACCACGACTCTGAGTATAACAAACACGACCATGATTATAGCAATCACGATCATGATTATAACAACCACGACCATGATTATAACAACCACGACCATGATTGTAGCAATCACGACCACGATTATTACAACCACTACCATTATTATAACAACCACGACCATGATTATTACAACCGCGACCATGATTATAACAACCACGACTATGATCATAACTACGACCATAATTATTACAACCACGACCATGATTATGACAACCAGGACCATGATCAAAACTAGCACGCCTATGATTATAAGAACCACGACTATGATTACATCAACCCACAACCATGATTATAATAACCACGACCATGATTATAACAACCACGACCATGATTATAACAACCACGACCATGATTTTAACAACCAAGACCATGATTGTAAAAAGCACGACCATGATTATAACAACCACGACCATGATTATAACAACCACTACCATGATTATAATAATCACGACCATGATTATTACAACCACGACCATGATTATAACAACCACGACCATGATTGTAACAACCGCGACTATGATTATAACAACCACGACTATGATCATAACTACGACCATAATTATACCAACCACAACCATCATTATGACAACCACGACCATGATTATAACTAGCAGGACTATGATTATAAGAACCACGACTATGATTATATCACCCACGACCATGATTATAATAACCACGACCATGATTATAACAACCACGACCATGATTTTAACAACCACGGCCATGATTATAATGACCACACCCATGATTATAACAACCACGAATATGATCATAACAACCACCACTATGATAATAACAACCACGACCATGATTATATCAACCACGACCAAGTTTATGACAACCACGACCATGATTATAACAACCACGACTAGAATTATATCACCCACGACCATGATTATAACAACCTCGACCATGATTATAACAACCACGACAATAATTATAACAACCACGGCTATGATTATAACACCCACGACTCTGATTATAACCACCACGACCATGATTATTACAACCACAAATATGATTATAACTACCACGACTCTGTTTATATTACCCACGACCATGATTATAACAACCACGGCCATGATTATAACAAGCACGACCATAATTATAACAACCACGCCTATGATTATAACACCCACGACCATGATTATAACACCCACGACCATGATTATACCCTGTTCAGTTCTGGTGCCCTTATTATAGAATGGATTTCAGTTCACTGGAGTCGGTGCCGCGAAGATTGACGAAAATGATTACGGGACTTAGAAACCTTCCATATCAAGATAGGTTAAAGAAACTAAATTTGCATTGCCCAGAAGGACGAAGAGTGCGGGGAGATATGATAGAAGTATTAAAGTGGGTTAAAGGAATCAATAAACGAGATATAGATAAAGTTCTTATCATATCCGAGCAGGATAGGACTCGTAGCAATGGATTTACGTTGGATAAGTTTAGGTTTAGGAGGGAGATAGGAAGGAACTGGTAAACAAATTGGGTGGTGGACGAGTGGAACAAGCTTCGGGGCCACCTGACTTATTCTATCTTGAACTACGTAATTACTTCATTGAATCAGGTGTGCTTGAGGACATTCTTGCTGTTTATCCCAAATTTGCTAGCCCACACTGATTAGTCTTCAATTAGAATATGACTCCAATGTATGTGATCCACTGACCTATATATGCTGCTGGTGAATGTGATGTATTTCCTTCTTTGTGTACGAACCTCTGTCCTGCGTGGCAGTGAACAGTGGCATTATCCACATGAATCTGACCTTTATATAGTGTCAATGAATATGATGCATTCTTTGTGTACGAACCTCTGTCCTTTCTGGCAGTGAAAAGTGACATTACCCACATGAATGTGACCGACGTATATGTATGTATGTGTGCGTGTGTGTATATATATGTACATGTACATGTATATGTGTATGTGTATATGTATGTTTATGTGTGTTTACATATATGTATATGTACTGTCAATGAATATGATGCATCTCTTTGTGTACGAACCTCTGTCCTGCATGGCAGTGAACAGTGACATTACCCATATGAATCTGACCTCTATACATTTATATTTGTTAATGAATATGATGTATTTCTTTGTGTATGAACCTCTGTCCTGCGTGGCAGTGAGAAGTGATACCACCCTCAGTGTCAAGACCTGACTGAATTACTCAGAATAGGCAAACTGTACTACAAGCTCTGCCAATAAATTTGTTAAACTAAAAAGCTTATCAACTTTGTAGTAAGTGCTGGAACGCTGGAAAGTTTTAAAAGGAGGCTAGATAGATTCATGGATTATGGAGAGTGGTAGTAACTCTCGACAGGAGCTGCCATGCATAGGCCAACCGGCCTACTGGAGACTCCCTATTTTCTTATGTTCTTATGTTCTTATAACGAGGCAGACAAGAGTCAACACCTTAAAGGCGCTGCCGCCGCCCCTCCCGTACTAGAAGTAGCCTCCACATGTGCAACATCTGTGAACGACCCTGGAGGTCTTGTATAGGTCTCTTTAGTCACCTCAGAACTCCCCAAAGTAGGTGACATTCTCAATAACTCGTACAATTGTATCATAGCTGGATGATAGTCATACTCGATTCCGAGTGACAGCAAAGTAGTAGTAGTAGTGTGTGTGTGTGTGTGTGTGAACAGATGGTCGCTTCGTGGAGTATATCTCAGCTGATAAGTTTCGCTCCAGATACGAGTTGACATCTGCCGTTTCCTGTTTTTGTTGTTGTAAGCTCTGAGAGCTGTGATATTGTGGGTTGTGATAATGTAATGTGGCACAGAGATGCTGTGGTAATGTCGTACTTTGGCACTGTGATACTGTGGAGCTGTGGTACTATGGTAATGTGCTCGGGCACAATCGTTCTGTGGTAACACACACACACACACACACACACACACACACATATATATATATATATATATATATATATATATATATATATATATATATATATATATATATATATATATATATATATATATATATATATATATATATATAGATCCACAATGAAAACGTGGATAAGATAAATCATGATAAAATCACACGGGAAAAAGGGAAATAACGGAGCACCTTAGCTTTCGTCTTTATTCAAGACATCTGAAGGAACTTTATAAATGCAACCTTGCAAGGAATGTAATATGTTTTACTTAGGCCAGACAGGTAAAGATCTTGTAACTAGAATTAAACAACACAAATACAGTGTCAGGACAGGCCAGGAATCCAATGCTCTGTTTGTTCATTTGAGGGATAACAAGCATTGCATTGACTGGGATAATGCCTCCTCAATATTACCATGTAATTCAATTGATAGTAGGAACATCATAGAATCTAGTCTTATTAAACATACCGAAGCATTCAACATGAATTTGAGTAACGGCTTGTACAAGCTGGACAACTTTGTAATTAAGAAGATTTGTGATCAGGTGAGAGGGCGGGTCACTGTCCCATCTGACCCAACCACCAACCGTTGTGTGCCATTTAAAGATTAGTAGGGTCATTACCTGACCATTGTGGACCTGGTCTCACCCTCCTCTGTATATATTCATCTTGTTCTGCATTACTCTATCTAGTCTGTACTCACCCCTGAAGATGTGAATTACACGAAAGCGCTTGGGAACTTCGTGTTTTCTCTTTCCTGGTGGTTATCAGCATATACCTAGATCACGCGCACCTACAGTGATTTACTTGCATATATATATATATATATATATATATATATATATATATATATATATATATATATATATATATGTGTGTGTGTGTGTGGAGAGAGAGAGAGGTCGTGACATAGAAATAAATTAAAGATTGAATTTAAATCCATCCATCTAACGTGTACAAAATACTACGTAAACACCCTGAAAATGTGATGCAATTGACCTGTCCCTGTGTGTGTGTGTTTCTGTTTTCATGGCTGCTTTCCTTACTTGTGCTAGTGCGAATTTAGCCGACGGGGTGAACATCCAGTATCGGATAAAGAGATTTTTCAACATAAGACGACTCCAGATAGGAACAAATGTTTCGGCCGCTTCCATCACTGAACTTCAGTATGCAGACGACCTCACACTTGTTGCTCACACTAGACGCGACCTACAGGAGATCTTGAACACCTATGGAGATGCGTATGCACACTTCGGCCTAGAGGTGAATGCACGTAAGACTCAGATTCTCTTTCAACCTGCCCCTGGTTCAACCACACCTCCACCATCCATGTAGCTTAATGGTACTACTTTCTCTAATGTTCCTCACTTCCAATACCTTAGCTCCCACCTGTCCACCACCGCGAACATCGATGAAGAGATTCAACATC
>CAUDMG010000023.1:195000-200110 GCA_958450375.1 Homarus gammarus
GATGGTGTGGAAAAAGGCACTGAAGACTCGAGGAGGAGCCGGCCCTTCAGGTCTGGATGCAAACGGTTGGAGAGTCATCCTCAGCACAAACAAGTTTGGCCCTGTAGCAAGCGATCTCTGCACTGCCATTGCCACCCTTGCAAGAAAGCTTGCATCCTCTTGCTGCCATCACCTCCAGGCTCTGACGGCCTGCCGCCTTATTCCTCTGGAAAAGAAACCAGGATGTAGACCTATAGGGGTGGGGGAAGTGCTGAGGCGGATCATCGGAAAGTGTATAATGGAGGTGGTAAAGGATGATGTCAGGGCAGCAGCAGGGAACCTACAAGTGTGTGCTGGCCACCAGGCTGGTGGGGAGGCGGCCATTCACGCCATGAGATTGATATTTGAGCAGCGTGATTGTGAGGCCGTTCTCCTGGTGGATGCTTCAAACGCATTCAACATACTTAACCGCAAGGCGGCACTGCACAACATCAAGATCAAGTGTCCTAGCTTTGCGATGTATGTTGAAAATTCATATAGGAATCCTTCAGACCTCTACATAGTAAACAACAAGGCTCTACGAGGTGATACCATCCTACAGTCGACCGAGGGAACAACACAGGGGGACCCCGTTGCAATGGCAATGTATGCAATAGGCCTATCAGTGCTCCAACAAGAAACAAAGTATGAAACAACTGGGGTCAAACAAGTGGCATATGCTGATGACCTCACAGGAGCAGGAAAAGTGGAGGACATCAAAAAGTGGTTGGACCTGGTAACATCGCGAGGTCCACAAATAGGGTACCACCCAAACGCCAGCAAATCCTTCCTCATCGTGAAGCCAGAACATTATGAACGGGCATTGGAGGTTTTTGGCGGAAGTGAGGTCAAAATAACTAAGGACGGCCAAAGACATCTAGGCGCAGTAATTGGCACTACGGACTTCAAGACCGAGTACGTAGGGGGAAAGGTGAATGAGTGGGTTAGCAAAATCCATGCTCTATCTGAGATTGCTAACACAGAGCCACATGCGGCCTTTGCAGCATTCACACATGGAGTCAAGCATCGTTGGAACTACCTGATGCGTACCATCCCTGAGATCCGACCCCTCCTCCACCCTTTGGAAGAAGCAATCAGTGTCAAGTTCATTCCCACACTAGTGAAACACCACGACTTAACCCCAGTAGAAAGAACACTTCTTGCACTTCCTCCAAGACTGGGAGGGATGGGACTAACTAATCCAGAGGAGATTGCTGACTCTGAACATCAAAATTCACTTAAGCTCACGGCAGCCCTCACTGACCACATAATAGCCCAGAATGCAACAGGGGAAGTGGACACCAGCGAAGTTAATAAGATCCGCAGGTCCATTACAACAGATCGGCAGCACTGCCAAAATGACATGTTGCAGCAACTATTGCTGCAGGTTCCAGAAAATTTGACAAAAAAAGTAGCTATAGCGCAGGAGGTGGGCGCCTCGAACTGGCTAACTACGTTACCGATAAGGGCAAATGGTTTCAGCCTTAACAAACAAGAATTTACAGATGCCATTGCTCTAAGGTACGGATGGCCAGTAGATGGTTTGCCCTCCCAATGCGTGTGTGGCTATTCCTATGATGGCGATCACGCCATGGTTTGCAAGAAGGGGGGCTTCCTATGCATGAGGCATGACGAGGTAAGGGATCTCACAGCAAATATGTTGAAGGAAATCTGCCGGGACGTCATGGTAGAACCGACCCTCCTTCCACTGGATGGCGAGATCCTCCAACACAGGACTTCTAACACATCTAACGAAGCCCGTGTGGACGTCAGTGCTCGAGGATTCTGGACGCGGGGACAGCGAGCTTTCTTCGACATCAGGATTTTTGATCCCATGGCCGTTTGTCACCGTAACCTAGCTCTCGATGCTGCGCATAGGAGGAACGAGAACGACAAGAGAAGGGCATATGGGGAGAGAATTCAAAATGTTGATCAAGGCAGCTTCACTCCTCTAGTGTTCACAACCTCTGGTGGGATGGGCCCAAGTGCAAGATGTTTCTACGCCAGACTCGAGGAGCTGATCTCCGAACAGAAGCAGCAGCCCAGAAGTTATGTCACAGCCTGGATGAGATGTCGACTGTCCTTCTCTCTCCTTCGGTCGGCTTTGCTCTGCCTCAGGGGAACGAGAGCTTCTGCCCCTACTCCGACAACTGCTGCAGATATTGACTATGAGGCTACAGTCACTGAATGCCACATGGATCTGTGGCTCAACTAATTTAACACAGATAGGATAGCTTCTTATGTATTAGGATATGTAATATTAAGGTAAATAAATGGTGGCGAAGGTGTGGCTATTAGGGGAGGCTGGAGGCCAAAATAAAAGAAAAAAAAAAAAAAAGTAGTAGTAGTAGTAGTAGTAGTAGCAGGAAAAGTGGAGTGCATCAAAAAGTGGTGGGACCTGGTAACATCGCGAGGTCCACAAATAGGGTACCACCCAAACGCCAGCAAGTCCTTCCTCATAGTGAAGCCAGAACATTATGAACGGGCATTGGAGGTTTTTGGCGGAAGTGAGGTCAAAATAACTAAGGACGGCCAAAGACATCTAGGCGCAGTAATTGGCACTACGGATTTCAAGACCGAGTACGTAGCGGGAAAGGTGAATGAGTGGGTTAGTGAAATCCAAGCTCTATCTGAGATTGCTAACACAGAGCCACATGTGGCCTTTGCAGCATTCACCCATGGAGTCAAGCATCGCTGGAACTACCTGATGCGTACCATCCCTGAGATCGGACCCCTCCTCCACCCTCTGGAAAAAGCTATCAGTGTCAAGTTCATTCCCAAACTAGTGAAACACCCTGACTTAACCCCAGCAGAAAGAGCACTTCTTGCACTTCCTCCAAGACTGGGAGGGATGGGACTAACTAATCCAGAGGAGATTGCTGACTCTGAACATCAAAATTCACTTAAGCTCACGGCAGCCCTCACTGACCACATAATAGCCCAGAATGCAACAGGGGAAGTGGACACCAGCGAAGTTAATAAGATCCGCAGGTCCATTACAACAGATCGGCAGCACTGCCAAAATGACATGTTGCAGCAACTATTGCTGCAGGTTCCAGAAAATTTGACAAAAAAAGTAGCTATAGCGCAGGAGGTGGGCGCCTCGAACTGGTTAACTACGTTACCGAAAAGGGCAAATGGTTTCAGCCTTAACAAACAAGAATTTACAGATGCCATTGCTCTAAGGTACGGATGGCCAGTAGATGGTTTGCCCTCCCAATGCGTGTGTGGCTATTCCTATGATGGCGATCACGCCATGGTTTGCAAGAAGGGGGGCTTCCTATGCATGAGGCATGACGAGGTAAGGGATCTCACAGCAAATATGTTGAAGGAAATCTGCCGGGACGTCATGGTAGAACCGACCCTCCTTCCACTGGATGGCGAGATCCTCCAACACAGGACTTCAAACACATCTAATGAAGCCCGTGTGGACGTCAGTGCTCGAGGATTCTGGACGCGGGGACAGCGAGCTTTCTTCGACATCAGGATTTTTGATCCCATGGCCGTTTGTCACCGTAACCTAGCTCTCGATGCTGCGCATAGGAGGAACGAGAACGACAAGAGAAGGGCATATGGGGAGAGAATTCAAAATGTTGATCAAGGCAGCTTCACTCCTCTAGTGTTCACAACCTCTGGTGGGATGGGCCCAAGTGCAAGATGTTTCTACGCCAGACTCGAGGAGCTGATCTCCGAACAGAAGCAGCAGCCCAGAAGTTATGTCACAGCCTGGATGAGATGTCGACTGTCCTTCTCTCTCCTTCGGTCGGCTTTGCTCTGCCTCAGGGGAACGAGAGCTTCTGCCCCTACTCCGACAACTGCTGCAGATATTGACTATGAGGCTACAGTCACTGAATGCCACATGGATCTGTGGCTCAACTAATTTAACACAGATAGGATAGCTTCTTATGTATTAGGATATGTAATATTAAGGTAAATAAATGGTGGCGAAGGTGTGGCTATTAGGGGAGGCTGGAGGCCAAAATAAAAGAAAAAAAAAAAAAGTAGTAGTAGTAGTAGTAGTAGTAGCAGGAAAAGTGGAGTGCATCAAAAAGTGGTGGGACCTGGTAACATCGCGAGGTCCACAAATAGGGTACCACCCAAACGCCAGCAAGTCCTTCCTCATAGTGAAGCCAGAACATTATGAACGGGCATTGGAGGTTTTTGGCGGAAGTGAGGTCAAAATAACTAAGGACGGCCAAAGACATCTAGGCGCAGTAATTGGCACTACGGATTTCAAGACCGAGTACGTAGCGGGAAAGGTGAATGAGTGGGTTAGCGAAATCCAAGCTCTATCTGAGATTGCTAACACAGAGCCACATGTGGCCTTTGCAGCATTCACCCATGGAGTCAAGCATCGCTGGAACTACCTGATGCGTACCATCCCTGAGATCGGACCCCTCCTCCACCCTCTGGAAAAAGCTATCAGTGTCAAGTTCATTCCCAAACTAGTGAAACACCCTGACTTAACCCCAGCAGAAAGAGCACTTCTTGCACTTCCACCAAGACTGGGAGGGATGGGACTAACTAATCCAGAGGAGATTGCTGCCACTGAACATCAAAATTCACTTAAGCTCACAGCAGCCCTCACGGACCACACAATAGCCCAGAATGCAACAGGGGAAGTGGATACCAGCGAAGTAAATAAGATTCGTAGGTCCATTACGACAGATCGACAGCACTGCCAAAATGAAAAGTTGCAGCAACGATTGCTGCAGGTTCAAGAAAATTTGAAGAAAAAGTAGCTACAGCGCAGGAGGTGGGCGCCTCGAACTGGTTAACTACGTTACCGATAAGGGCAAATGGTTTCAGTCTCAATAAACAAGAATTTACAGATGCCATTGTTCTAAGGTACGGTTGGCCAGTAGAAGGATTGCCCTCCCAATGCATGTGTGGCTCTTCCTATGATGGCGATCACGCCATGGTCTGCAAGAAGGGGGGCTTCATATGCATGAGGCATGACGAGGTAAGGGATCTCACAGCATATATGTTGAAGGAAATCTGCCGGGACGTCATGGTAGAACCGACCCTCCTTCCATTGGATGGCGAGATCTTCCAACACAGGACTTCAAACACATCTAACGAAGCCCGCGTG
>CAUDMG010000023.1:200210-372132 GCA_958450375.1 Homarus gammarus
GAACAGAAGCAGCAGCCCAGAAGTTATGTCATAGCCTGGATGAGATGTCGACTGTCTTTCTCTCTCCTTCGGTCGGCTTTGCTTTGCCTCAGGGGAACGAGAGCTTCTGCCCCTGCTCCGACAACTGCTGCAGATATTGACTATGAGGCTACAGTCACTGAATGCCGCATAGATCTGCGGCTCAACTAATTTAACACAGATAGAATAGCTACTTATGTATTAGGATATTTAATATTAAGGTAAATAAATGGTGGCGAAGGTGTGGCTATTGGGGGAGGCTGGAGGCCACGTTAAAAAAAAAAAAAAATAAAAGTAGTAGTAGTAGTAGTAATAGTGTTGTGGAGGGAGGATGGGGTCGTGACAGCTCCGGGTTTTTCGTTAAAGCCGGGGTCTTAACAGGGACAACCAGCCAGAATTTCTGAAATTATTACTTGTGAATGTGTAGTGCTTCAAGTGATCACAGTGTCATCCACCTGTGCCTCCTGAGTGGATATTAGCGATAGTTATTGGAGACAATAATCATCAATGTTTCAAAATAAACGTCAATATTAGACAATGTTTGTCACTAGTCATCAATGTTAGACAATACTCATCATTGTTTGTCAATACTCATCAATGTTTGACACTAATCGTCAATATTAGATATTCATCAATGTTTGTCAATAATCATCAATTTTAAACAATAATCACCAATTAATCAATGATAGACAATAATCATCAATGTTTGTCAATAATAATCAATGATTGACAATAATCATCAATGTTTGACAATAATCATCAAGGTTAGACAATAATCATCAATGTGTGACAATAATCATCAATGTTTGCCACTAATCATCGATGTTTGTCAATTATCATCAGTGTTAGACAATACTCATCAAAGTTTGCCACTAATCATCAATGTTTGGCAATAATAGACAATAATCATCAATGTTTGGCAAACTGGACAAAAAAAAAAAATTGCTACCAAGGAAAAGTCGAGTATTCCTGAGTAAATCTGGGCCGCTGATTTCAAATCTGAAATCAGAATTCAGCCATCACGTCAGGTTTTTAAGTTATGTATATTTATTAATGATACCCGCCATGCTATATTAGACACTTTATGATTGTACGGTATATTGCCACATTGTACATCTAACAACAGTGTTTAGTAATTACTATCGCACCATATTTACATAACAATAATGCGTAGTATACAACTCAAGAAGATAAACAAGTTACAGAAAAAGACCCTAATAAAAATATTAGAACATGCTAAACTATTTCAATATATTCAGCGTAAGCATCGCTCGGGAGTGTTCAGAAGTGTGTGAGACACTTGCTCTTACGTTTGTGTGTGGATATGATCTTCCGTTGTAGGAACCAACAGTAATCACCCATCATGTTTGGGTTGAACCGGCCTTAATACCTAGTTTCCATCACCGATATGTCTTGGTGGAACCTTTCACCATGCTCATCGCTTACCTCACCCAGATTAGGTGGAAAGAAATCAAGATGAGAATGCAAGAAGTGCATTTTAAGAGACATCCTACAGCCCATTCGCTGATAGGCCTTTAGCATATTGTCCACTAATTCAGCATACTGTTCGGTTCTATGGTTCCCAAGAAAGTTCTGCACAACCAACACAAATGCTTCCCATGCTGCAGACTCAAGTGGGTTCAGTATATTTTTGAAGTCGTGATCACACATCAGTTCTCGGATCTGGGGCCCAACGAAAATACCTGATTTGAGTTTATCATCAGTTTTCCCTGCGCCAAACTTCTCTCTGAGATGCTGGAAGCCATTACCGTCATGATCCATTGCCTTTACAAAGTTTTTCATAAGGCCGAGTTTGATGTGAAGCGGTGGAAGGTAGACTTTCTGAGAGTCTACCAGTAGCTTATGCTGCACATTGTACCTGACAACTGTGTGTTCATGTCTTTCATGCCAGTCTTTTACAACATAATGATTGCTGCCGTCACGGCTGCTCCATAGGCACAAGAAGCACATGTGTTTTGAGTACCCCAGCTGCAGTCCGAGGACAGTATTTCTCAAGCTTTTTCACTTCATTTCCCCCATGAGGAACTCTCAACATGGCACCCCTTCAGTTCTCTCCCAAGCCCCTCACAAATAATGATGAAAATAAACTGTTTTGGTTCTCTTCCTTTATTTTAATGTTTTCAATCATCAAACAGAATGCATATTTTGTTACAGTTCAATGGGATGGATGACATTGTTTTCTTTCAGTCAGTTGACTGGTTCGAGGTTGAGTCACTACTAATGCACATCTCATGTCTGGGTCCAAATGTAACCGGTTTCGGCTTTTATTCTCTATTTGAAGAAGGGTAGAGAAACCAGATTCACATAAATGAGCAGTAGAAAATGGCAAGAGGACTCGAAGTGCGATCTCACTAACTTTTGGATATGACTGATACATTGAGCACCAGAATCGATCTGAGATCAAGGAATTCGTCTGAACAGTAACAGAATCGTGCTATCTGAGCGAATCCGTTGGAAATGAAAAACCAGCTGCAGCACCATGTTGTGCAAATATCAAAACTGCACCGTATGGGTATTTTGATTACACACAAAAAAAAAAAGATTTCTCCCCTAACAAGGCAAAGTAACAAAAAAAAAGTTGAATCAGAGTTTCCTCATTTTCTCTAAACATATACGACTTACACTAGCCTGCCATGGCCCCCCTAAAATCTTGCCGTGACCCCTTTGGGGGCCAAGGCCCCCAGCTTGAGAAACAATGTTCTAGGAGGAGAGAAATCACCTTTAGGTCACCGCAAATGTTCCACTTATGAGCTGAGTAATTAATCACTTACAGAAGGATTTCCATCGACTCATACGTCTCCTTCATGCCGACAGCATGAGCTACAGGAGCAGAAGGTTTTTTGTTACCTCTGTTTAACAACACAGCTTTGAGGCTCACTTTGCTGGAGTCTATGAAGAGTCTCCATTCATTAGGCACATGTTTGTTTCGTAGCTCATGCAAGAGGCCATTGACATCAGTACAGAAACGAACATCATTTTCTATCTTTAAAAAGGCAGCTAAGTTTGTGTGGCGATCACGGAAGAGGGAAATTTGGATACCTTCCTGTAGGAGGTTCCATTGCTGTAGTCTGGAGCCCAACACTTCTGCCTTCTCCTTTGACAATGACAGGTCTCTCACCAAATCGTTCAACTCTTCTTGATTTAGCAAGTGTGGCTTCTATTCCTCAGATTCAGGTTCATACAGTTAATCCATATCAGCATCGTCGCACTCATCATCATCAGAGTTGTCACCGCTTTCAACTGCAGCAGCTGCTGGGGGAACTGGCACAGGCGAATCCAAGTCATGGGGGATCGGCTTCAGAGCAGACTTACTTTCTGGATATACAATTTTTGACTTGTTTTTCTTTGAGAAGCCAGCAATATTTTTCATACAAAAGTAGCAGTCAGAGGGATGATTAGTTGGCTCACGCCATACCATTGGCGCAGCAAAAGGCATTCCCTTCCTTTTGCCACTCAACCACTGCGTAAGCCCCGAATTACACCCGGTGCAGCAAACATGAGGTGCCAAGCTCTTGTCTTGGTCTCAAACTTTACATCCAAAATAATACTGGTCACGTGGAGTGTATTTTCCACAGGTATAGCAAAAGTTATCAGGGTGATTCACGCAGCCTCGCCTTTCATGATGTCTGTAGTAACTTTGGCCAAACCTGAAAAAAATCTTAGGTTATACCCCGAAAAGATATAGATATTATCAGCATGAAATACATTCCAAACTAAATGCATTCTTAAAAGGTCTACATTACATTTAAAACCTTAAATATAAAGTCACTAATCCAATTATGCTGGGTTGGTGCTTGGCAGCCTAGTGTAATTTGATCATATGTATAACTTAAAATCCTGACGTGCTGGGAAAATTCTGAATTTAGATTCAGAATCAGCATACTTGATTTAGTCTAGATCATATGTTTTTACACCAGTCGCAAAATCTTTGTTGTCCAGTGAATCATCAATATTAGAAAATAATCATCAATGTCAGACAATAATCATTAAGGTTAGACAATAATCATCAATGATAGTCAATTATCATCGATGATAGACAATAATCATTAAAGTAAGACAATAATCATCAATGATAGTCAATTATCATCGATGATAGACAATAATCATTAAAGTAAGACAATAATCATCAATGATAGTCAATTATCATCGATGATAGACAATAATCATTAAAGTAAGACAATAATCATCAATGATAGTCAATTATCATCGATGATAGACAATAATCATTAAAGTAAGACAATAATCATCAATGATAGACAATTATCATCAATGTGTCAGCAGCGGGTATACATACCATCAGCTGGAGTCAACAAGTCTCCGACACCTCCATCATGGTGGGACAGACAAGTGTATGTGATGAGCCAGGAGGCTGTCTTCTGGTACCTATGTCGCTCACCCTACCAGTGCTGTGAGTAGAAGTCTGAGAGAGAGAGAGAGAGAGAGAGAGAGAGAGAGAGAGAGAGAGAGAGCTATGTGATGGTCATTCTCTCATGTACAGTCACTCATAAAAGAAACGCCCCCCCCCCCCTCCCGAGTCCACGGCTCTTCTAACTCATGGCAGTTCAGATCTGGTAACAGTGTACAGTATACCTGGCGTAGAGGGTTGGGGTGAGGGGTGGTGTTGGGAGGTGGGCGGTGGTAGATCACGTCGTGCACGAACCACTGCCTCGGTTCATGTTTCGTGTCATGCACAACTAAGGCATTATATTCTAAACTCCTAATAACATTACTAAATAACTATGTAATATTACAACCATATATGTATATAGAGTATATAAACCTAGGTAGTTTGCATGCAGAAATACATAGGCCCATTAATAAGCTATCACAATCACCCCTTTCAATTCGTCGTATTTATATTATTCTGGCTCCATATGTAAGGTTAATATACTCAATATACCCCTCAACATCACCCCTCACCCCAACGTCAGGTATTAATACTGTACACTGTTACCAGATCTGAACTGCCGTGAGTTAGAAGAGCCGTGGACCGGGGAGGGGGGGGGGCGTTTGTTTTATGAGTGACTGTACAGTAGCTAAAACAAATATCTGTGCAGGTGGGGGTCGATATGCTCCAAAATTCTATGTGTGACTAGTGACAGCCTTCATATACCAAAATTTTTCGTCCTTGTTCTCATATTGTTTCCCACAAAGTATGCACAGATAGTTGTTGTACTTTACGTCATAATTATGGGGAATTGTGTTAGTATTTTCACAACATACCATGTTAATTTACCTTCCCGCTACACCTTCTCGCCCTCCCACTTATCTCAACTTTCTCCCAACCTCACTAACACTGTCACTTACCTCCCTCCCTCCCTCCCTCACTCATCTCACTCACTAACCTCTTTCTCTCCGTCACACATCTCCCTTATTTACCTCTCTCACCTTCACCTCCCTCCTTCATTCACTTACTTTCATGATCAGCTCTTTCCTTCACTCACCACCCTTCTTCCCTCACCTCCCTAACTTACATTCTTCCCCTCCTCACCTCCTTCCCTACTCACCTCCCTCCGAACTCACTTCCCTCATTCATCTCCCTCACTCACCTCGCTTCCTACTCACCTCCCTCTCTACTCTTCTCCCTCACTCATCTCCCTCCCTACTAAACCCCCCTCACTCACCTCCCTACTAACCTCCCTGACTCGCTTCCCTCACTCACTCACTTCCCTCACTCACCTCCATCCCTATTCTCCTCCCTTACTCACCTCCCTCAGTCAGCTTCCTCACTCCCTTACCTCTATCTCTCATCACAGCACCAGGTCCTCCAACCCAACACGATAGTGAGTCTCCCCCACAACCACACTTGACCGTAGGTCCTCCTGCCAGCCATCTATATAAAGCTGTGACTGGTCTAAGCGTATTGTGTGGACTACTGGGCCTCACCACTCTGGCCCTCACTATCTACGTCTGCTACATCTTCAGAAGACGGACCCACCAGAGGTCGTCATCGTTCAATCCTGGTACGTTGACTCACCAAATAGTCTCATTTCAGGTTTGAATATGATATTTGTTTTTTCTTGTCTTCTTTCAAAAGGTTATTCGGTTTAGCTAGTTTTTTCTTCTTGTGATAAATGACAGGATGTATAGACAGCTACTGAGACGATAGATGAAACAAGATAACAAATAATTGACTGAAGATAACTATATGTACCACAATATAACATAATTTAAATTTAATAATATTATTATAAATTTTCAGAATAGAAAACACGTGAACCATGTTATCCACACCTGCTGACAACTTCCTCCACATCTTCTGACAACAACACCCCTCCATAACTGCTGACAACAACACCTCTCCATACCTGTTGACAACAACACCCACCATACCTGCAGACAACAACACCCTCCATACCTGTTGACAACAACACCGCTCCATACCTGTTGACAACAACACCCACCATACCTGCTGACAACACCACCCTCCATACCTGCTGACAACAACACCCTCCATACCTGCTGACAACAACACCCTCCATACCCATTGACAACAACACCCTCCATAATTGCTGACAACAACACCCTCCATACCTGTTGACAACAACACCCTCCATACCTGCTGACAACAACACCCTCCATGCCTGCTGACAAAAAACACCCTCCACACCTGCTGACAACAACACCCTCCATACCTACTGACAAAAACACCCTCCAAACCTGATGACAACAACACAGACCACACCTGCTGACAACAACACCCACCACACCTGCTGACAACAAAACCCTCCATACCTGTTGACAACAACACCCCTCCAAACCTGCTGACAACAAAACCCATCCATACCTGCTGACAACAATACAATCCATACCTGTTGACAACAACACCCACCACACCTGCTGACAACAACACCCTCCATACCTGCTGACAACAATACGCTCCATACCTGCTGACAAGAACACCCTCCATACCTGCTGGTAACAATACCCTCCATACCTGCTGACAACAAAACCCACTACACCTGCTGACAACAACACCCTCCATACCTGCTGACAAAAATACCCTCCATACCTGCTGAAAACAGCACCCTCCATACCTGCTGACAACAACACCCTCCATACCTGCTGACAACAACACCCTCCATACCTGATGACAACAACACCCACCATGCCTGCTGACACCAACACCCTCCATACCTGATGACAACAACACCCACCACACCTGATGACAACAACACCCACCACCACCTGCTGACAACAACACCCCTCCATACCTGCTGACAACAACACCCACCACACCTGCTGACAACAACACCATCCATACCTGATGACAACAACACCCACCACACCTGCTGACAACAACACCCTCCATACTTGTTAACAACAACACCCTCCATACCTGCTGACAACAACACCCACCACACCTGCTGACAACAACACCATCCATACCTGATGACAACAACACCCACCACACCTGCTGACAACAACACCCTCCATACTTGTTAACAACAACACCCTCCATACCTGCTGACAACAACACTCTCCATACCTGTTGACAAATACACCCCTCCAAACCTGCTGACAACAATACAAACCGTACCTGTTGACAACTACACCCTTCCATACCTGCTGGCATTAACGCCCTCCATACCTGCTGGCAACAACACCCTCCATAACAGCTAACAACAACACACCTTCATACCTGATGACAACACAGACCTCACCTGCTGACAACAACACCCTCATACCTGTTGAAAACAACACCCTCCATACCTGCTGACACCAACACCTTCCATACCTGTTAACAAAAACACCCTCCAAACCTGCTGACAACAACACCCCCTTCATACCTGCTGACAACAATACAATCCATACCTGTTGACAACAACACGCTTACATACCTGCTGGCAACAACGCCCTCCATACCTACTGACAACAACACCCTCCATACCTGCTGACAACAACACCCTCCATACCTGCTGACAACAACACCCCTTCTTACCTGTTGACAACAACAGCCTCCATACCTGCTGACAAAAACACCCACCACACCTGCTGACAACAAACCCCTCCATACCTGCTGAAAACAACATCCTCCATACCTGCTGACTACAACACCCACGACACCTGATGACAACAACACACCTCCATACCTGCTGACAACAACACCCACCACACCTGATGACAACAACACCCTCTATACCTGTTGACAATAACACCCTCCATACCTGCTGACAAGAACACCCACCATACCTGATGACAACAACACCATCCATACCTACTGACAACAACACCCTCCATACCTGCTGACAAGAACACCAACCATACCTGATGACAACAACACCCACCACACCTGATGACAACAACACCCTCTATACCTGTTGACAACAACACCCTCCATACCTGCTGACAAGAACACCAACCATACCTGATGACAACAACACCATCCATACCTGCTGACAACAACACCCTCCATACCTGCTGACAAAAAACACCCTCCATACCTGCTGATAACAACACCCTCCATACCTGCTGACAACAACACCCCCCATACCTGCTAACAACAACAATCTCCATACCTGCTGACAACAACACCCTCCAAACCTGCTGACAACAACACCCTCCATACCTGCTGACAACAATACAATCCGTACCTTCTGACAACAACACCCTCCATACCTGTTGACAACAACACCCTCCATACCTGCTAACAACAACAACCTCTATACCTGATGACAACAACACCCTCCATACCTGCTAACAACAACAACCTCTATACCTGATGACAACAACACCCTCCATACCTGTTGACAACAACACCCTCCATACCTGCTAACAACAACAACCTCTATACCTGATGACAACAACACCCTCCATACCTGCTAACAACAACAACCTCTATACGTGCTGACTACAACACCCACGACACCTGCTGACAACAACACCCTCCATACCTGCTGAAAACAACACCCCTTCATACCTGTTGACAACAACAGCCTCCATACCTGCTGACAAAAACACCAACCATACCTGCTGACAACAACACCCTCCATACCTGTTGACAAAAACACCCCTCCAAACCTGCTGACAACAACACCCTCCATACCTGCTGACAACAATGCAATCCATACCTGTTGACAACAACACGCTTCCATACCTGCTGGCAACAACGCCCTCCATACCTACTGACAACAACACCGTCCATACCTGCTGACAACAACACCCTCCATACCTGCTGACAACAAAACCCCTCCATACCTGCTGAAAACAGCACCCACCATACCTGATGACAACAACACCTTCCATACCTGCTGACAAGAACACCCACCACACCTGCTGACAACAAACCCCTCCATACCTGCTGAAAACATCACCCTCCATACCTGCTGACAACAATACCCTCCATACCTGCTGAAAACAGCACCCACCATACCTGATGACAACAACACCTTCCATACCTGCTGACAACAACACCCTCCATACCTGCTGACAACAACACCCACCACACCTAATGACAACAACACCCACCACACCTGATGACAACAACACCCACCACACCTGCTGACAACAACACCCTCCATACCTGTTGACAACAACACCCTTAATACCTGCTGACAACAACACTTTCCATACCTGTTGACAACAACACCCCTCCAAACCTGCTGACAACAACACCCCTCCATACCTGCTGACAAAAACACCCTCCATACCTGCTGACAACAACACCCTTCCATTCCTGCTGGCAACAACACCCTCCATACCTGCTGAAAACAACACCCCTCCATACCTGCTGACAACAACACCCTCCGTACCTGTTGACAACAACACCCTTCCATACCTGCTGGCAACAACACCCTCCATACCTGCTGAGAACAACACCCACCATACCTGCTGACAACAACACTCTCCGTACCTGTTGACAACAACACCCTTCCATACCTGCTGGCAACAACACCCTCCATACCTGCTGGCAACAACACCCACCATACCTGTTGACAACAACACCCTTCCATACCTGCTGGCAACAACACCCTCCATACCTGCTGGCAGCAACACCCTCCATACCTGCTAACAACAACACCCTCCATACTTGTTGACAACAACAACCTCCATACCTGATGACAACAACACCATCCATACCTGCTAAGAACAACACCCTCCATACCTGATGACAACAACACCCTCCATGCTTGTTGACAATAACAACCTCCATACCTGCTGACAAGAACACCAACCATACCTGATGACAACAACACCATCCATACCTGCTAAGAACAACAACCTCTATACCTGATGACAACACCCTCCATACCTGTTGACAACAACCCCCTCCATACCTGCTGACAACAACGCCCTCCATACCTGATGACAACAACACCCTCAATACCTGCTGAAAACAACACCCCTCCATACCTGCTGACAACAATACAATCCATATCCTGTTGACAACAACACCCTTCCATACCTGCTGGCAACAACGCCCGTCATACCTGCTGACAACAACACCCTTCCATACCTACTGGCAACAACACCCTCCATACCTGTTGACAACAACACCCACCACACCTGATGACAACAACACCCTCCATACCTGCTGACAACAACACCCTCCATACCTGCTGACAACAACACCCTCCATACCTGCTGACAACAACACCCACCACACCTGATGACAACAACGCCCTCCATACCTGTTGACAATATCACCCTCCATACCTGTTGACAACAACATCCACCACACCTGCTGACAATAACACCCACCACACCTGCTGACAACAACACCCTCCATACCTGCTGACAACAACACCCTCCGTACCTGCTAACAACAATACAATCCATACCTGTTGACAACAACACCCTTCCATACCTGCTGGGAACAACGCCCTCAATACCTGCTGAAAACAACATCCTCCATACCTGCTGACAACAACACCCTCCATACCTGCTGACAACAACACCCTCCATACCTGCTGACAACAACACCCTTTCATACATGCTGACAAAAACACCAACCATACCTAATGACAACAACACCCCTCCATACCTGCTGACAACAATACAATCCATATCCTGTTGACAACAACACCCTTCCATACCTGCTGGCAACAACGCCCGCCATACCTGCTGACAACAACACCCTCCATACCTGCTGACAACATCACCCTCCATACCCGTTGACAACAACACCCTCCATTCCTGCTGACAACAACACCCCTTCATACCTGTTGACAACAACAGCCTCCATACCTGCTGACAAAAACACCAACCATACCTAATGACAACAACACCCTCAATACCTGCAGACAATTACTCCCTCCACACCTGCTGACAACAAACCCCTCCATACCTGCTGAAAACAACACCTTTCATACCTGCTGACATTAACACCCACCACACCTGCTGACAACAACACCCACCACACCTGCTGACAACAACACCCTCCATACCTACTGACAAAAACACCCCCATACCTGCTGACAACAACACCCTCCATACCTGCTGACAACAACACCCACCACACCTGCTGACAACAACACCCCAGTACCTACTGACAAAAACACCCCCATACCTGCTGACAACAACACCCCCATGCCTGTTGATAACAGCATAGTTTCTCCTCAGCGTGTATGCGGACATGGCTGTGTGTGTGGACCACCTGTGATCATCTTATGATTATGGTGGTACACACTGGGTTTTGAGGAGCAGGATTTTCACAGTGTGTTACTGAATTTTGGCTGCCCTTCCTAACATAGTCACTTGAAGAATTATTTTAATGTGTAAGTGTTTGTAAAGGTGACTGTGCGCTTCGCTGCCGTGTCCCAAGTATAAACAAACACCCGCCCCTCATGGTGCCAGACTGGATAGTTCTTTTGAAATTAAAATTGAATTTGACACCACATTTAACCAGAAAACACAGATACCAGTGAGTAAGAACAATTGTAATCAAAGTGTTGATAATCTGAGAATACTCCTGCTACGGTAATAAACTGACCTTAAACCTTGAAAAAACCCACTACACGATCTTTCACAGAAGGAAAAACTTACCCCCAGACTTGGACCCCCTGTACCTTAGTAATACAGACCTCAAACGCAAACAAAATACTAAATTCCTCGGAGTTATTGTTGATGAGTAATTTAACTGGAGAAACCACATACAAGCCATTCACAGTAAAGTCAATAAACAGTGCAGTATCATGTATCACACTCAACAGTCACTCACTCTCACAACAATGAAAGAAATCTATCATGATCTTGTTTACCAACACCTGATACACTGTCACACACTATGGGGGGCCTCTGGCTCTTCAAAAACACAATCTCTGGTTACTGCACAAAAGAGAGTTTTACAGACCTACTTGAAAAAAACAGATCATACAAACGAAAAATTTGCTATATTGAAAATGATAAAATTCGAAGATATTAACTTCTACTGCTGTGCCCTCTTTGCTTACAAATCTATCAATCACTTGCTTGACAATAATTATTTCCAGTTCTGGAATAATCAGAGAATCAACTTATGGCACCCAGAGCTACTAAGACCACCCACCATGCACTCATCTCAGTCCCAGACCTCCATAAAATATCACCGTGTGAAGGTGTGGAACAACTTACCCCCACCCATCCGAGCAAAGACTACACTCCTTTCCCTTAAATCATCTCCTAAAAAATATCTATTGCCTAAGTATTAATATTTCTTGTAACACTTACTATATTTACAGTACCTGCTCTTATTGTGCCATCAAAACCGTTTTATAGGAAATTATCATGTAAATAGATAAGTAATTACCATTGCAATAAACATAATTGCCAACTAGACATAATCCTGACGGCTCTGTCCTCTTGTTCAACCTTATTACTGTACACCCCATGTTGTTCTGCTCCCCCATTATACTTATGTTTTTCAATTCCACTATAATTTATATGTATATCTGTATCTGTATGTATATGTGTGTATATGTATATATATGCATATATGTATGTGCATTAGGGTGACAATAAAAAGTGAAAGTTTTTATTTTTAGATGGCCATTTGTCCAATACTGCGTACCCATGAAAAAAGAACACAGGCGAAATCCTGGGTCATTTGGACAATATTTAGAGGTGGCTCAAGCCATTTGAAGTTAACACTACTGAAATTATTATTGATTTTTTCTAATTTCTTTATTTATGAACCGATTACTATGAAACTTTGCAGGTATATGTAGAATGCAAATTCAAACTAAAGTTGTTCCTAACATTTTTTCTAAAAATGAGTAATGAGTATTTTGGCTGGTGCAGCTATTGGCAATGCAGAGGGGAGGGAGAGGCGGGTGTCAGTCGGGGTAGGGGGAAGAGGTTGTGTGCCAGTGTCTGACTGGTACAGTAGCATCAGTTGTGTGTGAGACGTGACGGTGGGTGTGTGTGCGTCGCTCTTGTTGCAGTATTACGGTTAGTACCATTGTCTTTGTCTAAAATCAATGCATCAATTTAGGTATATAACACTTTAAAAACTTTATACAAGTGATCTTGCATGCCGTATGCTTTATGGGTGCTGTTGTTTGCATAACAGTAACAACATAAGTTACATAAATGTTTTTGTTTGTTTCAGGTTCAATGGAGAGTACACGTTCAAAAACTGAAGTTTGGCTCATTGGTCAACACATAACCGAAATCACGGGTGCACAACTTCCTTCAAGAGGAGATGTTCTACGTCTGTTTTTCCACGGTCACAATGAACATAAGAAAACAGTGAATGATTCTGCGAGTGAAGTTGCAGCATCGGTTATTAGTTTCTGGAATAAAGCACGGATTCCTACCATAACTGAGAAGAGTATTGGACGAAAGGTAGTGGATCTTTTTTTAATGTGGAAGGGACTTAAGAAAAACTGCACTCGCACTACAGACACACAACGTAAGAAAGAGGAAACTTTTTGTGATGAGTTAGAGGACCTCTTCGATGTTGCCCACCCCAAGGCAATGCAGCTCTTGACCATCAAAGAAGACCGAGCATTCCTGGCAGCGCAACGAGAAAAAGGGAGAAGAGGTGTAATGGCAGGAGTAGACAAAAAGATTGCTTGTTCCATCAAGCGTCGGGAAGAAAGCAAGAGTAAGCAATCTCTACAACAGAATCAAGCCAGTTCTGCTCTTGAATATGATGAGTTGGGTTCTTCGTCTGAAACAGAATCACAATCAAGCTCGTCATCATCTACAAGTTCCCTAGCGATATCACCAGTGGTATCTTCTTCCAATCGTAAACGTGCTACTCTCAAAGTTATCACCCCTGAATTGTCAAGTACATTGGACCGCACTGGGATCAGTCACCGCTCTGCTCTCCGGATCGTCAGTGCCACGGCTGCTAGTCTAGGTCATGACCCAATGGAACTAGTTTTAAACTATGAGACAGTGCGTACTTCGCGAGCGACCCACCGTTCTGGGATTGCCAACGAAATTAAAGAAAAATTTCAACCTAGTGAAGTGCTCACTGTGCACTGGGATGGAAAAATTATTCCTGATGAACAAGGAGCGAGTGTTGACCGAATCGCCATTCTTGTCTCCGGAATCAATACTGAAAAGCTGCTTGGTGTCCCGAAACTATTGTCAGGGACTGGACAGGCCATTGCTACAGCAGTCAGTGCAGCGCTGGAAGAGTGGAAAATATCAGAGAATGTTTCAGCACTCAGTTTTGACACAACAGCTTCAAACACTGGGCACTTGTCGGGGGCATGTGTCATTCTGGAGCAGAAACTCGGCCGCCGTCTTCTGCATCTCGCGTGTCGTCACCACATCCTTGAGCTTGTTGCCGAGAAAGCGTATGTGGAATGCATGGGGCCTTCCTCTGGACCAGATATTACTCTCTTCTCTCGCTTCAAGCATAAGTGGAAGGACATCAGTCAAGATGACTACAGCCCTCTCTCAGACCTCCCTCCAAGTTTGTACGAGAAACGAGATGACCTCATCTGTTGCTGGAAACATCATCTGGGCAAGAAGCAGCAGCCACGTGATGATTACCGTGAGGTACTGGAGCTAGCAATCAGGTGTCTCGATGGAGCTCTACCCAAGTTTAATCTCCGACGGCCCGGAGCACTTCACCGAGCACGGTGGATGGCTAAGCTCATTTATGTCATGAAGATCCTGATTTTTGCTAATCAGTTTAAACTAACTGCTCGTGAGACATTAGGCTTGAAACGATTCACATTCTTTGTGCTAGAGGTGTATGTCAGTGCATGGTTCACGGCCTCCGTTCCATCCTCCGCTCCTGCTAATGATTTGCGGCTCCTCCAAGACCTGTCAGAGTACCACGACGTCAAAATATCAAGAACATGTCTCACAGTCTTCGGTCGTCACCTGTGGTACCTCAGTGAAGGCTTGGTGGGTCTTGCACTCTTCGATCCACAAGTTAATGCAACAATGAAGACAAACATAGTTCGGGCAATCGTTGAGAGGAAGGCGACCGAGGATTCACCAAAACGTGCTGCTCTTCCTGCCACATCTTCCCTTCCCACAAAGCAGCTCTCAGACTTTGCTTCTAGAGGATCAAACTTTCTATTTGAAAGTCTCAAAATGAAGACTTCTTTTTTGTCCAAGGAACCTGACACATGGTCTGATGATGAAGACTTCAAAACTGGCGTCGCAGTTGTGGGTGGTCTCAGAGTCATCAACGACACTGCAGAGAGAGGGATTGCCTTGATACAGGCATTCAACAGCAAGATCACGAAGAGTGAAGACCAGCGTCAACATCTGCTGCAGGTTGTTGAAGAGCAGAGGCGGTCACAACCAGGGACATCAAAACAGGACCTTACAAGCAAAAAGCGAAAACAATGAATGGGTTGTCCACACCTCTCCCACCCATTGATGTAAGCGTGTTCACTGCAGTTTCATTTTAAAAAGGAATTAATCATTTATATGTACAGTGTACACATAAACTTGCTCAATATGTAAATTTTAAAATAAACCCGCATATTATGAATATTCGTATTTTTTGACTATAAGGATAAAACTTCAATTGACTTGAGCTACCTCTAAATATTGTCCAAATGACCCAGGATTTCGCCTGTGTTCTTTTTTCATGGGTACGCAGTATTGGACCAATGGCCATTCCATTTAATCAATTTTAGAAATTCACCCCTATGCACTATTGTCACCCTAATGTGCATATATGTATATGTATGTGTATATGTATGTATATAAAAATGAATAAATAAAAAATAAATAAATAAATAAATAAATAAAGAAAAAAAATAATAAATAAATAAAATAAATAAATATTGAAGTGGTAACCGTGATAACATTATGAGATGTTCTTATTACCACCATGCTATTGTACTATTCCAGATGATACTAAATGTTACATAATACTTCCTTGAGATAAATGTATAGTATACAACAGGTGCCTACAGGAGAGCTCAGGTTCTCAACTGGCTCAGCCATGTTAATATTGTTATTATTATCCACTGTGTATATGTGTTTTTCTGGCTAAATAAACTGTTTCAATTCAATTCAATTCAATACCGGGTTTGCCACCCCACCTCTCACTCCCTCCCCTCCTTGGTGGCCCGCTCCTGTGAGCCCCTACCTCCCCTCACACCGCTCATAAGCTGTAGACGTCAGTTTGTCTTGTCCCGTGTGAGGGTTATGCCTCCCACCCAGCGCTGACTTCTTGAGGGTGCCACGCAGTCCTCAGCCCCTTGACCCAGGCATATAGGGTCGAGTCATGCTAAGAAAAGTTTCCGGTTTAGATTGATAAACAAAAACAAAAAAATCATAATATGTGAAAAAATTCCCGAGCAACGGTGTTGCCTATGGCCGTATATGGACGGAGTTTTATAGCGATATTCGTAATATTTATGCAGCTATATGTGGTTCCCCCCTTTCCTTGTTTGCATACTGCCTCACAAATGCCAGGCGTTGCTATCTATGTCGTTGGGTTAATGCAGGTTTCCTTGCCGGGATGCGTGGGTGAATACCTTGTGAATTCAGTCTTTTTCTTATCGCTGGCGATGTGCACTGCAGTTACAACTCCTCCTTTATCTAACATGCAGTGATTGTAGGCGTGGCTTGCATCTGTTCTTGAATCTATTCATCTTCATGATTATGGTGATGTTGAGCGAGGATGGCCTGACCGGTGTTTGCTTATTAGTGTGCCTTCTTCCATATATCGCCTGATATATATTTCATCACAGTTTTTGTGCTTACTTCGTATCTCTGTGCCGAGCACACTTCGCTTCTACAACGATATCACGGCACCTCCCATTGCCATCGTGGTCTCGTGCCTCCCTGTCAGTCACCATGCCCAGTGGCCAATAGTCAAAACAAACACCCGACACAACTTTTCCCACCATTTAATCAGTGCCATCTAGTGGCAAGGCGCGCACTATGGAGATCTACATGAAGTAGCTTTAAGACGTGCTTCCTCCTTTATACTTTGCTTGGTCAAGGTTGTGGCTTCCAACAGGCTGGTCGGCAGATGGTGACAGGAGGTCGCGGTGTGAACTTCACTGCAAGTGAGAGAGTATCGTGTATTTTATGATTATCCAAACTGTCCTCGGCAGAGTATTTGTTAGAGCGTGGATTGTACCAGACCATGAAGCCTGTTGGTGGAAGTCTTGTTTGAGGGACTGGATAGGGAAGGCTAAATTAGGATTTATCCTTTATAGGAATATTTTCATTATACCTGCATGTCCTGGTAGAGGTGTAATGACCTATCTGTATTTGGTGGTTAGAGTATTGTTACCAGTGTATGATATATTTGGTCCATGTTATCTTCATTTTGTTGGTATTGTATGTTACTATTATATGTTAGGTTAAGTTGTATCATCTTCTGTATTGTCTAAATATATTAAGTTATGGTTGTACTGCCATGTGGCTAATTATGTTTGTTTATGCTGTCTAGTTATGCCAGGTTAATTGGGTGCCTTTGGTTATTATTAAATTTTTCGATATTATATAACATATTTATATAGTGTTTATTATGGTCCTGTAATTGAACGGGTATTTGAAGTTTAATTTTGAAGAACCTGTGGCTTTAGCCAGGGTGAGAATATCACTGGTTAACATGACACGCCTAAACGATTAATTATGCAAAGCATTTATCTCCGACACTGCCAAAGTGAGAACTCTTGAACACATACACACCCTACAGAGTGATGATAATATCACACAGATCATCTACACTGATGGATCTGTTAACACCGTCTGTGGGAGGGCTGGAAGTGTTACAACTGTTACTCAACCTAGCGGTAATACAATTGAGAAAGGAGTTAGAATTAACAACAGGGCATATATTCTACACACTGAATTAGTTGCCATACTCACTGCGATTAAATTTATTGAAACCACTGTCACTGACAGATTCATCATCACGGATTCTGTATCCTCACTACTTTACACCCTCAACTCAAGTTGTCACGCACTTGTCTCTGAAGCCAAACACAAATATGCGCACCTTGTTGACCGGGGTGTCAAGATCAAACAGTTGTGGATCCCCTCTCACATAGGTCTCAAAGAACAAGGCCCTCGCCAAACTCGCGTCTAACAAAGCCACTGTTAAATACAATCTGGGTCTGTCAAAAAGAACCCTTAAAACTATAATTAGGAAAGAACTCATTGATAAATTTAACGCAAGCAGACAAGTACAGACAGGCATTAGTCAATCCATTGATTACCATAATGAGATGTATAAAATGAAACATGTATATGGAGCAAGTAACAGGATCACTTGATTATGAAATGTTGCAACCGCGAGATTAAGGTTAGGATATAAGTACCTCTGGCAGTATAGCTCTCAAACACTATGTCCTCGACTGTGTGAAAATAGAACCTATTAGGGACAGGTCCAAGCACAATGTTTGTGAAATGGCACAACACTTTATCTCTCATGGAAAGATACCTGACATATTATGATTTGTGTCCACTATTTTGCACTGAATAACTTGAATACCTCTCACGCAAATGTGGATAACAAAGTGTGTGGCCAGACATATTGCCACACACTGCTGTACTCACGCAGTTGCCAATAGGTTACACTTTATGTATAGAACTAAACAAAGAATATATTTGAAATACTCTGTAACATTCGATACCATAATATCCCGACCACGAGGGTTAGTCATACCGACCCTTTGTGAACCCTGTTCTGTAATCCTTTTGTGCTACAGCTAACAAGGTGAGAATGGGGTGCACAATAAACTAGCCGCTGTAAGTGGCAAAAAAAATTATAACACCCCCCCCATGCGTGCTAACAACAACACCCCCGTACATGCTGACAACAACACTCCCATGCCTGCTGACAACAACACTCCCATGCCTGCTGACAACACCCCCGTACCTGCTGACAACAATAATCAGAGGCAACACCACATCGAAAGATACATGGCAAAAATTATTTTCTTTCTACTATATGTTAGATATAATTTATATTGTGTTGTATATTGTGTCCTGTTGTAAATTATTGTATGTTTCAACAAAGAACAAAGAAATGGATCTATTGAAACAAGGAAATAGTAGAGTTTTTATAGTTATTTTCTTGATGATAATTTTTATTGAGAATCTTGTTATGTAAATACTGGGAGAGGAGTAATTTTTTTTTATGTAAGTCACCAACCGACAACGGGGCCTGGCAGGCGAAAAAACTTAGGAGTGAGAAATGCTTTGTATGTTGTGTTTTTAAAATAAGAGAAAGCCAGTCAGATCAGCAACCTGGGACTTGGTCAAAATTTTTGTGATACCATATGGAAGTAAGGTCTAGTTTAGATATCAATCAATCAACCAATCAGATTACCGTCCTCATATCTGTGGGTTGGCGTCCAATAGCCACCACTCTAAACGTTCGCGGGATAGTTTTACCATTCCTCCAAGGTTTTGTTTCTCTCTGGGGATCCAGTTTTTAATTCCATTTATCCATCTCAGTCTCTGTCTTCCACTGGTCCTCCTACCCTCACGGGCAGTTTCCCATTGAGGTTCACGGCGCCATCAGCTCGATGAACAGGCTTTGTGTGAAATATAACAGAGTCTAGAACTGCTTTTAGTGTCCTTGTGGCCTAGCCGGTAAGCGTTCCCTAGTCACACCCAGTAGGTCGAGGGTTCGATTCCTTGCTGGTGAGGTCGTTGATTATATGTTCAAAGTCCGCGTGTTATATGGACTAAAAATGAAGTATATATATATGTACCTCGCGTTTCATACCAGCTGGATTCGGTAAAATGCTACTGACACCACATAAGAGGCACGGGCAGTTTCCCAATGAGGTTCACGGCGCCATCAGCTCGATGAACAGGCTTTGTGTGAAATATAACAGAGTCTAGAACTGCTTTTAGTGTCCTTGTGGCCTAGCCGGTAAGCGTTCCCTAGTCACACCCAGTAGGTCGAGGGTTCGATTCCTTGCTGGTGAGGTCGTTGATTATATGTTCAAAGTCCGCGTGTTAAATGGACTAAAAATGAAGTATATATATATGTACCTCGCGTTTCATACCAGCTGGATTCGGTAAAATGCTACTGACACCACATACGAGGCACGGGCAGTTTCCCAATGAGGTTCACGGCGCCATCAGCTCGATGAACAGGCTTTGTGTGAAATATAACAGAGTCTAGAACTGCTTTTAGTGTCCTTGTGGCCTAGCCGGTAAGCGTTCCCTAGTCACACCCAGTAGGTCGAGGGTTCGATTCCTTGCTGGTGAGGTCGTTGATTGTATGTTCAAAGTCCGCGTGTTAAATGGACTAAAAATGAAGTATATATATGTACCTCGCGTTTCATACCAGCTGGATTCGGTAAAATGCTACTGACACCACATACGAGGCACGGGCAGTTTCCCAATGAGGTTCACGGCGCCATCAGCTCGATGAACAGGCTTTGTGTGAAATATAACAGAGTCTAGAACTGCTTTTAGTGTCCTTGTGGCCTAGCCGGTAAGCGTTCCCTAGTCACACCCAGTAGGTCGAGGGTTCGATTCCTTGCTGGTGAGGTCGTTGATTATATGTTCAAAGTCCGCGTGTTAAATGGACTAAAAATGAAGTATATATATATGTACCTCGCGTTTCATACCAGCTGGATTCGGTAAAATGCTACTGACACCACATACGAGGCACGGGCAGTTTCCCAATGAGGTTCACGGCGCCATCAGCTCGATGAACAGGCTTTGTGTGAAATATAACAGAGTCTAGAACTGCTTTTAGTGTCCTTGTGGCCTAGCCGGTAAGCGTTCCCTAGTCACACCCAGTAGGTCGAGGGTTCGATTCCTTGCTGGTGAGGTCGTTGATTATATGTTCAAAGTCCGCGTGTTATATGGACTAAAAATGAAGTATATATATATGTACCTCGCGTTTCATACCAGCTGGATTCGGTAAAATGCTACTGACACCACATAAGAGGCACGGGCAGTTTCCCAATGAGGTTCACGGCGCCATCAGCTCGATGAACAGGCTTTGTGTGAAATATAACAGAGTCTAGAACTGCTTTTAGTGTCCTTGTGGCCTAGCCAGTAAGCGTTCCCTAGTCACACCCAGTACGTCGAGGGTTCGATTCCTTGCTGGTGAGGTCGTTGATTATATGTATATATATATATTTATATATCAGTAGTTGGAAATGCTAGCATCAACCAGAGCAGCAGGCAACAGGGTGCCGGAAGGTGGAGGATGGCTATGCTGCCACCAGTGTGCTGAGGGTGTGAGCTGCATTTAATAGAACAGGTCCCATTCTGGGGAGTCGTATGCATATTTTCTCCTCTGAGCACATGAGGACAGTGCTGTCTTTTTTTAGGGGGATCGATTGTGATATTCTGAAATTTTAGAGCGAAAATTACTGAGCTGACGAAACAAAGCCTTGGCGCTCCAAGCAGCCGAGGAAAGGCATCGTGAACCAACTGCACGTCACGTAGACCTACAAAAATGCAATGCACTTTATCAAATTAATGTAACACGATTTACGAAGTTGGAAGACAGCTATAAAATTATCAAAAGTTACCACGGATAGTTTTCCAGCTCAAAATATGTTACATGTAACCGTAGGAAATAATTAAACTACGAAACTGAATGGCATTATGCGGTCACGAATAAATAACATAATTACCGAAAAGTCATGAGGATGCTTGTGTCCGAAATTAAATAACGTAAAAAACTATTAAAATAGTGCTAATATTTCCCTAAAAATAAATATAGGATAAAAAGGGGATATTTTAAGAGTTTATAATCAAGTAGTCTCTGAGAGGGGTAGGCAGGCATGCGGGAGTCGAGAGTCGGCCACAGGTCATTCTGTGTGAGAAGCAGACGAGCCTCGAGCGTTGACAGGAAAATGCCCACGTGACCTCCAAATCTTGTATGCTCTTTCAGCCGTGCTCACAGGTAAGTCCAGTTCGACCGCAGACATTGTTAGAATAGGGCGTGAAAAGAATTTAGCAGTAGTTAATAAAATCTCCAATTTCAGTAGTTAGATACCACTTGAGCAGACAGCGGACAGCGGACGAGCGAGCTGACGGAAATGCTGTTGGCAAAGTGAGGATAGGCCACATGGTCGACCTGGTTTCACCCGGATCTCCCAGTTAGATGCGTGCAACACTTGCATGGAGGCCAACACTACACCACTTCACAGCTAAGAAATGTTCATAGAAGGAGGGAACACTAGATCCCTGTCACATGCCTGTGGCGCTCGGGAACTCACACAGTGGAGGCTTGTGTTCACGTTTCCATTTCACGCAAGTTATTGATAATTTGTTTATTGTACTTATTATATTATTATTGCTCTTAGTTACTTAGGTTAATTGTATATTTATGTATGTTATTAATATGCATCATTGTCTTACTCTGTTAAGTTCAAATCAAGAGAGTATTAATTAATTATATAGAAAATCTAGCAAATGTCTGGATCACGCGAGTTGGGCGCGCTCCTCTGCCCCTCTCTGCGCGTACCCACCCCACGCCACCGCAGTAGTGAAAAAAACGTGGCATAGCATAGACCTAGGTAGACGTGTCCACTCATTCTCCAGCCTTGGCCCTTGTTTAATGCATTATCCAGTCTCTGCAATGCCCTAGGGGTATCAGGTATTAGTGACACGTTTAGTTAGGCCTAGGAAGGAATCCTGGTGGTAAGGAATCTCCTGTTTGGTAGGGATAATCATTTTGTAGTGATTGATGTATGTATGTATTTCGTATGTCTTGTGTAATATAATAATGCTAAGTAATATTTGTTTGGTCTAACTCCTTACAGTATATTTTTGTCCTTCCGGCATCACTCTTATTTTATTATACAAGTACTTATTCCCTTAAATTCAGGTTTGCTAATCCTTACTCCATTTAAAACATAAATTGAATTAATTAATTATCTTCCCTTTTGTGATTCACTTATTTCAACTGTTCTTACTTTTCAAGTACACTTAGTTGAGTAGGTTTTTTGGTGAGGATAATTATTGCCGTGTTCCCTATTTGTTCCTTTAATTGTTAGTAACTTGGGGTAGGATTCTCTCCCCAAATATTAAGGGTAGTTGGGATCACGACAATCCCCCTTCCAGCTGGGGCAAGGGACACCTGGTTTTACATAGACCTGACACCTCTGTCGCTCTCCCCCTCCTATAAAGTAACTGGGAGAAAAGTTTGCCCTGGAATGAAAGGTTGAACTTTGGGAGACATAGATTCCCACGGTGCTAGTGGGTACTAGGTACATTCATCTCTTCTACTTTGGGTGTATGTGGTTTCCTTAACCAAGTCCTGGTGTGAGGTCAACGACCTGATGGTTGATCGTACACTCTGGACGTGGGAGTGCCTTTTAGAGAATTGTTTGGTGCTGTGCATGTAATTCCACTGGAGGTAATGGTGTATTCTAGGAAAGTTTTGTGGAGCATGGTAATGGGTATGGTGGAGAAAAGCACGCATGACTCCTGGACCCAGAAGTAGAGTAATAAGAATATGCTGATAAGCTGCCTACCTGACGAGTCATGAGTGATTTTCTCAGTTAACACATAATTTTGGATTTTCCTGTATGTGCATGCCAATGGCCAGGTTATTAGTTACAATCTTCGGGTTCTGTGCATTATGAAAAATTTAGGATTGATATTCTCTAGTAATTAATATTATTTTGTGGGGTTCTCCAGACATGCTATGATTGATCCAAATGGATTATTTCGTCTGGTGCAAATAATATATGTTCTATTGTGCAAGTAATATCTTTTTAATTTAATTATTATGCTATTAATGTTGGTGTATGGCAATGTAGGATGTGTGAATGGTTTAATCCAAATGCAGTATTTCCTATTGTGCCAGTAATATTTTTTTAATTTCATTATTGTACTATTAACATTAGTGCCTATTGATGTAAGACATGTTGAGAAATTAATCAAATTGTCTCTTGTGCAATTAATATATTTATTGATGTTGTAAGGGAGTACTATCTTTGTGATGCAAGTGTCATATCATTACCAGTCCGTCTCTTTAATCCCAATCGCAGTAACACCAGTCCAGGTCAAGGTAAATACTTTATTCATTTTATTTGTGCTGGTTTGGTATTCTGAGGGGCCCTTCCACTGCATTACTATACATTTAAATAAAAACCTTTTTACCACAAGCAGTAATGAGTAGGATATAACCCTTAAACAAATATTATGTTAAGTTGTAAGTCATGTCATGTTTAGTGGGCGTGCCTGCCCATATATAGAGTATTTAGTTAGTGAAGTTACAGAGACAAGAAGTAGTAATGGTGTTGTGTGGCAGTAGGTAAGGACTTGATTGTAAGGACTTGATTTGCCCCCCAGGCCCCGTTGTGGGTCGTTTGACCTGTGCCCGGGTGGGCTAATTCCCGTAAAAAAAAAAAAAATAAATAAAAAAACACCTGACGCAGCATCCTGTGTCAGCCCAGGCAGGGCCTGATACGAACGGCTCAGCACTCTAGCTGTTACCATCATAGGGTGAACACATAACCTACTCGGTTTGAGACCTTCAAAACGTAAGTTCAACTTGTACTTAAGTTTACTTAGGTAGACTGTGTCTATTGTATTATTTATCGTTGTGATAACATGGAAATATGGCAATTACTCTAAAATGAAAATCATGAATGATGGTAAATTCTCTAATAAAATTCAAATCACTCAGGTATTAACTCAAAATAAAAAGAAAAATCTATGAGATATCAAGGTACTGAAAAAAATATTCATAGTAAAATCATTCACATGAAAAACAAAAGGCTTAATTACTAATCATGCACAAACCAATGTATATAGAAAATGGATTTTAATAAAAAATAAATTTTTCAACTCCTCATGAATCTTCATCATCAATTTTCAAAATTACTAACATTTCAATATATTACTTTTCAAAGTCACTTCCCAGAACTTCTCAAAACAGATTTACTTCACTTCTTATCTTATTTACTTAAAAATTTGGGTTTTCATTCTCTCAGATAATTTCACATATATTTTTTTTCATTAGATATTCTGGTGGATCTTGCCTTACACGCACACTCTTTGTATATCTTATTTTCTGTTGCTCAGCTGGTCTCCCATCTCACAATTGATGATGGTACATCTGGCAGCAGGCAGAGATCCAGAGTTAACATTTGCAGATGTCAAGGTCGCCCACAGACACTTGCTTACTGTACACTAACTTTCAGCTTCCATCTACTATGAGTGAACAAATCGTTTCTGGAGATGTGGAATTTCTTGACTACGTTATCTGTAGGTTATGTATTTTAGCTACTGTGCCGAGTAGCACCTATGTATATAATTACGTGGCAGCACTGCACGTGTTATGTGGCAACATTGCCCCGAGGCTGCCATATGGCAAGGCAGTCTCAGTCTGACTGTGTGAGCCGTGCATGGCACACGCTAGTCACCACTTGTATTTCTCCTATCCTTTAATAAACGGACTTCAGTGTTACCCGGTGTTTCCCTACCCATCACTGCATTCTTCAGGGAACACTTGGAACCTTCATGGCGCAGTGACTAGGATCTGTGGACTTACAAGTGTGTGAACAATGGACAGTTAGCCGGCGATGTGATGTGCGCGTCGACTCTTCATGTGTTGTGTGTGTTGTGTTGTGTTTCGCCGCGATGTGCAGTGTTGGGCCGTCACAGTGCTTTTAGTGACAGTGGCAGTGTTAGTGTCAGTATAATAGTGTGTCTAGAGCTGAGAGCTGAGCATTAGCCTCTTTTTTTGTGGTACCCACGGAGCACGCAGGCGTACACCCTTCTCGTGTGACATCCGGGGAGACACTGACGGTCTTGCCTCCGCAAGCCACCACGCTCTGCTGTCTCAGACACACACACACGCACGCACGCACTCACTCACGGACAGTACAGTGGACTCTATGCGTTATTTCTGCGCCGTTTATGTCATATATATGTGGTTCGAGCTGTTGAGGCGCCACTTTATATACTAAACAGTGCACTCCACGCACACACTAAGATGGGCGGTAAGATGGGAAAACGTCAAGATGGGAGACACGACTCCCCACCACCTTCCTCTCCACCGGGCGCAGACTCTCATCTTCCACCTCCAGTGACGGACATTGCCACAATTCTGAGGTGGATGGACGACCGAGACGAAAGACGCAGAGAAATGGAACTTCAGAGGGAGGAGACACGAAGAGAGGAGGAAAAGTTGCGTTTTGAGGCACTATTGGCGACCCTGGCGCTAACCCACCCTCCCTCACTCGCAGGTAGCGCGCATCAAGGCGCCAGTACCCTCCCTCCTCCACCACACCAGAGTCCTCCAGGCACTCTTGCTACTCCAACAGCTCCCAAGGCATCTGTTCAACCCCCACCCGCCCTCTCACCAGACGTCACGTTTCAGCTTTTTCGTGAGTGGAGGCGGCGTTGGACAATGATTACTCCATGATGGTGGACCCTGACAGCATGCCTCCAAACAAACAGCTCATCCAACTGCGGATGTGTTTGTCGCTGGAGACACAGAGAGTTTTGGAGCACACGTTGCAAGTGCCTCCCGATTCTACATCTTCAGTGACGGATGTGCTCGACCTTTTACAAGAGCACGTTAAAGGTCAGAATAACGAGGCTTTGCGTCGCCGCGCCTTCACCAGCTGCAAGCAGGTGGAGAACTAATCCTTTGACGACTTTTTTGTACGCTTGAAGAGTTTGTCAGAGGAGATCGACGTCTGCAAGGCGCACAGCCGGGAATGTGAGGAAGCCTGGATCAAGCACGAGAGCTTGACAGGTGTCAGGCACGAAGAGTTGGTGCAGCAACTCATCCCCCTGGACGCTTCCTCCACACTCCAGGTGGTAGTGACTGAATGTCGGTCATACGAGGCCACCAAGACCGCCACCTCTGCCTTACGAGCCCCTCCTGCTGTGAGAGCAATCTCTCAGTACAAGAAGGGTAAGAAGGCGGCCAACAACGCGAAGGCTGCCACACTAGGGTGTGTCATAGGAGGGAAGATCAGCTAAAACTAATGGCCCATCACTTTTTTGGTAGATTTTACTGTATATAAACAGAAAATAATTTCAGTTTTAATATTTTGCAACCTTTTGCTAGGTAAATTTTAGCGTGAAATTTATCGAAAATCTAACGTACAGCTGCATTCGTGCATTACAATTAAATAGTGAACATTGCTTTCTGACTTCATTCTTTAACAACCCAACTAACAATATTTTTTTCTGTTTCAGATTCTGATGCATTTATAAGTTGATAATATTTGCGATGGCTGCTTGTGTCAGGACGAGGAACCAAAAAGCCAGCCATCTCAGTCACTATCTTGGGTCTGGGAGAGAGCTCCTGAAGTCGGAGTTGCCTACATTGAGAGATGCTTTGAGATACGGTGTTTTAATCAGGCAAATCAGTGAAAAGAACCAAAGAACTTACACAAACAAAGACATTGCCAGTGATATTACCAAAGCTGTCTTGGCACAGTACACTCTGGCTAACGCTCAGTTCAAGCCTCCAGTCATAACAAGTCAGAAGAAGATAAGTGAGAGACTGCTAGCCAGTTGGGAAAAGGCAAGAGATATCTCTCTTGGGAGAGGAAAACTTGCAGTTAAGGACAGCTTTGCCAAGCAACTGGACCAGTTATTTGACATAATTACTTGCAAGTGCCCAATTGTTCTCTGTCCTGAGTTTGGATGCGATCGTGACTGTAAATCCGAGGCCCATATCTCCTGTATTTGCAAGCGTGAACTGAAGATTCCTGTGATCGAACTGGCATTTGTCAAAGCACAGAGAGAGAAGACTGGCAGTATAGGGGCTCTCATGATTTCTAGCCAAGATATTCCGGAGTCCAAGAGACAGGAGGCTGCCACAGAGAGACAGAAGAGGAGAAGAGTTGCCGAGGAAAAGAGACTTGAGAAGGCCCAGGGTGAGGTAAAAAAGGCCGATGATTGGAGTCAAGCTGATTCAGAGTTTAATGACTTCCCCATGGCTGATCCGAGTGCTGACCAGGAGAATGGTGACTTTGTCCCTAACCCAGAAAATAATGATCCCAAACCTTCCAGGCATAAGATTCGAAATAGGAAAGATATCCCGAGCATAGCTCTGGCCAGCATGCGACACCACACTGGTCTCAGAGAAACTGCAGAGATAGCAACAGCTGCCTGGGTTGACGGTGGTTTGATAACACCTGATGATGTTCACCTGGTGATAGATCATAACAAAGTAAGGAGAGCTCAGGAGAAACTTGTCAGTAACCTAGAAGAGGAGTTTGATAAGGGGATAAGAGAAAATGGAATCAATTGTTTGTTCTTTGATGGGAGAAGGGATGACACTAAAGTGTTCATGAAAGTTGGAGATTCTGACAAGTTGTTCCCTGCCATGGTGAAGGAGGAACACTACTCCTGCTGCAGTGAACCAGGAGGGAAGTATTTGTGGCATTTCACTCCAGAGAAAGATGACATCAGGAAACCAGCTGAGATAGTGGCAGATAACATTGTGAACTGGCTCAGAGAGAGGAACATAGACCAGACCCTGCAGGCCATTGGAGGGGACAGCACCAACACGAACACAGGGTGGCAAGGGGGGGTCATACAGTGGATAGAGCGGAAGATTGGGAGGAAGCTGTTCTGGATTGTTTGTGACCTCCACACCAACGAGTTGCCACTCAGACATCTGATCCAGGAGCTGGATGGCAAGACTCTTTCAAACAACAGATGGTCTGGTCCTCTTGGCAAGATGCTGGACTCTGCCACTGAGTTAGAAATAAATCCGAGCTTTGAAAAAATCACAGTTGGCCCTCCACTCGTTGAGCTTGCACATACTGTCATTGACGACCTGAGTACTGACCAGTACTATGGTTACATGATTTGCAGTGCCATCAAAACTGGGGTCATGCCTGATAGACTTGCTTACCTGCAGATAGGTCCAGTCTCACATTCTAGGTGGCTCACAACGGCTCTCAGGTTCTGCAGAATTTGGGTCGCTCATCATAAACTGAAAGGGAACCAGCTTCACAACCTGAGACTTATTGTCCAATTCATCGTGAGTGTCTACTTGCCAAATTGGTTCAACACCAAGGTCAAGTCATCGTTCTCCGAAGGTCCGACGCATGTTCTCTTCCAGCTTGAGCTCCTGAGGAGTCAGCCAAGGAAGGTTGTTCAGATTGTGGAGCAGACTGTGAGGAGATCTCCCTGGTATGCTCATCCCGAGGCAGTTCTGCAGACAATGCTTTGCAGTAAGGATGAGGAGGAGAGAAGAGTGGCAGTCAGAAAGTTCTTGGATACGAGACTTATGAGAGGATCTGGGCATGACGAATCAGTTGGTGACGATTCCTTCAGGGTCAGGAAGACTCCTGAAGTCAATCTAGGTGCCAAGACCCTCACTGATCTCATAGATCTGGATAACATCCAGGCTGGCAGTGAGCCCCCTCTTACCTGCAGCCTCACCAATGTTCAAGTCAGAGCTTTCCTGGACAACCCCATGCATGTCCCTGCCTGGCCCTCGCACACCCAGAGTATGGAGCGTTGTGTACAGCAAGTGAGCGAGGCCAGCAGTCACGTGTACAGCCAGGAGAGGAGGGAAGGCTCCATCCGAGCTCAGGTGGTCAGCAGGGAGGTGATGAGTAGAAACAGAAGCAAGAAAGACATGTTCTCTATGGTGTGCAGCAACACCGGGTCGTAGTAGTAAAACCGGCATTTGTATTTGATGATTTTGTTTTCTAAAGGAATATTTAATTTAATAAATGTGTCAAGATCATTCATTTCACTATTCTGGATCATTTTCATCCTAATAAATTAACCTGATACATTTACTTTACTTTAAATAAGCTATTTAGTGGTGTTGGTAAAAGGGTGGGAATACTGAATTTTCATAAGATTTCAAGTTAAAATGTACCTAGCAAAAAATGAAAAATTTTCAAATCTGAAGATATCACATGATTCTGCACATAGAACTACATCATTAATACCATGGGCCGATTTTTCAAACTCAAAAAAAAATATTCGCCTCCGTATGACACACCCTACTGCCACACGTTCTTCCACGCCTCCGCCTAGTGCTTCCTGTGGCAGCTGTGGAAAGCAGCACAGCCCCAAGACATGCCCGGCCGCCGACAAGTGCTGCCGCCAACCCAAGCCCAAAAGCCCAAGACGAGGAGGAAAGCAGCGCACTTCCCTCGGGGTGGTTCGCACGCAGCCCCCATCAGATGGCCCACGCAGCCCCAAGCAGCAGCTGAGTCGCATTAGAAGGGTGGAATCGACCACACGCCCCAGGGCTACCCCTTCCCCTACCACCCGCGTCGCCGTCACACACGGTGATGTGTCGGGTCACATTCAGGTGATACCGGACACCGGCGCTGATACTACGGTGATTGGGTTGAAGCACCTCCAGAAACTGGGCCTCACCAAATGCGACGTGGGACCACCGCCACAGCTGCTGTACTACAATGCGGACGGTTCCCAGATGCCGGACGCTGTGGGCTCCTTTCAAGCGGAGATCACCTACGGCGACAGGTCGTGTCATGGATGGATGGACGTGCAGCCTACTCTCGCTACACCCTTGTTGTCGTGGGAGCACTGCAAGGAGTTAGGCGTGGTGCCCAGAGACTTTCCCGAGCAGATCCCAGCTGCTCGGTACTTTGCCAGCAGGGTGCGTGAATCAACGAGCGACGCGCCTGGCGCTGCCGCAGAGAGCGGCCCAGAACCCGCGTCCACTCCCGCCCTGCCTCCACCCAAGTCACGGCTGCTTCCTCTTCACAGCGAGACGTCTCCTTCAGCTGCAAGGGCTTACTTCCTGAAGGAGTACTCGGATGTGTTGGTGACGAAGGAGGCCCTACGGACCGCGCCACTGAAGGCTATGGCGGGTCCGCCTATGAGGATACACCTGCGGGAAGATGCACAGCCGTTTGCCATACACACTCCCCGGTTGATCCCTCTCGCTTTCAGGGATTCAGTCAAGATGGAACTGGATTCCATGGTGGCCCAGGGTGTCATCGTACCCGTTGGTGACGACCCGTCCCCTTGGTGCCACCCTCTAGTCGCTGTGGCTAAGACTAACGGTGGAGTGCGAATTACTACCGACTTGTCCAAGCTTAACAGCCAGGTGTCCCGTCCCACCCACCCTTCACCCACACCTTTTGCAACTATACGGAGTGTGGATCCGAAGGTACGGCACTTCTCGACGATGGACGCCCTCTGTGGTTGCTGGCAGATCCCACTGAAGAAGGAGGATCAGCCACTGACCACTTTCATCACGCCTTACGGACGCTTCCGCTACTGCCGTGGCCCTATGGGATTCGCTGCTACGGGGGACGCCTTCTGTCTCCGTGGTGACATGGCACTTCAAGGCGTGACCAACTGCGTGAAGGTAGTGGATGACGTCCTCCTCTACGATGAGGACTACCTGACGCATCTTCGCCGCATCGACGAGGTACTGACCAGGTGTAGGACGCACGGCATCACTCTGAATGCCGAGAAGTTCGTCTTGGCCTCACCTGCAGTGTCTTTCTGCGGCTACCGACTCTCAAGGGATGGCATTGCTGCGGACCCGGAGAAAGTTCGCGCCATAGCGGACTTTGCAAAACCTGCCAACCTTACGGATCTCAGGTCTTTCATGGGCCTGGTGAACCAGCTGGCAGAATTTTCTCCTGACGTTTCCGCCGCTGCTGGGCCTCTCCGCCCCCTGATGAGCCCCAAGAGGACTTTCACGTGGACCCCTGACCACGACCTCGCCTTTCAAAAGGTGAAGGAGGCCCTGTCAAGTCCACCTATCCTTGCTACTTTCGACCCAGCGCTCTCCACCGTCCTCCAGACAGACGCCTCGCGCCTGTACGGGGTTGGTTACGCCCTTCTCCAGGATCACGGTGGAGGAAAGTACCGGCTCGTACAGTGTGGCTCTCGCTTCCTCACCGATACTGAGTCTCGCTACGCTACCATCGAGCTGGAGCTGCTGGCAGTGGTATGGGCCTCATCGAAGTGCAAATTTTACTTGATTGGCCAACAGCACTTCGACCTCATCACAGACCACAGGCCCTTGGTCCCCATTCTTAATCACTATTCGCTGGACGCCATCGAGAATCCCCGCCTCCAGCGCCTGAAGGAGAAGATTTTGGCCTTCGTCTTCACCGCGGCTTGGCACGCAGGTAAGGAGTTGTGCATCCCGGATGCCCTCTCCCTCTCCCCAGTCAGCCGCCCTACACCTGAAGACAAGATGCTCAGCACCGAGGCCGGTTTCTCCGTCAGCAACATCGTCACTTTGCAGGCCGTACAGTCCCTCGTCAGCACCCAGGCCTCAGTGTCGCCACCCGACAGCGATTCTGGCCCTTGAGGAACTACGGACCGCGGCACGCGACGACCCCTCCTACACTCAGCTCTTGGAGAGTGTGAGGACTGGGTTCCCTCGCGACCGTTTTGACCTCCACAACGCCCTACGCCCGTATTGGAAGATACGTGAGGACCTCGTTCTGTACGGTGCCCGTGTGGTCGTCCCTGCAGCTCTCCGTCGTCGCGTTCTGGCCCGCTTACACGACAGCCATCGTGGAGCAGAGGCCACCAAGCGCCGCACAAGGCAGGCTGTGTACTGGCCCGGCATTGACGCGGATATCGTCAATACGGTCCGTGCCTGTGAGCCGTGCCAGATCATGCAGCCCAGTCAACAGCAGGAGCCCCTCTTGTGCGACGACGAACCCACCAGGCCCTTCGAGTCCGTGTCGGCTGATTTCTTCAGCACAGCTGGGAAACATTTCCTAGTTGTCGCCGACCGACTCTCTGGCTGGCCTGTGGTGGTAATCTGTGTCTCGGACACGACGTCCGCGGCCACCATTCGCCACTTCCGGCACCTATTTCGTGACCTGGGCGTCCCCGTACGTCTGCGAACGGACGGTGAGCCACAGTTCACCAGCCGGGACTTCACAGGATTCCTGGAGCGTTGCGGAGTCCGCCACATCGTGTCAACACCCCCACTACCCACAGTCAAACGGCCATGCTGAGGCTGAGGTCAAGACAGTCAAGCACCTCATCCTCAAGGTGGCCCCTTCAGGCAACATAGACTGTGAGGCGTTTGACAAAGGACTCCTGGAGTTACATAATACTCCTACCCACACAGGGCGCTCCCCTGCCCAGATCCTGTATGGTCACCCTCTCCGCTCTTGCGTTCCTGCACACGCCAAGGCCTTTGCGAAGGAGTGGCAGACCAGAGCCGAGAGCTGCGACCGCCGCGCCGCTTCACGTGCCCAGGACGCCAAGGCTCGGTATGACGACCGTGCCCGCCCTCTTCAGCCACTGGAGATTGGTGCCCTTGTCCGCGTCCAGGACCCGACGACGACACGTTGGGACAAGGTGGGCATAGTGATGGGCGTCGGCCGGTCGCGGGACTACAAGGTCAGGATGCCGAGCGGCCGTGTCTGGTGGAGGAACCGCCGCTTCCTCCGGCCAGTCCCACCCCCTGCTGCTGGCCCCCTGACCGAGGACGAGTCCCCTACACCTCACGAGGATCTGCCCCACAGTGCACCTCGACGCTCAGAGCGACTTAGGACTAAGAAGTCCGCTCAAGACAAAGACTATGAGCGTGAGGGGGGAGGGAGATGTAGGTTATGTTTCTAAGCTACTGTGCCGAGTAGCAACCTTGTATATAAGCTACTGTGCCGAGTAGCACCTATGTATATAATTACGTGGCAACACTGCACGTGTTATGTGGCAACATTTCCCCGAGGCTGCCATATGGCAAGGCAGTCTCAATCTGACTGTGTGACTGTGTGAGCCGTGCATGGCACACGCTAGTCACCACTTGTATTTCTCCTATCCTTTAATAAACGGACTTCAGTGTTACCCGGTGTTTCCCTACCCATCACTGCATTCTTCAGGGAACACTTGGAACCTTCATTATCCACTACATACAAAATGCCTAGAGTTACTCGTATTAGACATATCGATTGTACCTCTTCCCTGGTAACTAATTTCGGCGGCATAGCCTCACTCCACAATGGTGCTGGCTTACTGGGCGGCCTAGTTTCAGAACTCATAACGGGAACGGAAGATTTCCTATAGTAGGGGGGACCAGCTAGTCAATTTTCTACACCGGGAATGTCCATCCCACAGGACATAGAATCCTCTCCTTCTCTTCTCAACAACTCCACAAGAATCTTCTCCTCCAACTCCGATCAGGACACACAGCATCGATCCTATCCACAGTGACCACCATTCCATCCGTACTAACACCTCCATGAACTGTTGTGTTGCACCGTTGCACGTTTCCCTCACTCCATCAGGTTCGGCATGACACATCTACATTGGGAGGTGCCTATGGGGCGGATCCTCAATAGTGCTCCCAATGGGACAGGGTTTTCCAGGACAGTATGTGTCATTTCTCCGGGACATCAACTTCTCACTTCTCTCCTCTTCCTTGCTTCGAACAGCTGTCGTTTACAAGTAGCTTGGACATTGCAAACGCTGACTGAAGCCAACACGTTGACTTCGGACCAACACAAATAAGGTCACCCTCTTCCTACCCAACCAATTAAGGTAAGGCCCCTGGGTCAAAGAGAGGCACCGAGTCGGTTCCGTCGTCCCTAAATATTTGCTTCTAACCCGATGACTGTGGTACCAGCAATCCACCAGATGGTGTCGTTGAGCTGGCGGTATGGCAGGAACAATGATGACAGGATCACAGTTGAGGACATCTCTGCATCCGGCATACCCAAGTTGACGAAAGGGCATGCTGGCAGCGACACTACGTCATTCTCTGCAGTGGATTTCTTTGCGTCAAGCTCCACTGGAATGAGCCGGCAGGGGTGCATTGTTGTTGCCATCCTGGACAGGCTTTGCTGCTTGCTGACTGCTTACTGACCGCCATGGTCGTCTGGTCTCCCTCTAGTGTGTGAGTGACAGAGGTATGACTCAAGTGGGGAAGTTTAGTGACATGGACTTCACACCCACTAGCAGGATTTTGCTAGCCGTACAAATACTGGGTTACGTCTGGCTGGAAACGAGTTCAGTATGAGACATCGCGGGGTCATTAGGCCGCAGGTGGTGTACACACCCTTTAGATTACAGTTACCCATAATCCTCAGGTATCTCAGGTAAATCCCAACTCGATCGTATATTGTGAGACAGTGTGACAACAAGGAAGGCTATAAGTCTTCCTTAATCTGAATGTCCAGAAGTGAATATCATCCACTTTACCGCTATTACTTCTCCAAATGCCTTTATGATATTATGCAACACAGTGTCTGTCTCGTTAATCCGAGAGCAACCTATGCAGGATAGCGAGAGAGAAAGCTGTAGGTGGTTATGTTATGGGACAGGTGTCACCACTTCCAAACACATGCCTGGGTGTAACAGCAGTGGGCAGGTTACTAGGGAAGGTCTTTACAGAAATACATCTCTATATGTCAGCTACACTAAGTTCTAATAACTAATTACTGACAGAAAAACACGGGAAGGCAGGGTGTGTGTGGTAGGGGAAAGGGACATGTGGGTAGGGGGGGGGGAAACTGGTTGGACAACGGGTGAGGGTTAGGAGAGGGAGGCTGGGCAGGGGTGGGTGTGCAGATGGCTGTCCACTTGAGGTTGGCTGGGGCGGGTCAGGGTGGGGCAGGTCGGGCAGGGCACAGCAGGACTCCCACCAGATAACGACAACAACCATACATGGTTCCCAAAAAGTTACCAAATCTCAAAAGGTCCATTACCACCCCTGATCTAACGGCCAGGCAAAAGACAACCTCCTTAGACCAGCATCCGCCAGTAGGGTCGGCGGAATATGAAATAAGGCCCTTAAAACATCCATATATGGGACAGGGTAGGATGTCTAGTGCCTGTACCGACAGACAATAACTAACCCATGACACACTATTAGCTTAGCTAGGCAGTCAGCCCACCCTCTCTTACCTCCTCCTAAATTTCTTCAATTTCCGAACTATAACTTCCTTCCCACCTCTAATCTTCCTTCACCCATCCTTTCTCTAAAAAAAAAAAAAAAAAAAAAAAAAAAAAGGGTCGGGTCGGGTCGGGGCGGGCAGGGTGGGGTGGGGTGGGGTATGGTGGAGGGCAGGCGGGGTGTGGCAGCCGGGGAGGCTAGGCCCGGGGCGAGGGTGGGTTGCGGGCTGACAGGGAGCCTGTCTAGTCCCACCCAGCCCTATAGCTGGTTGCTTAAATTACTTCGTCTCAGTGTATTCACCAAACAGCATGACAAACATCAAGACTAATTAACATTAAATTCAACCTCCAATCTTCTCTCAGTACTTAACAGAAGAAAAAAATCACTTTCTGACGCTTATTATTTATGAAGCACAAAATAAATATACGTTAAAACTACGTTCGGTAGCGTGATGAGTGGCTAGGCACGCGAGACGGATATTTAAAAAAAATATCTACACCGCTATCACCATGTAACAATAATTAATAAAAAAAAATGTTTTATTTATTCCTTTTCTATTCCTTTATTTCCAATCTATTTATCTTATTTTTATTTTTATTTATTTCTTTTTAATTTACTTTTCTTTTAATTCCTATATTTCTCTTAATCTCTTTCTTTATTATCTAATTGTGGTAAGCTGGTGAGGGGTAGGAATGTAGGGCCTCACACCAGAGGGTATGGAGAGGCCTACAGCAGGGTAAGGTGTACTGTATATGACGGGGAGAAAGGGAGGGAGAGAGGATAACTGGGGAATAATGGCGTAACCAGTGATAACTAGGGAACTGGGATACCAAGGGTTAGGATATGTTATCTCTTATGGCTCACTGTAACACTACACAATACCAAAGACATGCATGACAATGTTTTAGTTAACACAAGGAAATTGAGAAATAATCATAACGGTTCTTCGTTTATAAACGACGTTGCTCAAAATGGACAGTTACACGTCAAAACAATAACCTATCTTCCTAGCTAGCTAACCAGGTGTCACATGAATCACAATAAATTTCGTGACAAGGATAAATCCTCATAGGTATTTACATTATACCCCGCCATGTGAGGAGATGCCCACACTTTTTCAAACTGCATCTCCCACAAGGGAGCTGAGAGACGCCACCTTTTCATGACGTCACATCTTACAGGTTTTCTTATTGAATTGAAACAGCTTATTTAGCCAGAAAAGCGCAGATACAGAGTGGATAATAATAACAATATAAACATGGCTGAGCCAGTTGAAAACCTAAGGCATTCACCCTCACAGGTTCCTGCCAATGACTTGAACTTGGCGGGAACACTCAGGCGGGAAACACTCATGACATTGTTACACTAACCTAACCTAACCTAACCTCTCACTTAACCTAACCATAAGGATAGGTTAGTTAAGGTTGTTATTTAGAAAAATTACCAATATGCATGCCGGTAATTTGGAAAATAACCTGTTTCACAAAAACGCAACACACACACACACACACACACCGTATATATATATATATATATATATATATATATATATATATATATATATATATATATATAGATTAAATTTTTTTGCCGATTCGGTTATTTTGCGAAATAACTTACAAACAGACAACCTAAACTAACCTAACCTTATGGTTAGGACAGCACATAGTCCAAAGTTAAAAAAAAAGAACAGGGTCACTTCACTGTGTATCAAGCTACACGAACCATCCTAACCAAACCTAACTTACTTTTTTTTTTTACTTTTATCCTCTTCGCCACTGATCGGCTTGTTAGCCGCTTGGGCGATCGGTCACGTCTCTTTTCCTTTATATTCTTCACCAAAAGGTCGGCTGGCTAGCCGCCCGGGCGATCGGTCACGTCTCGTCACGCACTGTTGGCAAATACTGGGCATGCACCGGCTCCTGAATGTACCTGAACCCGCTCCAGTGTTGGTCAAGTCTTCTCTTGAAAGAGCTCACACTCGGTGCCGTCACAACACTCTCTGGTAGATTGTTCCAAGAGTTTACAACCCTCACTCCGAAAAAGTTTGCCCTCACGGTTTTCTGGGCTTGCGGCTTCTTCAATCTTGAGCTGTGACCCCTTGTGGGGCGAGCGTCCGCCAGCTCCAAGTAAGGACACTCAACTGAGTAGTGCCCCCTGAGATGCTTATAAACCTCAACTAGGTCCCCCCTTGCCCGTCTGTAGTATAAGCTAGGCAAGTTCAGGCGCTCCAATCTCTCAGGGTAGCTGAGGTGCCGAAGTGCAGGCACCAGTTTGGTGGCCCTCCTTTGAACATTTTCAACCAACTGACAGTCCCTAGCATATCTCGGAGACCAGATGGGGTGACAGTACTCCAGATGGGGAAGCACTTCACTCCTGAAGATCGTCACGAGGGACGGACCGTCTAGATATCTGAACGACCTTCTTATAGGACCCAATAATTTATTTGCCTGATTTACCTTCTTCTCACAATGGCCCGAGAACTTCAGCTCATTGTCAACATACACACCTAGGTCCTTCTCACACACAGTCTCAACTAGTACATTTTCTTCATCCCGTTGGGACATATGGTACGCCTCCTTACCGTTGGTACGCCCCAGGTGCATCCTCTTACACTTCGTGACATTGAATCTCAGCAGCCATTCCTTCGACCATTCCTGGAGCCCACAGAGGTCCTTCTGCAGCTCTTCACAGTCCGCTTGGTTCTTAATTTCCCGAAATAACTTGCCATCATCGGCAAACATTTGTATGGAGGAGTGTACAACGTCAGGCATATCATTTATGAAACAAACAAACAACAGCAGGCCCAATACACTACCCTGCGGTACCCCACTTGTTACAGGTACAGATGACGATTTCGTGCCATTAATCACCACACATTGCTTGCGGTCATGTAGAAAGTCTTCTATCCACGCTAGGACATTTCCCCGAATTCCGTACCCTTCCAGTTTGATTTTCAGCCTTTCGTGGGGTACACTGTCGAAAGCCTTGGCAAAATCTAGGTAAATATTGTCGATATTACCACCCCGTTCTAGAATATGGGTCCAAATATCCAATACCTTGAGCAATTGTGTCAAGCAAGAGCGCCCCGGCATTTAAACTTAACCTAACCTAACCTTATTAAACCATCCTCGTGCTGTTAACACCATGATCTAACAGCCTGCTGCCTCATTACCCTGGATAAGAATTCAGGATGTAGGCCTATAGGGGTGGGGGCAAGTGCAAAGGCGGATTATATAATTATCGGAGAATGCATCCAGACCTAAAGGGCCGGCACCTCCCTGAGTCTTCAGTGCCTTTTTCCACACCATCCCTCCTGTTATTTTCTCGAACAGGACGGCATTTGGTGGGATATAGTCACCCTGGAACCTGATGCTTTCGTCTTCACTTGCAGGGGGATGTTTTTCTTTCAGTTGTTTTAATGTCTTTCTGTTTATTGGCAGAACACCACCGAAGGATTCCTCCTTAAGAGATCTTACCGCCAAAGACACTTTTCCCCTACGCATTTTGTTTCCAAACTTTCTTGCAACGTCAGCGGTGTTTTGCTTTCCGTTTCCTATAAATTTTAGTCTCTCCTGCAGTGTTCTTGCTTCACATAGGGGATCATCAAGGGCCCCATTCTGTCACAGTGTCAATCTTCTCTTCATTGCTGCCGCATTTTCTTTGTGCTTTGTCTTTGTGTGTGTCCTCTGACAGAATATATGTGGTATTATTGCCATTATTTGAAGAGCAAAAGGGGCAAGGAAGCAGTCCTGAGTGCACTCAGTTATGAGGCGAATCATCTCCCGAATCATTTCATTGGTGGCCACACACTTGGGTGGTTCAAACAGGTCAACTGACGACCACCTGACAATTTCTGAGTAAGTTTCTTTAACCCATATGTCAGCATTTTCCATCAACATGCCATTCCACTGTGGTGGCTGTCTCTCATTCACCTCGAGGACATCTGTTACTACTGGATGAGCGTTTGTTAGTACTACATTTTCTGGTTGAGGTGACTCACTGCTATCATTTAGGATAACATCGGGTGGCTGGGTCCCGGCGATATCCACTGTGGCCTCCTGTGTCGGCTCCCTGCCGTGTGGGTTTCGACAATTGTTTCCCTTTCTGAAAACCACACATGGTCGGTTGTTTCTCGCACATTCACAGCTTGGGCAAGTTTGGTACTGGCTAGCACAGACGCAGCAATGTCTGTTACACGGCATAGTGTTCTGCACCTTGGGCGACAGTTACGTCCACCTCCGACATCTGCTTTGGTCCCATACAGAAGAAGAAACTAGTTCTTATGAGTAAAGGGCGGAGAGGTGACAGGCTGGACTGCTGTGTCCGGATAGTAGGGGCATAGGTGCGCGCGTGGGTGTGTAGGCCACTCCCCTGTGGGCGACAATCCACACATCAGAACACTGGGAGCAAGAATTGTCACACCTAACACTTGTTTATATATCCTTGACAGACATAACCACTATTTCTATGGTCGCACTAATATAATATTAGTTATATATGCTCACTTGGTCGACCAACACTACATGAAGTGACCGTTACTTGGGGGGGGGGGGGGAGCGACCGCAAGCGTAGAGCACTTGGCCACATAGAGGAAAGAGTCTCGATGCCACCCCCGCCAAAGTAGGCCTATCGACACTGGCACTGGCACCTGGCACCTGCAGTAACTGACCAACCAAATACTCACAAACTCTCTTGGTGGTCAACCCGTGAACACACTGAATATTTGCGAGTAATGACGTAAGGGATGAGAATAACCTTCGAATGACAATGCTTTGGGTGACATTCGACATTCACCTACACACTGTGAAATTCCCGCTCCCACACTCCAAATATGTCCCCTCTGTATATATATTATGTATGCTGTATGTATATCATGTATGTAGCCTATATTATGCATGTGCTCCATTTATATACATTATTTATTCAGCCTAGCTAGCAGAGTGTGGCAATGTATTTACCATGTCCCACACGCTTAATTAATGTGCCTGGCGACATATGGAAGCTGCTAATGTATCACTTGCCATATGTCGCCTAAAAGGCTAGTTGACCCCCATACAGAGTAAGGAGCGCCACCTCGCTTGTGTATCTCTGTTTATGCAGGAAATAGAACCTACGAAAACTCTACAGGTGTTTGTGTTTGCTCCTGTAGATAGAACTTGATACCCAGAACACATGCATGGCGCAGTGAGTCATTTACCTTGATCATTATACAAGTGAAGTGTAAAGTTTGTGGCAAGACCCGCTTATGGACCCCTGCTCTGTGTCAACCACGGCTTATGGCCGTCTCTTCAAAGAATTTATAGCAACTTTGAGCAGTGTCAGTGACAGTGATTTCCTGTGAAGTGTATAGTGCATTGTGTGTTTAGTGCCATAACTGTGTGACCTTGTTCTAAAGGATTCCCAAGGTGTAAGGCATGTTCTGGGCATTTGTGAGGAGTAGAGTTGAGTACACCTTCCCTCGCCATGCCTGGAGGGTAACTGACGACAGATGTGAGTCGCCGCCGCCTCCACCCCCTCACAGCGAGACTGCCCGAGACGTGCACACACGCACACACGTACGAACACACTGACTGCGGCCATTCCTTTATATATATTTTATGTATATAATCTACTTATCTGTGCATTTAATTAATTTTTTGTCTCAGAGCTTGTTGATACGACGGGCTGACCAGTCAACACTGATTTAAGACACAGTACACAGACGAAGTAATTATGTCTCGTGCCTTACGCAGTCGTGGAGCCAACGCCTGGATGAGTCAGTTGGATGACAGCTTGGCAGAGATGGATGACCAGGCTGAACAGGACGCTCCAGCTCCCACCACATCGCGCAGCCCTTCACCTCGATCTCCAGCGTTGTCTTCAGAGATAATTGCTTTAATGAAGTTTATGAGGCAGAGAGAGACCACCAACGGAGATTAGAAGACAGTGCACGGTTTGAAGCTTTGATATCTCGCCTCACTGTTAACCAAGCCCCTGGCTCTAACACTGTCTCGGTATCGACTGGTTCAGATACCTCATCAATGCTTTCTTCACGTCCCCTAGCCCCACCTAAGGCGGCTGCTCAAACACCACCCATCTTGAAGCCTGATGTGAATTTCCAGACTTTTCGTGAATGGCGGCGACGGTGGACTGATTATGCTACAATGGTGGATCTCCAGAGTTTGTCACAGCCTAAACAACTTATTCAGCTGCGTATGGGCCTGTCCTTGGAAACTCAACGTGTCTTGGAACATACGTTGCAGGCACCTCCGACCTCTTCGTTATCTGTAGAGGAGGTACTGGATATTCTACAACGGCACATCAAAGGGCAGTGGAACGAAGCTCTACGCAGGAGGGAATTGTTTAGCTGCAGACAGATGGAGGGCGAGACTTTTGATGCCTTTTATGTACGACTCAAGAGAGCCTCGGAAGAGGTAGATATATGCCCAGGTAACCACCAGCAGTGCGAGGAGACCCAGTTGAAGCAGGTGAACCTGATGGGTGTTAAGGACAAGGAGCTTGTCCAACGCCTCACCTCCCTCGACTCTTCCTCTTCTCTTAAGGATGTGGTGACAATATGTCGCTCCTATGAGGCTGCCAGGTGTGCCACCTCTGCCATCCGAGCTCCCCCTACAGCTGTACGCGCTGTGTCCCGGTACAAGAAGGACAAGAAGTCTACTCCAACGCCTTCGCCCACCATGCCCACGCCCGGCTCCTTTTGTAACAACTGTGGTAAGCAGCACGGAACACAGGTGTGTCCAGCTGCTGAGTCTACCTGCAACAGTTGTGACCGTAAGGGCTACTGGTCGCTCACAGTGCGGTGCCCAGCTAAGCACGTCCAGTGCAATGTGTGCGGTCATCTGGGCCACTACGACAAGTGTTGCCCTACCAACAAACCCAAGGGACAGCGTCGGCGGAAGCTTCAGCGCCCTTCCACCAGTGAGTGCCGCCCACAGTCTTCCAATCAGAAGCATGACGACCCTGGACAACGCACGAGCCATATTAGGAATGTGTGCTCCCCCTCGCATCCTAGGACCAAAGTTCCCCAGCACATTAGCGTCATCATGACCTACCGTAGTGTGTCATCCCGTCTTCAGATGTTGCCCGACACCGGCGCTGATGCTACAGTCATCGGTCCCCAGCATTTGCAATGCTTGGGGCTCTCTCCAAGTGATCTAGGATCGCCCCCAAGGATCTCCGCTTCACGCAGATGGTTCACAGATGGCCCCAGCCCGAGGTTCACTCCAAGCACAGGTCACCTTTGGCAACAGGTCGTGTCAAGCCTGGATTGATGTGCATAATGGTGTCCCGACTCCTTTGCTGTCCTACAGGCATTGTCAAGAGTTGGCCATCATCTCCCAGGGCTTCCCCAAACCTATTCTTGAGGTAAAACACGCCAACAGGGTGCACGAAGGGAGCAGCAACTACCCTGCTGTCGCCCTACCCCTACCTCTTGCCAGTGACACCTCTCCTTCGGATGCTCGGAAGTACTTCCTGAAGGAATTCAGCGACGTTCTGGTGACCAAGTCCGCTCTGGAATCCAAGCCTCTCAAGAAGATGGTAGGCTCCCCGATGAGGATCCATCTGAGGGACGACGCGAAGCCCTTCGCTATCTACACCCCTCGACTGGTCCCCCTAGCCTTCCGCAAGGCGGTCAAAAACGAGCTGGACTCTATGGTCGCCCAAGAAATTATTGCACCAGCCGGTGATGACCCGTCTCCATGGTGTCACCCTATGGTAGTCGTCGCAAAATCCAAAGGTGGTGTTCGGATCACCACTGACCTCTCCAAGCTCAACAGCCAGGTGTCTCGTCCTGCCCACCCTTCTCCCACGCCCTTTGCAGCTATACGCAGTGTGAACCCAAAGGCGAGCTTCTTCACGAAGATGGATGCCCTTTGTGGATACTGGCAGATAGAGCTTGCCGAAGAAGACCGACCACTTACAACTTTCATTACCCCGCATGGATGTTACAGTTATTGCCGTGGCCCCATGGGATTCGCCGCTACAGGGGACGCTTTCTGCCTTCGAGGTGATATGGCTCTGCAAGGTCTCGCAAACTGGTGAAAGTGGTCGACAACATACTCGTGTACGATGAGGAGTACATGGATCACCTCTGCCGTATCTACGAGGTACTCAACAGGTGCCGGAAGCACGGCATCACCCTAAATGCCGACAAGTTTGTTCTGGCCAGCTCTTCAGTGGACTTTTGTGGGTACACCCTCTCAGGGAATGGTATCGCAGCTGACCCGGAGAAGGTCCGCGCCATCACGGATTTTCCCACCCCTGCTAACCTCACCGACTTGAGGTCCTTCATCGGTCTCGTCAACCAGTTAGCAGAGTTTTCGCCAGACATCTCCGCAGCTGCCCAACCACTTCGCCCCCTGATGAGCCCCAAGAGGACATTCCTGTGGACCCCCGACCACGACAAGGCCTTCCAGCAAGTGAAACAGGCCCTGTCTAGTCCACCTGTCTTCGCCACGTTTGACCCAGCCTTGCCGACGGTTCTGCAGACAGATGCCTTATGCTTGTATGGCGTGGGATACGCCCTATTGCAGGATCATGGTGGAGGGCAGTTCCGGCTCGTCCAGTGTGGCTCGCGTTTCCTCTCTGACACCGAGACGCGCTATGCCACTATTGAGTTGGAGCTGTTGGCTGTGGTTTGGGCGATGTTCAAGTGCAGGTTTTGCCTCATAGGCCTGCAACACTTTCACTTAGTGACCGACCATCGCCCGCTCGTTCCGATCCTCAACCACTACACGCTGGACGCCGTTGAGAACCCTCGCCTCCAGCGTCTGAAAGAGAAGCTCTCGGCGTACATCTTCACAGCAGTGTGGCGTGCTGGTAAGGAGCTCTGCATCCCTGATGCCTTATCCCGCTTTCCTGTCAGCCGCCCTAATCCAGAAGACCTTGTGCTCGACGCCGACCTAGCTCTTTCCGTCAGGACTGTGGTCACTCTATACGCAGTCCAATCCCTTCGTTCGGACCTGTCACCAGATGACGACAAGGCAATGGAGGACCTTCGAACAGCGGCCCGAGATGACCCTTCCTACATCAGACTCGTCGAGTGTGTGAGGAATGGATTTCCTAGCAACCGCTACGACCTTCACAACACCCTGCTCCCGTATTGGAAACTCCGCGATGAACTCTACTGCGACGGAGACCTTGTTCTGTACGGAGCACGTGTAGTTGTCCCGTCTGCCTCACGTCCCCACGTCTTGGCTCGCCTTCACGACAGTCACCGTGGAGCTGAGGCCACCAAACGACGTGCACGACAGACTGTGTTCTGGCCCGGCATCGACTCTGATATCTCCAATATTGTCCGTGCTGCGAACCCTGCCAAGTATTACAACCCAGCCAGCAGCAGGAACCCTTCATGAGTGACGACAACCCCACCCGCCCCTTTGAGTCTGTGACGGCCGACTTTTTCTCTGTGTCAAGAAAGTCCTTCCTTGTTATCGTCGACCGTCTCTCTGGTTGGCCGGTTGTCATCAAGTGCGGTAATGACACGACGTTTGCCGCCACCATCAGCAAGTTCCGCAACTACTTCCGTGACGTGGGCGTTCCTGTGCGCCTACGAACCGACGGAGGGCCCCAGTTCACAAGCCGGGACTTTGCTGTGTTCCTTGATCGATGGGGAGTCCGGCATGTGTTGTCTTCGCCCCATTACCCGCAGTCCAACGGCCACACTGAGGCTGCTGTCAAATCCCCGAAGCACCTCATCCTTAAGATGGCCCCTTCTGGGAATATTGACTGCGAGGCCTTCGACCGGGGTCTCCTTGAACTCCGCAACACACCTAACTACACCGGACGCTCCCCTGCCCAGGTCTTGTATGGACGCCCCCTTCGTTCTTGTGTCCCTGCTCACCCTCAATCCTTCTCCAAGGAGTGGCAGGCCAAAACAGAGGATTGTGATGCCGAGCCGCCGAACGTGTTAATGATGTCGTTGCCCGCTACAACGACCACGCCCGTTCTCTCCCCAGGTTGAGTGTTGGCACCCAAGTCCGTGTTCAGGACCCAAACTTCCTACGTTGGGACAAAGTGGGCGTAGTCATGGGTCTCAGTAGGTCACGGGACTACCAGGTGCGGTTACCCAGTGGTCGTGTGTGGTGGAGGAACCGCCGTTTTCTCCGCCCCGTAACAACGCCTTCTGCTGACCCCGCCACCAGTGTTGAGTCCCATACCCTTCCCAGTGACCAAGTCCCTCGACGCTCAGAACGGATCCAAAAGAAAAGGTCCGCTCAAGATTTTGCTATGAGCGTATAGGGTGGAGGGAGGTGTATGTATATTATGTATGCTGTATGTATATTATGTATGTGCTCCATTTATATACATTATTTATTCAGCCTAGCTAGCAGCGTGTGGCAATGTATTTACCAGGTCCCACACGCTTAATTAATGTGCCTGGCGACATATGGAAGCTGCTAATGTATCACTTGCCATATGTCGCCTAAAAGGCTAGTTGACCCCCCAGACAGAGTAAGGAGCGCCACCTCGCTTGTGTATCTCTGTTTATGCAGGAAATAGAACCTACGAAAACTCTACAGGGGTTTGTGTTCGCTCCTGTAGATAGAACTTGATACCCAGAACACATGCACCCTCCAATAACACTTTAGATCAGGAAGGACACTCCACCACACCCACTCCGCGCTGGCCCACCACTGCTACTGCCCCTGTACTACTACTACTACTACCCCTGTACTACTACTATTACTAACCCTGTATTAGTACTACTACTACTCCTGTACTACAACTATTACTACCCCTGTACTACTGCTATTACTACCCCTGTAGTACTACTATTACTACCCCTGTACGTGGCCTCCAGCCTCCCCCAATAGCCACACCGTCGTCACCATTTAATTACCTTAATATTAAATGCCCTAATACACAAGTAGCTATCCTATCTGTGTTGAATTAGTTGAGCCGCAGATCTATGCGGCATTCAGGGACTGTAGCCTCATAGTCAATATCTGCAGCAGTTGTCGGAATTGGGGCAGAAGCTCTCGTTCCCCTGAGGCAGAGCAAAGCCGACCGAAGGAGAGAGAAAGACAGTCGACATCTCATCCAGGCTGTAACATAACTTCTGGGCTGCTGCTTCTTTTCGGAGATCACCTCCGCAAGTCTGGCGTAGAAACATCTTGCACTTGGTCCCATCCCACCAGAGGTTGTGAACACTAGAGGAGTGAAGCTGCCTTGATCAACGTTTTGAATTCTCTCCCCATATGCCCTTCTCTTGTCGTTCTCGTTCCTCCTATGGGCAGCATCGAGAGCTAGGTTACGGTGATATGCGGCCATGGGATCAAAAATCCTGATGTCGAAGAAAGCTCGCTGTCCTCGCGTCCAGAATCCTCGAGCACTGACGTCAACACGGGCTTCGTTGGATGTGTTTGAAGTCCTATGTTGGAAGATTTCACCATCCAATGGAGAGGATTGAATTGAATTGAATTTGAATTGTAACAGTTTATTTAGCCAGAAAAATACAGAAACAGAGTGGATAATAATAACAATATTAACATGGCTGAGCCAGTTGAGAACCTGAGCTCTCTTTGAGGCACCTGATATATACTATACATTTATCTCAAGGAAGTATTATGTAACATATAATATCATCTGGAATAGTATATATATATACTATATATATATATATATCTTGATAAAATCACACGGGAAAATGGAAACAACGGAGTACCTTAGCTTTCGTCTTGAATAAAGACGAAAGCTAAGGTACTCCGTTGTTTCCATTTTCCCGTGTGATTTTATCAAGATTTATCTTATCCACGTTTTCATTGTGGATTTTCATAAAATATATATATATATATATATATATATATTTCATTAGCCCAATAAAGCACGCGGACTTCTACATACAATCAACACCTCAACCCGCCAGGATTCGAACCCACGGCCCACAAGCCTATGACTGTGACCAGGGAACGCTAACCGCTGGACCACCAGGATACTAAACGCAGTCCTAGACTTTGTTATATTTCACACAAAGCCTGTTCAACGAGCTTATGGCGCCGTGAACCTCTAATGGGGACCACCCGTATCACTTAGGTGGTCAGAGTAACGTTTTACCAAATCCGGCTTCGAAACACGAGGATCCAAATATATTTCATTAGCCCAATAAAGCATGCAGACTTCTACATACAATCAACACCTCAACCCGCCAGGATTCGAACCCACGGCCCACAAGCCTATGACTGTGACCGGGGAACGCTAACCGCTGGACCACCAGGATACTAATAGCAGTCCTAGACTTTGTTATATTTCACACAAAGCCTGTTCAACGAGCTTATGGCGCCGTGAACCTCTAATGGGGACCACCCGTATCACTTAGGTGGTCAGAGTAACGTTTTACCAAATCCGGCTTCGAAACACGAGGATCCATATATATTTCATTAGCCCAATAAAGCACGCGGACTTCTACATACAATCAACACCTCAACCCGCCAGGATTCGAACCCACGGCCCACAAGCCTATGACTGTGACCGGGGAACGCTAACCGCTGGACCACCAGGATACTAAAAGCAGTCCTAGACTTTGTTATATTTCACACAAAGCCTGTTCAACGAGCTTATGGCGCCGTGAACCTCTAATGGGGACTACCCGTATCACTTAGGTGGTCAGAGTAACGTTTTACCAAATCCGGCTTCGAAACACGAGCATCCATATATATTTCATTAGCCCAATAAAGCACGCGGACTTCTACATACAATCAACACCTCAACCCGCCAGGATTCGAACACACGGCCCACAAGCCTATGACTGTGACCGGGGAACGCTAACCGCTGGACCACCAGGATACTAAAAGCAGTCCTAGACTTTGTTATATTTCACACAAAGCCTGTTCAACGAGCTTATGGCGCCGTGAACCTCTAATGGGGACCACCCGTATCACTTAGGTGGTCAGAGTAACGTTTTACCAAATCCGGCTTCGAAACACGAGGATCCATATATATTTCATTAGCCCAATAGGCTTGTGGGCCGTGGGTTCGAATCCTGGCGGGTTGAGGTGTTGATTGTATGTAGAAGTCCGCGTGCTTTATTGGGCTAATGAAATATATATGGATCCTCGTGTTTCGAAGCCGGATTTGGTAAAACGTTACTCTGACCACCTAAGTGATACGGGTGGTCCCCATTAGAGGTTCACGGCGCCATAAGCTCGTTGAACAGGCTTTGTGTGAAATATAACAAAGTCTAGGACTGCTTTTAGTATCCTGGTGGTCCAGCGGTTAGCGTTCCCCGGTCACAGTCATAGGCTTGTGGGCCGTGGGTTCGAATCCTGGCGGGTTGAGGTGTTGATTGTATGTAGAAGTCCGCATGCTTTATTGGGCTAATGAAATATATATGGATCCTCGTGTTTCGAAGCCGGATTTGGTAAAACGTTACTCTGACCACCTAAGTGATACGGGTGGTCCCCATTAGAGGTTCACGGCGCCATAAGCTCGTTGAACAGGCTTTGTGTGAAATATAACAAAGTCTAGGACTGCTTTTAGTATCCTGGTGGTCCAGCGGTTAGCGTTCCCCGGTCACAGTCATAGGCTTGTGGGCCGTGGGTTCGAATCCTGGCGGGTTGAGGTGTTGATTATATATATATATATATACTATATATATATATATATATTTCATGTAGATCCACAATGAAAACGTGGATAAGATAAATCTTGATAAAATCACACGGGAAAATGGAAACAACGGAGCACCTTAGCTTTTGTCTTTATTCAAGACATCTTCAGAGGCAACTGGATTACATGGACAGAGAGAGGCTTAAATATACAGGGTGACCTTATTAAACATGAGGTCAGGTAATAATGATGTCATCCACTAATCCCCACACCAACACCAACACACACGTAGAGGAGCTTAAGAGAAGGGGGTGACGTGACTAGTCAGGTCAGATCAAAATTAAGGGACCCACTAAATAACTATCCTTCATCTAGATCAAAGGTTTTCAAAGCACTTTTAACCTTGGGCCACTGACAAATAAATTTATGTAACATATTATCAGTTTTGAACTGACCATCACTAATGTTTATTGATTTTAATTCCTTAATCAAACTAGCTTCAACCAGAAGTCTTTCTGTGACACAAGATGATTTAAATACTTCTAAGCTTTTTTCCCAAGCAATGGGATGATTATTATTCCTATCATGAACGAACAGGGCACTGCTTTTAGATGCTGTTCTGATATTGTACTTATGTTGTTTGATTCTGAGCTGCAGTGTTTTTCCTGTCTGTCCTACATAATTACAATTACATTTGCAACATGGACTACAATAAACACTTCCATTTACATTCAAACTTGGGCTATTTCTTATTAACATATTGGTAATGGTTGAGTCATACTTGAAAACAACATTAATATTTAGTAGCTTGAGGGACCGAAGTAACGGGACAAATTCATTACGATATGGCAGAGTCAAAATATTCTTAAGTGTAAGAATTTGTCTGGTTTGAGAGGAATGAAAGAATTTTTTGGCCCTTTTAAAACAACGATCAACAAACACAGAAGGGTACCCAAGTTTTTGTGCAATGGAACGAATGTGTTTCAATAAATTCAGAGTCACAAATACACAGACATCTTAAGAACATAGCAGAAAAAAATGACATTTTGGTAGACTCCAGGTGATTCGATAAAAAGTGTATGAAACTGTCTACCTGTGTGGGCTTTCTGTATACCTTAAATTTGTAGTTTGGGCCATTTCTCATGATAAGCATATCAAGGAATGAAAGGGATCCATTTATTTCTCTTTCAATTTTGAATGTGATACTTGGGACAATATCATTAAGCTTGTCTAAAAATTCCAATGGGTCACTGTTTCTAGGCCAAAGACAAAGAACATCATCTACATATCTATACCATAGAGGAATAAAGTCCACTATATTGGGAAGTAATCTAGCCTCAAAAAACTCCATATATATACAGGCTAGAGGAGCAGAAAGACAATTACCCATGCTCATGCCAAATATTTGCTACTACTATTACTACCCCTGTACTACTACTATTACTACCCCAGTACTACTACTATTACTACCCCTGTGCTACTACTATTACTACCCCTCTACTACTACTTTTGTTTTATAAACGTGGCCTCCAGCCTCCCCCAATAGCCACATCTTCGCCGCCATTTAATTACCTTAATATTAAATATCCTAATACATAAGTAGCTATCCTATCTGTGTTAAATTAGTTGAGCCGCAGATCTATGCGGCATTCAGTGACAGTAGCCTCATAGTCAATATCTGCAGCAGTTGTCGGAATTGGGGCAGAAGCTCTCGTTCCCCTGAGACAGAGCAAAGGCTGTAACATAACTTCTGGGCTGCTGCTTCGGTTCGGAGATCACCTCCGCGAGTCTGGCGTAGAAACATCTTGCACTTGGTCCCATCCCACCAGAGGTTGTGAACACTAGAGGAGTGAAGCTGCCTTGATCAACGTTTTGAATTCTCTCCCCATATGCACTTCTCTTGTCGTTCCCGTTCCTCCAATGTGCAGCATCGAGAGCTAGGTTACAGTGACATGTGGCCATGGGATAAAAAATCCTGATGTCGAAGAAAGCTCGCTGTTCCCGCGTCCAGAATCCTCGAGCACTGACGTCAACACGGGCTTCGTTAGATGTGTTTGAAGTCCTCTGTTGGAAGATCTCACCATCCAATGGAAGGAGGGTCGGTTCTACCATGACATCCCGGCATATTTCCTTCAACATATTTGCTGTGAGGTCCCTTACTTCGTCATGCCTCATGCATATGAAGCCCCCTTTCTTGCACACCATGGCGTGGTCGACGTCATAGGAGGAGCCACACATGCATTGGGAGGGCAAACCTTCTACTGGTCGACCGTACCTTAGAGCAATGGCATCTGTAAATTCTTGGTTATTAAGACTGAAACCATTTGCCCTTATCGGTATCGTAGTTAACCAGTTCGTGGCGCCCACCTCCTGCGCTATAGCTACTTTTTTTTCAAATTTTCTGGTACCTGCAGCAACAGTTGCTCCAACTTATCATTTTGGCATTGCTGTCGATCTCTCGTAATGGACCTACGAATCTTGTTTACTTCACTGGTATCCACCTCCCCTGTACTATTACCTGTAGTACTGTACTGTACTACTACCATTACTACCCCAGTACTACTACTATTACTACCCCTGTACTACTACTATTACTACCCCTGTACTACTACTATTACTATCTCTGTACTACTACTATTACTACCCCTGTACTACTACTATTACTACCCCTGTACAACTACTATTACTACCCCTGTACTACTACTATTACTACCCCTGTACTACTACTTTTACTACCCCTGGACTAGTACTATTACTACCCCTGTACTACTACTATTACTACCCCTGTACTACAACTATTACTACCCCTGTACTACTACTATTACTACCCCTGTACTACTACTATTACTACCCCTGTACTACTACTATTACTACCCTTGTACTACTACTACTGTTTCTGCTACAGTTTAAATACCATTTTGTTTGTGAGTATCTATCGAATCAGTTTCATAAAAAGAATACCATTGAAACAATACTCGAGACACGCTTCATAACAGTTAGACAAAGTGTGTGTGTACAGATAGTTTATAAAAAAATATGAGTCAATAGGGCAAATATTAATGCCGTATTTCCAGAAGACTTTTTGAGAGCTTTATGGATGTGAATCCTGGAAGACACCCATGTAACAAGTCCTTCAACTTGATGTTACTATGTTACCTACCTTGTTGGATTAAATATATGACACTGTTTGTTGATATTATGTGTCTGATTGTCCTGGATAATTTAATATGACTCTGTATTTTGGTGATCTGTCGGTGTAATATTTGCAAGTCTGTCGAAGTAATCTGATGGAATGTCGATGTATAAAGAGATGGTGTCAAAGGTTATGACGCAGTAGTAAAATGCAAAATATTGTCTAGGTATTATGAACTTCCGTGGGAGAAAAGTACAATAAGGGGTAATTGTTGTAGTTACAGTTGTAGTGCAAGTAGTAGCATTCCTCACACTTTTCACCTCCCCCCTCACAAAATCTTCACAAACTCTTACTTCACCACTTATTCCCCCACTCTTCTCACCCTCACCGTAACCTATTAGTGAAAGATTCAAACTGACTCTATGATAAGAGCACCAGTTATCGCACGTCATACCCTCAAACGCGTGATTTTTATTTTATCCAGCGACCAACACGACAATATTAATCCTGAGAAAGTGTTTATGTGTGTGTCTGTCCGGTGTGTTGAGCTGAAACCCGGATTGCAGGGCGGAACTGAGCCGAAAACGAGAAGAGGAATAGGCATTGCTTACTTAACACTTTAGTTTACATGATGATTGGCTGTAAACTCTTCTTCTTCTTCTACATCTGTACGAGTGGTTAACAACATAGTAAATGAGTCAGCCAAGGAGATAATGTATGAGTCAGTCAGTAAGACAGTGTATGAGTCAGTCAATGAGTCAGTCTGCGAGAGAAATAGCCCCACCAGAACGTGACTCCCAGGTGATCATCGATGGTGCTTCACTACAAGAGGCGACACACCAGCCTACAACAGTGCTTGGTTTGGCTTTCGTCCCACTGTGTTGTCGCCCGTTACTTGTTACTTGAGCATCGATGGTGCTTCACTACAAGAGGTGACACACCAGCCTACAATAGTGCCTGGTCTGGCTTTCGTCCCACTGTGTTGTCGCCCGTTACTTGTTACTTGAGCATCCTTGATTGATACACCTGGATTTGTCTCTATCTCTCTCACTCTGTTGGGTTTGTAAATTAATTTTTTACCTTTGGTAAATCTCACAAAAACACAATCTGGAGGGTATATACTATCAATTATCAATCAGTGGTTGATATGCTGCCACCACTCCTAACTCACCAACTATGCTAATGAGTATGGGGAAATAATTCGTTTTTATATTCACTGTGTATGAAGTCACTTGGTAATATTTTTACTCACAAGTGGTGTTAAGTTATCACGGGACTATGTAAACATCAAATTATAGTATTTACATCTGTTAACAATGTAACAATCATTTAATTTCTACCTTTTATTATTTACATTTCTTATATATATTTATTTACTTCTACTTATTTACTTTTACTCCTTCTTTCCTTCTTTATTCTCTAACTCTCTTTTCTGTACACTTGTGAGATGGGGAATTTTTTTTAGTTTAACAAATTTATTGGCAAAGCTTGTAGTACAGTTTGCATTTTCTGAGTAATTCAGTCAGGTCTTGACACTGAGGGTGGTATCACTTCTCACTGCCACGCAGGACAGAGGTTCATACACAAAGAAATCCATCATATTCATTAACAGCTATATATGTAAGAGGTCAGATTCATGTGGGTAATGTCACTGTTCACTGCCATGCAGGACAGAGGTTCGTACACAAAGAGATGCATCATATTCATTGACATATATGTATATATAGGTCAGATTCATGTGGGTAATGTCACTCTTCACTGCCATACAGGACAGAGGTTCGTACACAAAGAAATGCATCATATTCATTGACACTATATATAGGTCAGATTCATGTGGATAATGTCACTGGAAGGTTAGGGGTGGAGGGAGACTGAGAAACTTGTTTATATTTGAGGGGAGGGGTGGGGGGTGATAAGGAATGTAGGCCCTCACACACCAAGGGAAGACAAAGGAGGTGGATAACTGGGGAATAATGGCCTAACTGGTGACAACTGGGAACAGAGGTACCAGACGGTAGGTTATGTTATTTCTAATAGGACTCTGTGTTATTGCATACACCAAAGACACTTACGATATAACTCTACTCCATACACATGGGAATTGAGAACTAATCATAACAGTTCTTCATTTATTAACGACGCTACTCAAAATGAACAGTTACACTTCAAAACAATAACCTATCTTCCTACCTAGCTAACCAGGTGTCACATGAATCACAATACTTTTCGTGAAATGAATAAAACCTTAAAGGTACTCACACAAATATATCCTGCCATGGGAGATGAGCCCTGTACATCTATACGTAACACAATGCCATAACAGACTATGCCCCAAGGCGGGCCACAGGCGGTATGGTATACAAGACATGCAAGACGCCACATGGTCATGACGTCATATCTCCCAGGCTCTCTTATTGGTTCAGGCCTAAGGTATTCACACTCACAGATAACATTGCTACAACAAAATAAACTACATTCATATCAAAGGAGAAGGCTAGTTATTATGAAAGGTTTCACTATTGAATACACTTAGGCTTATCTCCCTGATCAATCCACTTAGAAACTTCTAAGGGTTAATTCGCCAGAGTTCACAAATCCACAACGATTGTTGATGAGGGCTCAGGGTGTATGGCACGACCTCTCTGTACGAAGTCTCATCGCACGCTCTTGCTAAACTTATGGTTGCATCTCTGAAGGCACTGCTCCCCCACTGGAAGTATTGCTGACTTCGTAATTATAGTCACCAGCAGCTTGGCTGGTCATCAGCTGGCCAGGGCTGGCCATAGCCTTGGGCCACCTGGCCAGACCAACTCCAAGGACTGGACTTATCAGTGCCAGGGATGAAAATCTGTATGCTGCACTTTGCTACAGCGGAAGCCAATTACAGGTTAACCACCTCCGTTATAACATAACAATCGATGCCTCTCTTGGTCAGAAAGTTATTATATTTAGTACTCCCACAGGAGGACGTGGTTTATGGAAGTTTGAGGCATTTCTTAGTGACACAAACAGAATAGAACCAACAGAAAAGGGGTCATATTACAAGATTTCAGTGTATCTGCCAGGTCCCTGGGACTAGAAGTACCTAGTGGGCAGAGTTACACATAATCCATCACTGGAGCAGTTGTTTGCTTGTAACAAATTGAAACTTATAAGTCAGAATTAGGAGGAACCCTCAGTACAGGGTGACACGCCTCCTAAATTTTATATAAGTCCATAACACAAATGTTAGAGAGGAACTTAAACACAGATTCTTAGCTAAACTGAGAGACTAGTAACATGAACTGAGTCCCAGAATCTTATCAGTCTCCTGCCATGGGGAACTAATTAATATTTTAAATCCATACATGCAACTTTCTGTCATAGATAAGTGGTTGTTCATGTGATGTTCGTAATGTAACGTTGTCCTCTCTTTACAGTTGCGTTGGAATCCCTTCACCCAACACATAACTGCGAAGAGATTTATTGCTTAATGTTGACAAAAAATAAAGTTCTTAGTGTTGGCCCTCGACTAACTAGTGAAACAATAACACGTGTCATAACCTCTACATATCCCACCCCTCTAACCTCCCGTAACTTAATGTTGGCCCTCGACTAACTAGTGAAACAATAACACGTGTCATAACCTCTACATATCCCACCCCTCTAACCTCCTCCTTGTGATCTTTATCGACCAAGTTGAGGGGGGGAGGCGTAGGTGTGGCACCTTCCCTCACTCTAGCTCCCTCTCCATCACTAGTTACTGATCTATATGGTTTTAACCTCATATAAAGGATAAGAGACAAAGAATAGATAAAATAGTAGTCTTAATGAAAAGTGAAGGTAATAGAAGAGTGTGAATAGAATTAAGAAAAATATACAATCGTTTCCAGTGATTCATGGTAGTAGTGGTGAACAAACATAAGGTGATACCTTTGTGTCCATGAGTCATGGTAGTAGTGGTGAGCGTGCATGAGAGGATACCATGGTGTCCAGTGGTTGATGGTAGCAGTGGTGAACATACATGATAAGATACTATGACACAGAGTGGTTCATGGTGATGAGAGTGAACACATCTGTTACAAAGTGAGAGTGTAATGGAAGACAAACACCATAATAGAATGAGTAACACCAGTGAGAATGTGTAGAAGTGCCAAAACAAAAACACTTGTTGTTTTTCGGTAATTACTGGCGGCCGGCAATTGAGTTGTTCCATTAATACAAGAGTCATCACAAGTCATCAGGTGGAGGGCGTATTGTTGTGGTGATTCTGTATTGATCATCAGGCAAGAGGGAGGGAGGGGGGGTGGGAGGGGGGAAGGGAGGGAGGGAGGGAGAGGTGGTAAGAAGGGAGGGGTGGTAAGAAGGGAGAGTGGGAGTTTATGAGTGATAGATGGGTGTGGGTGAGGAAGGAGGTGGGTGGGGGTGCGTGTGTGAGGGAAGGATTGATGAATCTTGACCCTTCTTTTCGCCATACCAAAACACTGTTCTTGGGAGTGAACTGCCCTTGTGGTCTTTACAACCTTCAACCAAGACAGTGGTGCAACTGATACCCCGGCCCTCTTTCTTGACGGCATAGGGACGTAGGACCTGATTACGCTATACACTGTTCTAGGCTACACACATAATTCGCGCCGAATTATCGTGCTTCACTCAAAGAATCATCAATGGCTGTTAAAGAGAAAATAACAATCACAAACCAGAGGTCACCAGACAGGTCCACCAAGCGGAAGCGGAGAGAAATTGTGTACAAACATAATGTCAGATTCTGGAAAGTATCAGAGACTAAAGAGGGCTTCATCCTGCTCATGCTTGGTGACCAAGACCTGGATCGCCACTTTTCCCAGAGTTGTGTAAACAATCTAAGGGAAGAGCATTATAACCCACTCCTGCCTCTTGCCTGGAAGACTAAAAGGACTGTTCTCTACTTCAAGCGGACGACCACGTGCATGAAAATTCGGAAGAGGAAATAAAGGCAGAGATCGAAAAAGAAAACGCTTGGGTGATGAACAAGGTGGACACTGTTACAAAATTCACCAGTAAAAGAGGCAAATGCATAATCAAAATCCACTTCAAAAACACCGAGACGGCTGATAAGGCAACCAAAACGGGTCTCCTTGTATTCTTCATTAGCATACCGTTCCACCAAATCCAACAGGAACAGTATCAACATACATTTACCTGCTTCAGGTCCTATGCCATTGAGAAGCATGATAGTGTGAACTGACCCAAACCTAGAGACTACAAGATTTGACTAAATGTTCCTCTAAGGGCCATATCTGTACCCGATGTAATGAACCACTAAAATGCCTTAACTGTGATGGATCTCACAGCACCATGTCGATGAACTGCGAAAAATAAAATAAAAAATCAAGGAAGTACAATAAGAACACACAAAATCAGCTGTACCGACATACAGGGATGTGCTGTCGGTAGGGACCCCGATTCCTGCAGTCTCTGGACCATCATACAGGGATGTGCTGTCGGTAAGGACCCCGATTCCTGTAGTCTCTGGACCATCATACAGGGATGTGCTGTCGGTAAGGACCCCGATTCCTGCAGTCTCTGGACCATCATACAGGGATGTGCTGTTGGTAAGGACCCCGATTCCTGTAGTCTCTGGACCATCATACAGGGATGTGCTGTCGGTAAGGACCCCGATTCCTGCAGTCTCTGGACCATCATACAGGGATGTGCTGTTGGTAAGGACCCCGACTCTTGCAGTCACTGTACCGTCATACTGGGATGTACTGTCGGAAGGGACCCCGACTCTTGTAAGCACTGTACCGACATACAAGGATGTGCTGTTGGTAGGGACCCTGACTCCTGCAGTCACTGTATCGTCATACTGGAATGTGCTGTCGATAGGGACCCCGTGTCCTTCAGTCACTACGGCCTCTCAACCATTACAGATCCTGCAGTCATGCTGGCTGTCGGAGATATAGGCTTCCATGACCGTATCACTCAAGCCAACATGATTGTCAAACACGCCCACGAGGAGGATGATAGGCGCCCAGGCTGCTCTCAAGCAATACTTGAACAATCCTTACGCCAAAACAATCTGCCCATCGTAAAACTGGCCAGGACAACATCCGCATACAACGTAATAAAACCCACTAGCCTGAGAATGAGGCAGATACTCTGATCAACCTTCCTTGTCAACAGGGTAAGGAGCATCAGACAACTGCACTGAGCAATCTAGAATGAACTGAACTTGACTCACAAACCCTGACCATAACAACATCAAAGGAGGCAACAGAAGTCTCAAGTGTAGATACACAAGCACCCACACCAGAGACAATCCCTGTCTCTCAGATTCCAATCGAGTTATCAGGAAAAGACCTGAATTTATGCATCTATGTACCAAACCATACCAACGAGGCCTGTACATGTGATGATGTCGCAAAAGAAGTAATCCAAGGCAAGATGATGTGGAAGTACGACCACTCCACTCCCTTGGTGGACATCCTCGATGACATTAAACAAAAACGAATAGAAAACGAAAAAGAAAAAAGAAACAATGAACACACTACGTAGGCAGTGAAAATAGTGCAACATAATGTCCTCCACTGGAAAACTGAAAACTAATAAATTCAGTTTGTTCAGCCAGTGCAACCAAGTTGATGCAGATATTATACTCATAAACTCACACGGCAAAAAGGCGAATGAGGAATTGAAAATATTTGGTTACAAGATCCATAAATCCAATCTATCAGAGGAGCCAAATGGTGGGGTGGCCATCGCCATAAAAAGAAGTTGCCACCACAGAATCATAGACCACACCTCTGGAACTCTCGCTGTTCAAATCAACCTGACCACAGGACCAATCAAAGTAGGCACAACCTACAGTACTTCCCACCACGCAGACTTCTACCATACTACCACCCAACCTACACCATCGGGGACATGAACGCCAAACATCCTCTTCTAGATGGTAACAGGACAACCAACAATGTTGGAAGGGGTCTTGCTGGCTTCATAACAGACAAAAAAGCCCAACTAATAAGCGTAAAATTTTCCACGTTCTACAGCACGAACTCAGCCACTTCTCCAGACATAGCAATAATAAACGGCAGATGCTTCCACAACTACCTCTTTGAACAAAGTCTTGTGACCTCCAGCAACCACCTACCTATAATCATGACCATCCCCGCAACACCAATAACTATACCAGCTCTGCCAATGAGAAAGCTACAGCCAAACTTGAGGCCAAGGACATGACAATCCTGCAGACCATAGAAAATCAGCCCGTGAACAAAATAGATGAGGAAATCAACACAGGGTGTGAAGCCAAAGAAACAGCCTTCCAAGAAGCCACCCCTCTCAAATGTGACAAAAAACTCCCACACTCACGACAGACTCCAAAACTGATAGCCCTCACCAACCAATCCAACTGCTACAACAGAGAGCCGAGAGGAAATAAAAACAAGATCTCTGGAACAAAGCAACCTCAAATGGGGCGAAATAGATGAACAACTCTCACAAACATACAACGACCCAGGAGAGCTCTGGCGTCGAGTTAAGAGACTGAGAGGTTCCAGCCTCAACGGGTCACCATATATAATTGACCACACAGGAAGTAACATATTCAGGGACATATGGAGGAACATCTTCCGAATCACAAATGAAGAGAACAGGGGGTTTGATGGTACCCACAAGGAGCTCGTCCTTGATGAACTCCGGGGCCAGACACACCGCACTCAGCCTTCCCCTGAATTCATGTGGGAGGATCTAAGAGGGGACAACCTACTGACCAAACCAGTCACCTTGGAAGAACTCAATACTATCTCTAATACCAAAAATAAAGCCCCTGGCTACTCAGGGATCACTAAGAATATCTTTAGTCACATAAACAACCCGGCTATGGAGACACTGAAAACCACGATGAACGCTTGCCTGGCCTCGGGTTACTTCCCAACTAAATTCAAAAAGGCCACTATTACCCTAACACCAAAACAAGGAAAGAATCCCGCCGCTCCAGTAAATTATAGATTGATCTCCCTTCTCGAAGGATCTGGAAAAATCTTAGAAAAAATCAACAATAACCTCTTGAGAAATCACCTCGAAACGGTCAAAAGAATCAACTGCAGACAATTTAGGTTCAAGAAATAGACGTCTAACTCAACAACGATAGTCCGGGCATGTAAGAACATAGCCAAAGCCGCAGCGAGTGGTAGCCAATATAATCTAACACTCCGGGACGTAGTGAAGGCGTTACACAATGTCTGGCATGGCTGTCTAAAATATAAGATCCTCTAACTCGGACTTCCCACAATATCGAAAAGCTGCTTTGCCACTTTATTGGCGGCTGAAATGCCAGACTGGGGATGGGACAACACACAGGAGAGACCTTCCCACTCAGGAGCGGAGTCCCTCAAGGCAGCGTCCTCTCTTCCACCCTATCTATCATCTACACAGGTGAAACCCCACCTTCCATTAGAATAGGAAACGAAGATATTATGTATACAGACGACATTACTCAAATAACAACACATCAAGGAAAATAAAGAGCACTACACGTCAACAACACTAGACGGGAAGTAGAAAGGGTAAATAACTACGAAAAAATGGAAAGTCTAAACCAGTATCCCGAAATTCACAGTGATACCCTTATGCAGAAAGAAAACCCATCCATTAGTAATCAATAATGCCCAGATAGATTACACAAGCACAAAAGCAGAGGCACCCTCCTGGGTCTGAATATATCCACGACAGGTTATTCCCATTACGTCCACACTGGGAAGGAAAAGGCAAAAAGAGAGCTGAAAATATATACCGCTTTGACTAACTTTTTGAGAAAATAAATCTCCGCCTGGTTACATAACCTTATCATACTGATATTAACTTACCCAGCAGTACCTCTTCATACAATGTGCACCACCCAGTTATTAAAATTACACGTGGTCCAAAGTGAAGCTCTGAGATTCGTCACAGGTGAAAGATACCCCTTCACAAGAACCACAGCCGAGATATATAGAGACCTGAGAATAAGACCCATCAACCAGCAGCTGCACCCCCTGGCCAGCAAAGTCAGGCAAAAGAAAGAACGATGAGAGCAAGAACTCCTGCAAAGACTCCCACCAGACAAGGATAACAACCATACAACCAGGCAATAGACAACTTCCCTAGACCAGCCTCCGCCAGTAGGGTCGGCGGAATTGGAAATATGACCCTTAAAACGCCCATATATGGGATAGGGTAGGCTGTCTAGTGCCTGTACCGACAGACAATAACTAACCCAGGACACAACCCAAACACACTATTAGCTTAGCTAACCTGTAGCGGTCAGCCCCCTACTCCTACCTCCTCCTAAATTTCTTCAATTTCCGAACTATAACTTCCTTCTTCCACCTTTAATCTTCTAATCTTCTGTCACCCTTTCTTTCTCTACACACAATAAAAAATAATGGAACTGAGAAAGGAAGGATGGGAGTGTGGTATGGAGGGGGATGGGGGTAGTGAAGGAGGGAGGATGGGAATACGGAAAGAGGAGGGTGGAGATGTGAGAGTGAAGGAGGGAGGGTGGGGATGAGAGAAAGAGGGAGAGTGGGATTGAGTGATGGAAGGGACGGTGGAGGGTCGGTGTGAGGTAGGGAAGGTGGGAGCTTAGGAATGGGGGAGGAATAGACCGTGAAAGGGAAATAGGGAGGATTGGGTGAGGGAGAAAGGGTCGGATCATGTGAAGGAAAGGAAGGAGTGAAGGTAGTCGCCTGCTTCTGCTTACTCGTCTTTTAGTTCTGCTGCTTGTTGCTGATGACTGATAATGTTTGGGCTTGGTATTTATTGTGATATTAATATTGGTTACACTGTTTCTATTCACTTTGTTTATATACAGTTGGTTATATAAAAAATTTGTGTTCCTTCTTATGTTATTTTTAAGAATATTTAGAATAGAAAGTTTTAATGTTACTGTAATCGCCCAATAGGAGATTAACCTGCCACGTCAACTTGATACAGTTTATTTCGGTCAAACCTGTCAAATACAAATAATCAACTTACAAGAGGGAACTGAAGGTTCTGTGACATATCAGATATGAATATGTTATCCTGATATTAACACACAAATGGGTAAATTATCTTAATAATAACACAATATAAGCTGCATATCATCAGAAGTTGCTCAATTAATATTCTTCACATCCACAATGAAACATAATAGGTTTATGAGCAAGTAAGTCCTCGCATAACGTCGGGGTTATGTTCCTGACAACCCCACGTGAAGTAAAAAACATTAAGCGGATCAATTTTCCCCATAAGAAATAGATAAAATACGGGAATTACGTTTCTGAGCCACTTGAAAAAAGTTACATATGCAGAAAATTATTGCCATTTCTATAGAGAATAGTATATAGAACTACAGTACTAAGTTTGCAATGGTACTCACCAACAGGCCGAGGTGGTAGAGCTAGTGTGTTTTTATTTTAATTTTTTTTTTTTTTTTTTTTTTTGGTAGAGAAAGGAGGGGAGAAAGAAGATTTGAGGTGGGGGAAGGAAGTTATAGTTCGGAAATTGAAGAAATTTAGGAGGCGGTAAGAGAGGGCGGGCTGACCGCCTGGCTAAGCTAATAGTGTGTTAGGGTTGTGTCATGGGTTAGTTATTGTCTGTCGGTACAGGCACTAGACATCCTACTATGTCCCATATATGGGTGTTTCAAGTGCCTTATTTCATATTCCGCTGACCCTATTGGCGGATGCTGGTCTCGGGAGGTTGTCTATTGCCTGGCCGTGTAGTTGGGGGTGGTAATGGACCTTTTAAGATTTGGTAACTTTTTGGGAACCATGTATGGTTGTTGTCGTTATCTGGTGGGAGTCTTTGAAGGAGTTCTTGCTCTGGTCGTTCTATCTTTTGCCAGATTGTGTGTGGTGGGTAGTGGAGCAAAGGAGGATGGAGGGAGCAGAAGAGGAGGGTGGGAACGGAGGAGGGTGGGAGTGGAGGGTGGTGAGTCACTGAGACTCTGGGGCTGCCTCCTCCTCCTCCTGCTCTGACTGGGGTTCCTCCGCCCCTGTTTGCTCCTCCTCGGCTGCAGGCTGTTGTGAAGAAGCTGCTTCTGCCGTCCCGCGACGAAAAAATGAATCCAGTGTTGACTGCTTGGTGATATTCATCTTCTTCTCCTTATAGATCTCGGTGTAGCAACCAAGACTGTCCTCAATGTTGCATTGAACCTTTGAGTTGCGTACTCTGTTTGGGTCGCCATCTAGGAGCATTTGCATTGCTTGTTGGAACATGTTCAACGATTCTTCCGACCTCTTTGAAGTTAGCGTTCGTTGAGGTTCTTCTTCGTCGTCATCGTCATCGTCTTCAGCGGGACTGTGTTCTGTTAATTGTTGCAGATCGTCGTTGGTGAGCTCTTCTGTATGGGATGCCAGTACGTCCTCAATATCCTCTGATTCCAACTCATCAAAGCCTGCCTGTCTAGCCAAGCTGAGAATATCTCTATTCACAGCTGGGACTAAGTCCGTGAATCCCGTAAAACTGTTGACGCTCTCGGGCCACAATTTACCCCACACACCATTCAAGCAACTTTCTGAAACCTCTTCCCATGCCTTGCCAATGTTGTCAATTGCATGAAGAATGTTGAAGCCGTGCCAATATTCTCAGATCGTTGGTTTGTTTCTCCGTCTGTAGCCTTGAGCAGCTGGGCCATGGTACGGCGTAAATAATACGCCTTGAATGCGGCGATGACGCCTTGGTCCATAGGCTGCATCAGTGCTGTCGTGTTGGGAGGCAGGAATACAAATTTTAAACTGTCAAGCAAGTCGTCGAGACTAGGAGGATGAGCTGGAGCATTGCCAAGGATCAGAAGAATTTTGAAGTTAAGGTTCTCCTTGGCACAGTATTCCTTCAGTGCAGTGACGGCATACACGTTTAACCACTGGCTAAATGTGGTGCCAGTTATCCATGCCTTTTTGTTTGTCTTGTAAATGACAGGAAGGTGATCCTTAGAGTAACCTTTCAGGGCCCGTGGGTTGGCAGCGCGACAAATCAGCATAGGCTTCAGCTTGAAGTCACAGGCAGCGTTTGTGCCAAGCAGCAGCGTCAAGTGGTCTTTTCCTGCTTTCAAACCTGGTGCTCTTTTCTCCTCCTTGGAGATATAGGTCCTCTCAGGCATCCTCTTCCAAAAGAGACCAATCTCATCTACATTGAAGACTTGCTTCGGTGAGTAGCCTCCTTGCTGGATAATTCATTTGAATTCTGGCGGGAATGTCTCGGCAGCAACCGTATCTGAACTAGCTGCTTCACCAGTCATCTTAATATTGTGGAACTTATAACGATCCTTAAATCATTGAAACCATCCTCGACTGGCCGTAAAGGTCTCTTCCTTCGATCCTTCACCCTCTTCTGCCTTTAAGTCGTCAAACAGGGATCTGGCCTTATGCTGGATAACCACAAGGCTCACAGGGGCATTGTTTTGATTCTGGTCCTCCATCCACATTGCCAGCATCTTTTCCACCTTCTCTATCACAGTGCTTCTAGTACAAGTCGTCTTTGTAGCACTCAGAGAAGAACCACTTCCAGCACTAACCTTAATCTTGTCAGCGTTGGTCCGGATAGTACGCACTGTTGTGGGGGTTAGACCAAGCACAGCGACTATATTCCACAGTGAAACGGTTGGTTAATTCCTAATTAACCAGGTTGGTTCACCTATATTATATTGGGCTTTAGTAACGAAACCCAATTGAAGTTTCTTGTTTTATGAGAAAAGTATTGTTTATATAATTCCTGAGTGTAGGTCAACCTTAAGTTCCACTATTTATGAGTGTGACGGCGTTTATGTAATATAAACGTGGATCAACGTCCGTTCGATATTAGTTGGTGTGAATGACTGACTAAGAGCGTCTCACTGGTGCGCCCTTACATAGAGGCTGAAATATGGGCTTCTCCCTCTTGGGAAAGCTACCGTTCATGTGTTCAATTCATGTCCTCACATAGAGTGGAAAATTATAGGGGCTGAACCTGAATATAAATCAGATGTATATAACCCATTTATATAATACTTCTGTTGATGAGACAGGGGCCATTACATCGCTTGGTCACCTACCAGCCGAGCTCCTTGAGGCCTAAATAAGCTCACAGAGTACAGTACATCCTATACAACCCTAACCATGTTATAAACAGAGGTGTAGATACTAAGCTGGCGATTCAACGACTGTAAGGGTGTTATCTACTACAGGGGCCCTATACTTTAGTGTCTTACTGGTTAAAATGTTATGCACAACTTTCATTTTGGATGACACTGACTTATAATAACAAAACAGAAACATGATTGCCAAAATTAACATAATAGTGGGAATTGTGAGACCAGGTATAGCAAATTACCGTGTTAAATAAAATGGCAAATTATTATTCGAATCAGCATATTTTGTCTCCTTCAAGAATGCAATGACCTTTAATGTCTCTGAAATAATCTGAATATCCTTTACAGTGAAATTCATGACAGGAAGTGGAATTAAAGCAGACTTGAGTTTTAAATTTAAGGCAAAGTGCTGATGAGTAGGCAAGGTCAGTAATGAACCACAAGTGATTTCACAATAATGCTGAGCCTTATAATGACCTTTCACAACTAGCTGCTTAACACCATCATGGCATTTTAAAATAACAGTAGTTGTATTTGGAAAGAATAAGTACTGCACATTGTGAAAATGAGCGTGAAACACAATTTTGACATGGCCTACAACTGCATTGCGCAAGTGCTATGCGTACATTTGTTTGTATGACTGCCAATTCGCATATTCCCTCTGCAGCACGAATAAACGCGAACATATAGGCTGGACATAAGTGTAGGTGAAGATATGACGACTTACACCGTGACAGTACCTCAGTAGGGTGTGTCATACGGAGGCGAATTTTTTTTTTTTGAGTTTGAAAAATCGGCCCATGGTATTAATGATGTAGTTCTATGTGCAGAATCATGTGATATCTTCAGATTTGAAAAGTTTTAATTTTTTGCTAGGTAAGTTTTAACTTGAAATCTTATGAAATTCATTATTCCCACCCTTTTACCAACACTACTAAATAGCTTATTTAAAGTAAAGTAAATGTATCAGGTTAATTTATTACGATGAAAATGATCCAGAATAGTGAAACGAATGATCTTGACACATTTATTAAATTTAATATTCCTTTAGAAAACAAAATCATCAAATACAAAAACCGGTTTTACTACTACGACCCGGTGTTGCTGCACACCATAGAGAACATGTCTTTCTTGCTTCTGTTTCTACTCATCACCTCCCTGCTGACCACCTGAGCTCGGATGTAGCCTTCCCTCCTCTCCTGGCTGTACACGTGACTGCTGGCCTCACTCACTTGCTGTACACAACGCTTTATACTCTGGGTGTGCGAGGGCCAGGCAAGGGACATGCATGGGGTTGTCCAGGAAAGCTCTGACTTGAACATTGGTGAGGCTGCAGGTAAGAGGGGGCTCACTGCCAGCCTGGATGTTATCCAGATCTATGAGATCAGTGAGGGTCTTGGCACCTAGATTGACTTCAGGAGTCTTCCTGACCCTGAAGGAATCGTCACCAACTAATTCGTCATGCCCAGATCCTCTCATAAGTCTCATATCAAGATCTTTTTGACTGCCACTCTTCTCTCCTCCTCATCCTTACTGCAGAGCATTGTCTGCAGAACTGCCTCGGGATGAGCATACCAGGAAGATCTCCTCACAGTCTGCTCCACAATCTGAACAACCTTCCTTGGCTGACTCCTCAGGAGCTCAAGCTGGAAGAGAACATGCCTCGGACCTTCGGAGAACGATGACTTGACCTTGGTGTAGAACCAATTTGGCAAGTAGACACTCACGATGAATTGGACAATAAGTCTCAGGTTGTGAAGCTGGTTCCCTTTCAGTTTATGATGAGCGACCCAAATTCTGCAGAACCTGAGAGCCGTTGTGAGCCACCTAGAATGTGAGACTGGACCTATCTGCAGGTAAGCAAGTCTATCAGGCATGACCCCAGTTTTGATGGCACTGCAAATCATGTAACCATAGTACTGGTCAGTACTCAGGTCGTCAATGACAGTATGTGCAAGCTCAACGAGTGGAGGGCCAACTGTGATTTTTTCAAAGCTCGGATTTATTTCTAACTCAGTGGCAGAGTCCAGCATCTTGCCAAGAGGACCAGACCATCTGTTGTTTGAAAGAGTCTTGCCATCCAGCTCCTGGATCAGATGTCTGAGTGGCAACTCGTTGGTGTGGAGGTCACAAACAATCCAGACCAGCTTCCTCCCAATCTTCCGCTCTATCCACTGTATGACCCCCCCTTGCCACCCTGTGTTCGTGTTGGTGCTGTCCCCTCCAATGGCCTGCAGGGTCGTGTCTACGTTCCTCTCTCTGAGCCAGTTCACAATTTTGTCTGCCACTATCTCAGCTGGTTTCCTGATATCATCTTTCTCTGGAGTGAAATGCCACAAGTACTTCCCTCGTGGTTCACTGCAGCAGGAGTAGTGTTCCTCCTTCACCATGGCAGGGAACAACTTGTCAGAATCTCCAACTTTCATGAACACTTTAGTGTCATCCCTTCTCCCATCAAAGAACAAACAATTGACTCCATTTTCTCTTATCCCCTTTTCAAACTCCTCTTCTAGGTTACTGACAAGTTTCTCCTGAGCTCTCCTTACTTTGTTATGATCTATCACCAGGTGAACATCATCAGGTGTTATCAAACCACCGTCAACCCAGGCAGCTGTTGCTATCTCTGCAGTTTCTCTGAGACCAGTGTGGTGTCGCATGCTGGCCAGAGCTATGCTCGGGATATCTTTCCTATTTCGAATGTTATGCCTGGAAAGTTTGGGATCATTATTTTCTGGGTTAGGGACAAAGTCACCATTCTCCTGGTCAGCACTCGGATCAGCCATGGGGAAGTCATTAAACTCTGAATCAGCTTGACTCCAATCATCGGCCTTTTTTACCTCACCCTGGGCCTTCTCAAGTCTCTTTTCCTCGGCAACTCTTCTCCTCTTCTGTCTCTCTGTGGCAGCCTCCTGTCTCTTGGACTCCGGAATATCTTGGCTAGAAATCATGAGAGCCCCTATACTGCCAGTCTTCTCTCTCTGTGCTTTGACAAATGCCAGTTCGATCACAGGAATCTTCAGTTCACGCTTGCAAATACAGGAGATGTGGGCCTCGGATTTACAGTCACGATCGCATCCAAACTCAGGACAGAGAACAATTGGGCACTTGCAAGTAATTATGTCAAATAACTGGTCCAGTTGCTTGGCAAAGCTGTCCTTAACTGCAAGTTTTCCTCTCCCAAGAGAGATATCTCTTGCCTTTTCCCAACTGGCTAGCAGTCTCTCACTAATCTTCTTCTGACTTGTTATGACTGGAGGCTTGAACTGAGCGTTAGCCAGAGTGTACTGTGCCAAGACAGCTTTGGTCATATCACTGGCAATGTCTTTGTTTGTGTAAGTTCTTTGGTTCTTTTCACTGCTTTGCCTGATTAAATCACCGTATCTCAAAGCATCTCTCAATGTAGGCAACTCCGACTTCAGGAGCTCTCTCCCAGACCCATGATAGTGACTGAGATGGCTGGATTTTTGGTTCCTCGTCCTGACACAAGCAGCCATCGCAAATATTATCAACTTATAAATGCATCAGAATCTGACACAGAAAACAATATTGTTAGTTGGGTTGTTAAAGAATGAAGTCAGAAAGCAATGTTCACTATTTAATTGTAATGCACTAATGCAGCTGTACGTTAGATTTTCGATAAATTTCACGCTAAAATTTACCTAGCAAAAGGTTGCAAAATATTGAAACTGAAATTATTTTCTGTTTATATACACTCAAATCTACCAAAAAAGTGATGGGCCATTAGTTTTAGCTGATCTTCCCTCCTATGACACACCCTAGTACCTCAGGCTTCTCTAATGCCAATAAAGAATACTCTTCATCTATAAGGAAAAGTTCTTTAGGCCTATCCAGAGTATACAGTGTGTCGTTAACAAACCAGGGGAAGGGTTCTAAATGCCATGCATTAAACTGATGTTGCCCTCGCATAGGGATGTGGATGAGAATAGCACTGTGCGTGAGAGTCGACTCCAACAGAGGGTAATAAAATTCTACCTCATTGTCATTAAAAATAGGATTTAAGTGATACTGCAACTTGGCAATCTGTAAAGCATCAAGAAGCGTCTGCACAGGCACAAGCTTTGCGTCCACACGCCCTTTCCCGGCATCTACTATGCTGTCAATTAGTTCGGTATTACAGGAAACAACCTTCTGAACTGAAATTTCCGCAGCATGCAAATATTCTGTGAAATAAAGGAGCCACTCTAACGTCGGGATTGATTTCTGTAACTTATTACAACCCTCGATACATGGTTAGACTCAGATATTATCGCATTAACTTTTGACTCTAAAGCAGTAATCGCATGAAATGTTTGAGAGATAACGGGATTCTGCTTCATCGACAATGTTCATTCGGTCCCCCAATTTAGCTACATCGTCGGCCGTTGCCGTGCCAAACAGAGTGCTTTGGATAAGACCCACAAAATTAAATAAACTCCTTTTTCGTCGTGTCTGAGAACGCACTTCTTTTGCAAGATCAACCTCAGACGCTGGTATGCATTTACCAACAGCGACGAGAAGCTTGCGAAGGTTCAAGAGACGAAAGTGTAGAAGTTCAATAGTTTGTGAAGGTATCGTCGATACGTTAGTAGCTGCACTAAGACCATGAAGGATGTCCAATGCTGATTGTAGTTGGGCATCGTCGTTTTACCCTCTGACGGGGAAGCTGGAGCAGTCCATGCAACTCATACTTGATGCTCACGACGTCCACAACTATGAGGCAGAAAAATGTTATGTTTTAAAATCGCCTGCCTCTAAACCAGGTGTGAAGTACACCGGACCACCATACCAGGTGCACGATGCCCAGAGTTTCCTGCCTCTAAACCAGGTGTGAAGTACACCGGTCAACCATACGAGGTGGACGGTACACTGGACAACCATACCAGGTGGAAGGTGCCCAGAGTTGCCTGCCTCTAAAACAGGTGTGAAGTACACCGGACCACCATACCAGGTGGACGGTACACCGGACCACCATACCAGGTGGACGGTAGACCGGACCACCATACCAGGCGGACGGTACACCGGACCACCATACCAGGTGCCCAAAGTTGGCTGCCTCTAAACCAAGTATGAAGTACACCGAACCACCATACCAGGTGGATGGTGCACCAGACTACCATACCAGGTGGACGGTACACCGGACAAAGCATACCAGGTGGATGATGCACCAGACTACCATACCAGGTACACGGTACACCGGATCACCATACCAGGTGGATGGTGCACCAGACTACCATACCAGGTGGACGGTACACCGGACCACCATACAAGGTGTACGGTACACCGGACCACCATACCAGGTGGACGGTACACCAGACCACCGTACCAGGTGGACGGTGCCCAGAGTTGCCTGCCTCTAAACCAGGTATGAACTACACCGGACCACCATACCAGGTGGATGGTACTCCGGACCACCATACCAGGTGGACGGTACACCAGACCACCAGCCCAGGTGGACGGTACACCGGACCACCATACCAGGTGGATGGTGCACCGGACTACCATACCAGGTGGACGGTACATCGGACCACCATACCAGGTGGATGGTGCACCAAACCACCATACCAGGTGGATGGTACTCCGGACTACCATGCCAGGTGGACGGTACACCGGACCACCATACCAGGTGGATGGTGCACCGGACCGCCATACCAGGTGGACGGTACACAGAACCACCATACCAGGTGGATGGTGCACCGGACTACCCATACCAGTGTAATGATTGATTGTCAGACCAAACCTTACAGCCCAGAATTATGCCGCATATAACAGCAAGTACACCACAGACCTCGTGGTACCACCACATTCCGGGTTGACACACCTCAGGTCGACCCAAGGGACTTGACCTCGCCCGCTAATGACGTGAGCCTGGTGACCTACAACCGCACCTAGCCAAGACACATGGCCGGGACCACACCTGCACACAGCTATCCAGATCAAACCAGTTTAGTGTTAATTGTTAGAGGTCAGAAGCCGGCTGGGCCGACCCCATATAAAGGCCCTACAGTCCCGTCCACGACGATTGCCATTATCATCCTGATTCTGGTTATACTGATTCTCATTCTGGTTGCTGTCACCTCTCTCCCGTTCGGGTCGTCACTCGGTTCACTAGCGAGAGTCACGCACGTCCCCTCCCCAGGTCGGGAGGGAGACTTCCCGACCAGACCACGGCATCGCCAGCTAAGCAGATTATCCCATAGGAGGCAGCCCAGCCAGCACTCACTGGGCCTACGTCAGGGTACATGTGAGTCTTTGTCAGAACGTCCTAGGGTGAGTTACCTACTGTGGGAAGTGTATTCATTCAGGTGTGTCCGAGAGTCAGGGTCAAGTAACGTAAAGCACAATGTGTTAGTACCCCGATATAATAGTGATATTAATGTGTTCATGTCATTGAGTGAAGTAATAAATAGTTGTATCAAAGAGGTGTTTAACAAAATGTCCCTTTAAGAAGTGATGTATGTGTATTGACATACGAGATAAGATAAGCGTAGTGACGCTGAGTAAATAACATACAGGCCACGCTACCAAGTTTTCTATCTTTACATATCTACTCTCTATACTATTCTTACATATTTGTGTTATTCTTCCTCTCATTGTGTTCTGCCTCATTATATTGGTGCCAGCGAACTATGAAGTTAACTCACGCCCCCCTCGTCCCTTGTTATTGGTAACAGTGTACTTAACGTAAACCCATGCCCTCCCCCGGTAGCCATAACACCTGGCTCATTAGTTCAAAAGTGCGTGATAAGAAGTTCCTGCGTAGTAGGGTGAAAAGTGTCCTAGTGTGTCTCTGTTACAGCTCAAGTGAATGTCTCTCGTCGTGGTATGCACGAATTTTTAATAGAAATATGTTCAGTGCTTAACGTAATTTCTCAGTGTCCCCCGCGATCTGTGACATTCTCAGTAGCCCAAGTGCAGTTTGATTGTTGGTCAGTGTTAAATGTAGCCATTGTGTTTCAGTGATGAAAGCGGTGTCTGTACTAACTGTTATAACTTAACATGTCTTTTAACCTACATCCTCCTCCCTGTCCTAATCCTTACCTCACTTCAGTTGTGTTCTGACCTCACTCAGTTGTGTTCTGACCTCACTCAGTTGTGTTCTGACCTCACTAGGGGAAAGGTCACGGCAGGGTTAGCTCTGGAGGGATAATTATCAGATATGGCCAGAGCTAGGTGCGGTCTTGGGTATGAGAGTTTGTTGACCAAACTGGAGTGGTCCACTGAAGAATTGGCGAAGGCCAAGTTAGAAATTGAGAGGGCCACGTTGGAGAACTTGAAATTAAGGGAAGAGCTGGCGATGTTAAAAGGAGAGGCTGGACGAGTAAAGCCAGTGGCTGACGAAAAATCAAGCGAGTGGAAAATTGTGAGTAGTGTGAAGACCAAGCTGGTGGTAAAGAAGCACACGAAGGATACGACAACAACGACAACAACAGCTAAGTGTACCAACCCGTTCAGTCCCTTGATAGACGAATTGGACGTTAGTACAGTCAGGGACAGGGATGACAAGGAAGGTATAAAAACTTTAATTGTTGTTGACTCACAGGTAAGGTACATGGACAGGGCCTTTTGTGGTAAAAACAAAAATAGGATGAGGGTGTGTTTGCCAGGAGCTGGGGTGGGGGATATAATTGACAGGATGGACAATATCTTGTCTGGTAATGGGAACAAACCCATTATCTGCCTCAGTGCAGGAGGCAATGATATTAGCCGGTGTAGGAGCGAGGAGCTTCTCGATAAGTTCAAGGCAGCCATAGATCGTATTAGGACTAAGGGAGGGATCCCTATCATATGCGGTGTCCTGCCTAGAAGGAGAGTTGGCAGTGAATGGTTGTCAAGGGCAGTTGGTGTTAACGACCGTCTTGACAGATATTGCAAGTCAATATCAGTCCCATTCATTGACAACTGGGACAACTTCTATGGCAGAAGGGACCTTTATGCTAGGGATGGAGTAGCAACCCTGGCTGGGGCTCTAGAGGGGGCAGTTCAAAAGATATCGAAGTCTTTAAACTGCTAAGAGAACATAGGGGCACGGGGGTGGAGGAGACTGCAGTGGGAGCGGGTAAACAAGGCGAAAGATTACAGGGAAATAGTGTTAGGAATGATGACATAACTAAATTAAACAGGGAGTTTAAAACTAAACGCGGTAAGGGGAGGACTCAGAACACGACTAACTTAAATGTATATTACGCGAACAGTAGAAGTATGAGAAACAAAATGGATGATATTAGGGCCTTGGTATGTACCGAAGAAATCGATATAATTGCATTCACTGAAACATGGATCAACCTAGACACACGTGAATTACCAGTCGAATACCAAATTGCGGGTTACAAACTGTTCCATACCGTTAGGCAGACCAGGAAAGGAGGCGGAGTAGCAATCTATGTTAGGGATAATCTGAAGTGTGAAATAAATAAGGAAATAAAAACTGAGAGGAATACAGAAACAATTTGGATAGAATTAAGCGACGGTCGGGAAAAATTAATCACAGGAGTAATATATAGACCCCCCAATCTTGATAGCGTCAATGAGCGACTTATCTGGGATGAAATGCGCAGGGCTTCCATACACAACAAAGTCTGTATAGTAGGCGACTTTAACCTTGGCCAAATAGATTGGACCGACCTTACGGGTAACTCAGAATCAGAGGATTTTCTCGAGACGATCCAGGACTGTTTCCTAAGTCAACATATAACCGAACCCACACGGGGTAATAATATATTGGATTTAGTTTTGTCAAACAGAGAAAACCTCATTAGCAATGTCGAGGTAGGGAACGAACTTGCAAACAGCTATCACAAAGAAATTCGATTCCAGTTAGATTTTCAGGGCAGACGTAAGGAAAATTCCACTAAAGTACCAGATTTCAGAAGGGCAAACTTTGACAGTTTAAAGAGGCAGCTGAGAGAGGGGGTGTCGCGCCTGGCCGTGAACCTGACAGATGACACCGACCTGATAACGAGATCTGAGATTGCCGAGTTCCACGACAATTTAAATAGTGAGTTACTTAATGCACAAAGGCAGAACATACCATACAAAAAACTCAGATCAAACAACAATGACCCTAAATGGATAAATAATTATTTAAAGAACATCATTGGCCAAAGGAAGGCTATAGGTAGAAGGATAAATCGTGGCGAAATTCACCTCCGGGACTATTATAGGGTATTGGCGAGTAGGGTTAAAACCGAGATAAGGAAAGCAAAGAGGAATAATGAGGTAAGGATAGCAAGGGAGGCAAAGACAAACCCCAAAGGATTCTACCAAATGTATCAAACTAAAACACGAGAAAAGATTGGACCAATACGGTCAGACTCCGGCGAGCTCACTGATAACGACGGAGAAATGAGCAATAATTTGAATAAATATTTTTCAACGGTTTTCACCACCGAAAATTTAAACATGATACCCGAGGCACCGACTCTATTCAGAGATAGTGAAGAAAACAAATTAAGTGAGATAGTAGTGACTAGTAACGATGTTAGTAAGCAAATAGACAAACTAAAGCCTAATAAGTCACCTGGTCCCGATGAGATATTTGCCAGAGTATTAAAGGAATGTAAGGAAGAGCTTAGTATGCCCTTAGCAAAGTTGTTTAACATGTCCTTAAAAACAGGTGTAGTACCAGAATCCTGGAGGATAGCGAATGTAGTACCGATCTTCAAGAAGGGGGATAGATCACTATCCTCTAACTACCGCCCAATCAGTCTAACATCAATAGTAGGCAAATTACTGGAAGCAATCATTTCAAACTCTATTCGAAATCACCTGGAGAAGCACAGATTGATCAATGATTCCCAGCATGGCTTCACAAGCGGACGTTCTTGCCTAACTAATCTATTAACATTCTTTTCATCAGTTTTCGAATCAGTGGACGAGGGGCACAATTATGATGTGGTATATCTCGACTTTAGCAAAGCCTTCGACAGAGTACCCCACGAAAGACTCATTAGAAAGGTAGAAGCTCATGGCATCAAAGGTGACATCCTTAAATGGATTAGGGCGTGGTTACAGGACAGGAAACAGCGAGTGAACATTAACGGCACTAAGTCCCATTGGAGCAACGTCACAAGTGGAGTTCCCCAAGGCTCAGTACTTGGACCATTATTGTTTATTATATACATAAACGACATAGATATCGGCATAGACAGCAACATAAGTAAATTTGCTGATGATACTAAAATAGGACGTGTTATCAAATCTGACGAGGACTCGGCAAAACTACAGGAGGATCTAAACAAATTTTTCGAATGGTCTGAAAAATGGCAGATGAAATTCAACATCAACAAATGTAAAGTACTCAGTATAGGAAATGTAAACAGGGAAACCAGATACCAGATGAACAACGATGCCATAGAGAAATCCGACTGCGAAAGAGATTTTGGAGTAATGATAAGTAGGAACCTTAAGCCAAGTAAACAATGTGTTTTTGCTCGTAACAAGGCTAATAAAGTACTTGGGTTCATACAAAGGAGTGTTAGTTACAAGACTAGCGAGGTCATCCTAAAACTGTATCTTGCTCTTGTGAGACCACACCTGGATTACACAGTCCAGTTCTGGTCACCGTATTACAGAATGGATATAGAATCCTTGGAAAGAATTCAGAGGAGAATGACAAGACTAATCCCGGGTATTAGGAACCTTGAGTATAGAGACAGGTTAAAGCATCTTAATTTGCACTCCCTTGAGAGACGTAGAGCGAGGGGCGACCTGATAGAGGTGTATAAGTGGAAGGCAGGGCTAAACAAAGGGGACATTACAAAGGTACTCAAATTATCCAACCAGGAGCGAACTCGTAACAATGGTTTTAAATTGGACAAATTTAGATTTAGGCGTGAAATAGGTAAACACTGGTTTGGAAACAGAGTAGTGGATGAATGGAACAAGTTACCAAATATCATCATTAACTCGAATACGCTGAATTGCTTCAAACATAGGTTGGATGCTCATATGAGCAATAGGGGTTGGGTGTAAACGGGACTGCCCAGTATGGGCCAATAGGCCCGCTGCAGTTTCCTCCATTCTTATGTTCTTATGTTCTTATGTTCCGTCCCTGCCCTGCCCTGCCCTGCCCTGCCCCGTCCCTGCCCCCCCCCCCCCCCTGCAGCCCCGGCCTGGCCGGATCAACCACGCCTCGGCTCCTCCCCACTTCACCCGCCACGCCTCACCTCAGCCCCGCCGCGCCTCGCCTCAGCCCCACCTCACCCACCTCGTGTGACCTTACCTCCTTTTGACCCGCTCCGCCTCGTTGCGTGTGACCGTGATATTGCGATGAATGCAGAGCTTCACTCAGTGTATCTTTATGCTATTATGATTTGTGATGTACTCTTTGACGCGCAGTGATAAATGATATTCAGTGTAGTGCACAGAGCTTCACTCCCCGACCCAGCCTGATGAGAACATTGTCGTGACGGAAATGATAGTTGCCAAACATTGACGTAACGTATAAGGTGAATATTTTTTTTGCGAATGCACTTCCAACTAATCCATCACCCCTTTAGGATTGTTTCTCTGTCAAATGTCACACACAGTACCACCCATGGCCAGCCTGACGTCAACCACAGTACATACGAGCAGAGAAGAACCAGCATGATGAAAGCAGCTTGATGAATGCAGCTTGATGAAGGCAGCACGAAACCCACCACACACCACGCCACTTCTTTCAAGTCCTCCCTTGGTCTAGGATTAAGAAGATGTTATATTTTTCTACTTTAGGAAGTTAAGGAGTGTGGAATGAATTGCCACACAACGAACCCTGGTGAGCCCAGCCAGGGAGGGATTCACCACTGTGGAAGGTGTAAGACAGGACGGTCTTTGGTCTCGCCGACACTCACGTACGGAGGGCGAGCCCTGGTCCGCGGAACCTGCCTTACGAGTCATCTAAGGAGACGACAGCCCAAACAGTGGACCGGCCTTCATCCCGGCCGGAGGTGGGCCGACGGCAGATGAACAGAAAATCGTCTGGAATATGTTGAAAATGATGATGTTGCAGAGAAGAAATACAGATGGAGCAGAAAAATTCATCTGGAATATGAAAATGAAGATGTATAAAGAAACGCAGATGAGCAGAAAAATCGTCTGGAATATGAAAATGAAGATGCATAAAGAAACGCAGATGAACAGAAAATTCGTCTGGAATATGAAAATGATGATGTACTAAGAAAAAAGGAAGATGGAACAGAAAATTCATCTAGAAGACGTTGAAAAATGAGGCTCTAAACGTAGAGGAAGAACGCAGATGGGACAGAAAACTCGTCTGGAATAGTATAGAAACCAGGAGGAAGTGAGAAGAAGTCAGAAGGTGTGGAGAAACGACCTACAAGGTGCGGTATGTGAAGAAAGAAGACAAAAGACGTGCTATGTGAAGAAAGAAGACAGAAGATGTGCTATAAGAACATAAGAACATAAGAAAGTGGGATACTGCAGGAGGCCGACTGGCCCATACAGGGCAGATCCCTTTCACACCCATCCCAGCACTTCCATGTGCCTATCCAACTTCGTCTTGAAGCTCCCTAGCGTCCCCGATCCTACTATAGCACTCGGTAGCCTATTCCACATATCCACAACTCTATTACCAAACCAGTGCTTGCCTATATCCTTTCTGAATCGGAATTTATCTAATTTAAAGCCATTTGTTCTAGTTATTTCGTTATTACTGAGCTTCAGAACATCTTCCATTTTACCCTTGTTAATCCCACTCACCCACTTGTACACCTCTATCATATCTCCCCTAACTCTACGCCTCTCTAATGAATGCAAGCCTAAGCTTTTCAGTCTTTCTTCATAAGTAAGGTTTCTAATATTATGGATCATTTTTGTCATTCTTCTTTGTACTCTCTCCAAAGAATCTATGTCCATTCTATAATAAGGACACCAGAACTGAACCGCATAATCCACGTCAGCAGTTCTGTTACTCACAGACCTAGATATGAACCCTAGAATCCTGTTTGCCTTGTTGCGAACGCTAATACATTGTTTTCTAGGTTTCAAGTCGTTGCTAACAAATACACCTAGATCTTTTTCACAAACTGAGTTTTCTATTTCCGTGTTACCTAGTTTATACTTAACGTTTGTATTCGTCTTCCCTATCTGTAGTACCTTGCATTTATCAGTATTAAAATTCATTTGCCAGTCTACTGATCACTCATGTAAGGTATCTAGATCTCTTTGAAGGTGTTCAAAGTCACTGTCTGAATTTATCACTCTCCCCATTTTGGTATCATCTGCAAATTTACTAATCCTACTAGTTATGTCTAAATCAAGATCATTAATGAATATAACAAACAGCAGAGGGCCCAATACAGATCCCTGGGGAACTCCGCTTTTGACCGCACCCCAGTCTGACTTTAATCCATTTATGCTGACTCTTTGTTTCCTACCAGTTAACCATGACCTAATCCATTTTAATAATGATCCACCTATTCCATGTGCTTCTACCTTCCTTATCAATCTCTCATGAGGGACTCTATCGAATGCTTTACTGAAATCTAAATAAATTATATCATATGACTTATCATTATCTACCGCTTCATATACTTCTGAGAAAAAGCTAAGCAAATTTGTGAGACAAGAACGTCCCTGGGTGAACCCGTGCTGAGAAGAATGAATTAAGTTGAATGTTTCAAGGTGGCTTCTGATTTTTGTAGCAATAATTGACTCTAGCAACTTGCCTATGATTGACGTGAGACTAATGGGACGGTAATTTGATGCAATTGATTTATCACCCTTTTTGAAAATCGGAACTACATTTGCAAGTTTCCAAGCTTCTGGCACTAGGCCCGATTCTAATGACTTATTAAATAAAACTGCTAATGGATTACTCAACTCATCTCTACATTCTTTTAATATTCTAGCATATACCTCGTCTGGACCAGGCGATTTATGAGGCTTCAGTTTGTTAATTACTTTAAGCACATCGTTACTAGTAATATTGATATTCATCAACATATTTTCTATACTGTCGTTATATACCTTATGAACTTCTGGAAACTGTGCTAGGTTTTCATTTGTGAATACGGAGCGAAAATGACTATTTAACGTACTACACATTTCTAACTCATCATCAGTCATTTCTCCTGTCGTAGTTTTAAGGGGACCTATTGTATCTCTAACCTTTGATTTATACAGTTGATAAAAAGGTTTGGGGTTATTTTTCGATTCGTTTGCTATCTTGATTTCATAATTTCTCTTTGCTTTCCTAATTTCTGTTTTTACCTGTCTTGTTAGGTTCTGATAGTAACCAAGTAAGTGATTTTCGCCTTTCTTAACTTTTCTATATACTCCTTTCTTTTTCCCTAGAAGATCTAAGAGTCTATTATTCATCCATTTTGGTTGGTTCCGTATCGATCTGAATTTTCTTTTAGGGATGTGTTTATTTTGAGCATTATTGATTGTCGCAATAAATTGTTCATAAGTAGCTGCTAAATTAAATTCTGGGTTATCCCGTCCTAAGTTGACAGTTTCCGGAGGTGTGGGGGGGATTAATCTTTTGACCATAGGGTCATCCCTTAGGTCTCTCCTTAAGCTACCGTAATTAGCCTTCCTAAAATCCGGGATCAAGGCCGAATTTTCCTTCTTCCTGCCATCCCATATTATGTTAAAATATATGGCTTTATGATCACTGTTTCCTAGTTCGTCTCCAATCCCAACATCTTTTACTAGGTTTTCATTATTACTGAGAACTAAATCGAGGATATTATTTCCTCTAGTGGGCGAGTTTATGAATTGATATAAAAAACTATCTTGTACTGCTTCTAGAAAATCTTCAGATTCATTATCGCTAAGTTGATTTTTCCAATCTATGCCTGAAAAGTTGAAATCGCCTAGAATACATACATTGTTTCTATCAGATGCCTTCTTTATTTCCTCCCATAGCAATTTACCATCGTTCCTACTCAAATTAGGTGGTCTATATATAACACCAATGACTACGGATTCACTGCCCTCACCAATCTCTACCCAAATACTTTCATTGTCCCTATTTGTTTTAATGTTTGATTTATTGCAGCTTTTTAATGACACGCTGATATACACTGCTACACCGCCACCTCTCCTTCCTACTCTGTCAAATTTAAATAGGTTATATCCTGGAATATGAAATTCTGCTAAAAAATGTTTGCTGTTTGAATTTATCCATGTTTCCGTTATTGCAATTATATCTATGTTCTCTTTACTAACAATGGCCCTGAGCTGGTCCATTTTGTTACACAGGCTTCTACTATTCGTATAATAAACACTCAATATATTTCTTCCGTTTCTATCTGTTTTAAATTTATTACTTTGATGTTTGTAATTATGACTAACTATATTTTCGGCATTATCTACTTCTGTTTCACTACTTCCCAGGACCTGCTTGTTTTTTGACTCCCACTTTCCCCGACCTCTCTCTACTGGCGAAACCCCCCCCCTTCGGAGTGACAATTTCACGCTCCAGGGATGCAGACAACGTCTTTACCCCCTCACGAGACAAGTGTACTCCGTCGCGACAGTACAGGTAGTCGTTGCCATAAAATCGTTGCCAGTCATCAATGAATGCCCAACCATTGTTTGCACAATGTTTTTCCAGTCGGCAATTAATAGCAATTGCCCTGGACAGCCATTCACGACCAACCCCTCTTCTAGGCAAGACACCACATACTATCGGGATCCCTCCCCTATCTCTAATCTTCCCCAGCGCCTCCCTATACCTCTTGAAAAGTTCCTCACTCCTGACCTTACCTATGTCGTTTCCTCCCACACTAAGACACACTACTGGAGTGGTACCCTCCCCTGACAAAACTATGTGAACAAAGAAGACAGAAGATGTGCTGTCCTGACATCACAAGAAAGTCGATGATGAAGGACCAACCGACTACAGCTGCTGAGCTGCCGCCATCCCCTATTTTTCAGATACCAGCTGGATGGAAGACGTGAACTATGCCGGACCCAACTAATGTACTGATGTTGTTGATGTATAATAAAAAAATATCAATACCCTAATATGTGAAGTAGGAACATTTTTTGTGTATTTTGAAGTATTTTCTCTGATTTTTGTTTATGTTTACTTCAAAGAATGTCTTTTTTTAGTCTCACTTGTTTCTATGAGTTCATGAAACACGATGTTGTAGCCATATTACTGACTGAGATGAATTATTATTTTGACATGGGCTGATAAGGAGATGTAACACCTGTTGTTGTTTTGATTTGCAAGTTGTCTCGGATACAAATCTAGATATGAAGGATATTTTTTTTCATTCTATGTGCACTTGCTATGTTTCCTTTTTCTCCTGGCATAGAAGCTTTGATCTTGGCGGGAGGTATAGTGAGCTTTGTCAGATCAAACTAGCGCCAGTAGAAAAGCATACACCTATGAGATTGTTGTTTGTAAATGTGAGACTGTGTTATCGCCACAGGAATTATCTTTGACACCACACGTAACGTTGCTGTCTATATGTGGCATCAGTCTGTGATGAAGCTTTGGTCTTGGCGGGAGGTGTAATGATTGATTGTCAGACCAAACCTTACAGCCCAGAATTATGCCGCATATAACAGCAAGTACACCACAGACCTCGTGGTACCACCACATTCCGGGTTGACACACCTCAGGCCGACCCAAGGGACTTGACCTCGCCCGCTAATGACGTGAGCCCGGTGACCTACAACCGCACCTAGCCAAGACACCTGGCCAGGACCACACCTGCACACAGCTATCCAGATCAAACCAGTTTAGTGTTAATTGTTAGAGGTCAGAAGCCGGCTGGGCCAACCCCATATAAAGGCCCTACAGTCCCGTCCACGACGATTACCATTATCATCCTGATTCTGGTCATACTGATTCTCATTCTGGTTGCTGTCACCACTCTCCCGTTCGGGTCGTCACTCGGTTCACTAGCGAGAGTCACGCACGTCCCCTCCCCAGGTCGGGAGGGAGACCTCCCGACCAGACCACGGCATCGCCAGCTAAGCAGATTCTCCCATAGGAGGCAGCCCAGCCAGCACTCACTGGGCCTACGTCAGGGTACATGTGAGTCTTTATCAGAACGTCCTAGGGTGAGTTACCTACTGTTGGAAGTGTATTCATTCAGGTGTGTCCGAGAGTCAGGGTCAAGTAACGTAAAGCACAATGTGTTAGTACCCCGATATACTAGTGTAATTAACGCGTTCATGTCATTGAGTGAAGTAATAAATAATTGTATCAAAGAGGTGTTTAACAAGTTGTCCCTTTAAGAAGTGATGTATGTGTATTGACATACGAGAGATAAGATAAGCGTAGTGACGCTGAGTAAATAACATACAGGCCACACTACCAAGTTTTCTATCTTTACATATCTACTCTCTATACTTCTCCTACTTATATGTAATTCTCTTCTTGTGAGATTTGTCTCATTACACCAGGTGGCCGGTACACCGTACCACCAAACCAGGTGGACGATACACCGGACCACCATACCAGGTGGACGGTACACCGGAACACCAACCCAGGTGGAGGGTACACCAAACCACCATACCAGGTGGATGGTACACCGAACCACCATACCAGGTGGATGGCGCACCGGACTACCATACCAGGTGGATGGTGCACTGGACCACTATACCAGGTGGACGGTACACCGGACTACCATTCCAGGTGGACGGTACACCGGACCACCATACCAGGTGGACGGTACACCGGACCACCATACCAGGTGGACGATACACCGGACCACCATTCCAGGTGGACGGTACACCGGACCACCATACCAGGTGGACGGTACACCGGACTACCATTCCAGGTGGATGGTGCACTGGACCACTATACCAGGTGGACGGTACACCGGACCACCATACCAGGTCGATGGTGCACCGATCCACCAACCCAGGTGGACGGTACACCGGACCACCATACCAGGTGGATTGTGCACCGGACTACCATACTAGGTGGACGGTACATTTGACCACCATACCAGGTGGATGGTGCTCCGGACCACCATACCAGGTGGACGGTACACCGGACCACCAACCCAGGTGGACGGTACACCGGACCACCATGCCAGGTGGATGGTACACCGTACCACCATTCCAGGTGGACGGAACACCGAACCACCATACCAGGTGGATGGTGCACCGGACCACCATACCAGGTGGACGGTACACCGGATCACCATACCAGGTGGACGGTACACCGGACCACCATACCAGGTGGACGGTACACCGAACCACCATACCAGGTGGATGGTGCACCGAACCACCATACGAGTTGGATGGTGCACTGGACTACCATACCAGGTGGATGGTGCACCGGACCATCATACCAGTGGATGGTGCACCGGACTACCATACCAGGTGGACGGTACACCGGACTACCCATTCCAGGTGGACGGTACACCGGACCACCATACCAGGTGGACGGTACACCGGACCACCATACCAGGTCGATGGTGCACCGGTCCACCAACCCAGGTGGACGGTACACCGGACCACCATACCAGGTTGTTGGTGCAACGGACTACCATACTAGGTGGACGTTGCATTTGACCACCATACCAGGTGAATGGTGCACCGGACCACCATACCAGGTGGACGGTACACCGGACCACCATACCAGGTGGACGGTACATCGGACCACCAGCCCAGGTGGACGGGACACCGCACCACCACACCAGGTGAATGGTGCACCGGACTACCATACCAGGTGGACGGTACATCGGACCACCATACCAGGTGGATGGTGCACCAGACCACCATACCAGGTGGACGGTACACCGGACCACCATACCAGGTAGACGGTACACCGCACCACCATACCAGGTGAATGGTGCACCGGACTACCATACCAGGTGGACGGTACATCGGACCACCATACCAGGTGGATGGTGCACCAGACCACCATACCAGGTGGACGGTACACCGGACCACCATACCAGGTAGACGGTACACCGGACCACCATACCAGGTGGACGGTACACCAGACCAATATACCAGGTGGACGTTACGTCGGACCACCATACCAGGTGGATGGTGCACCGAACCACCATACCAGGTGGATGGTGCACCGGACCACCAATCCAGGTGGACGGTACACCGGACCACCATACCAGGTGGTTGGTGCACCGGACCACCATACCAGGTGGATGGTACACTGGGCCACTATACCAGGTGGACGATACACCGGACCACCATACCAGCTGGATGGTGCACCGGACCACCATACCAGGTGGACGGTACACCGGATCACCATACCAGGTGGACCCTACACCGGGCCTCTATACCAGGTGGATGGTGCACCGGACCACCATACCAGGTGGACCCTACACCGGGCCACCATACCAGGTGGATGGTGCACCGGACCACCATACCAGGTGGATGGTACACTGGACCACCATACCAGGTGGACGGAGCACCGGACCACCATACCAGGTGGACGGCACACCGGACCACCATACCAGGTGGATGGTGCACCGGACCACCATACCAGGTGGATGGTGCACCGGACCACCATACCAGGTGGATGGTGCATCGGGACTACCATACCAGGTGGACGGTACACCAGACCACCATACCAGCTGGACGGTACACCGGATCACCATACCAGGTGGACGGTGCCAAGAATCGCCTGCCCGTAAGAAGGCGTGGAGTACACAGCTCAGCAAGATCAGGACAGGACAAAGGACAGTGTGGAGGACGATAAATGTACATACACAATCAACATGGATGGTGAGGCTGTGGAGGAGTGTGACGATACTCATGATGGGAAATCGTCTATCGCGTTGGCAATTATGCCAACTACGGGGAAGGCAAGAGTGGACCGTCAGAGAAAACCTCTTTGGACAACTGGGAACAACGTTATTTTTCATCAGTTACTGACGCTTATGAACGAGTGATGGCAAGAGCTGAGGCTGCCCTAAATAAGCGTAACAAGCAGACGCGTATCCAAGCTGCCGTCGTCCATAAGGACATCATATTTGAAATAACCAGAATGAAGGGAGATGCAAAAGAACCCACAGTACAAACTCAATCGACTAGAACACTGCGAGGAACAAGTGAGTGGTCAACTATCGATTCACTTAACAGTCTGGAGAGAGCCTCGACCAAACGGACGCCACTGCAAAGTAATTGTGGCTGGTGAGGTGAGTGATAGCTGTTAGGATGAAGAGGAAGCACTCGTGGGTTTCGACCAGGGATCATCTAAATTTCTTCACCAGGGGGAGTCCGAGCATATTAGTCCATTGTTTGCTAGCCCCATGATTCAACAGCTTCACATGGAGGCACAAGTGGCGTCAGATAAAATCCTTAGGCACGAGACACAAGCGGAATTATGGAGTCGAAGCATAAAGAAACTAATGGCTCACTTCGATTGCCACAAACCCCTCCTCCAACGTTCACAGGGAAAGCAATACCGAATACTGGGATTTCATTCGGGCATTTAATCGCTACATAGATGATGCATCAATGCCGAATTTAAACAAATTACGTGCTCTTCTACAAGCCTGCACCGGAAAGGAAGTGAAGACGGCCTTACAGTCCTGTGAGAGGTTAGGCCCAGGAAAGGGATACAAGAAGGCATTGGCACTTCTCCCACAGAGGTTCGGGGATGAACAGGCGTATGCGAAGGAATTAGTGATAGTTCCGTCAGGAAGGGCCGCGCATAAGGTCCGGAGATGAGTTGTGGGGGAGTATTAGTTATTTGGAAAACTGGGACCTGCTGCGTGAACTGGACACACGGACATGCATTCGGAGCATAGTGGCAAGGTTGCCCAGCAAACTACAAGACCGATGTGCAGATAAATCTCATTCATATAAGGAATAACGTGGCTCATTCCCTGAAATGAAGAGGATAAGGGACATCGTGCAGAGACACGCAGACAGATTGAAGAGCACAGCCCTTAAAGGGCACAACAAAGGCAGCAGTGATGACCAAAAGAAGGGACAAACCCTAGAAGAAAGAGCACCAAGCAAGTGAGCCGTGGGTTTCGCAACCACCACCGACAGGTGAGTGGTAGTGAAGACTGAAGATAAGTATGAGTCATGACTCCTCTGTTCTAGACCCCACAATTTACCCGGCTGTAAGTGTTTCCGAAGCATGACCTTACCCAACCGACGAGAGCTCGTAAGAAAAATGCGTTGTTGTTACGTCTGCCTGAACAACACACATCTGGTCGCTGAGTGCAAGTCTGACTTTAGATGCGGTGTTGATAATTGCACAGCGAAACATTCGAAATGGCTCTACAAAATAGAGGAAAAGGTCAGTAAATATTGGGGTACACCTAGGACTGTTAGAGGTTGGAAAAGCCATGCGGGAGATGGCATGTCTATGCCGAGTCATAGCCAGTGGGATCTAAATTCAAGACGAAGAACATATGATGAAGTGAATATTGATGTGAAGGAATAACGCCGAGCCGAAAGGGGACGAGCATCTGGTTTGCTGGGTTATGATGCATTCTCGTCCAAGATTACACCGAAGGAGTGAAACTATGAGGAACACGGGAGTCGAGCAGAGGAGCAATACTTACACACTCGGATCAGACAGCAGGCAGACGAAATTGGAAATGGACAGTGTTTTGTGACAACCTAGAAAGCTGTGGATCATCTTGCCCATTGTATATGTCAAGGCTCGAGGAAAGGGAATCTGTTTGGGAAATACAGTCAGGACTCTGGCGCTTTTAGATTCTGGCAGTGACAGAACATTCTTCACCCAACATTTAGCGAGGAAATTGGGGGTAAGAGGCAAGAGGTTGCAGCTTTCCATAGAAACACTTATGCAGGAGTCAACACAGTGGACTTCAGGTGTTGATTTAGAAATCGTAAGGAAAGCGAGTATGGTTTTTCCGGTCAGCATTACAGGAAGCAGTAGCTACAACACGTGACGTCTCGAGATGAAGACACCTCCAGGGCGTCGTAACACTTGAACAAGAGCATACTGTGCAAGGTCAATATAGAGAGGTCGGCCGGGCAGCGGTCTAGTTTTCGCTCGCTCTGCACAGTGACGTCACGTGAGCTATAGCTGGCTGGCCCGCTCTCTCCACTAGTCTGTCTATCTTTACAGTATCATCATCATAACCCCGTTTCCTATAACCTGGTATAGGGAGGCTTAGCTCGGAAAGAAGGAGAAAGGTGTAGCTATAGTAAGAGAGGCTCTCTAAAAGGGTGTCATCAAGGGTCTGACATAGTCGTCCCTTCGTTGTGGAGGGAAGGAGACCTGGCATTATTTGAATATTCTTACTAATTTTCTGAAATTCATACACTTATTTCAGTACAATTTATCTGTGCACTTGAGTTCATAACTGCCTCTATATTGACCTTGGTACTTTGGAGCTCCTAGTCGGACACGCCTTTGATGGACGGCGAGCGATCCTGTAGGTTACCAAGCATCACTTACAACGATGAACTGTTTGACGACAAACCCTACAGAGACCCCTGAAACACGTTTGGAGAAACAAGTCAGGCTCTTCTGGGAAATAGAAAATTTTCATACCATTGGCAGCGAAAGTGCCCCCTACTCAGTAGAGGAATACGGTTCTGAAATTGTGGTCAGTCACTTGCACCAAGGAAGGAAACCACTATCAGTTCCCATTACCATTCAAGAAGAGGGAGACGCAAGTCTTCTTAATAACAAACGCATGACTGAACACCGACTGGAGAGTCTAAGGAAACGACTTACAAGGAAACCATGGCTGCACCAGCGGTACACTGAAGAAATAAAACAACTGTTACACAGGAGTTATGCAGAGCGGGCGCCCACTTCTCAGCTCCACTCCAGTCCAGGGCTGACCTGGTACCTCCCGCATCACCCGGTATTAAGCCCTAAGAAACCAGAGAAGGTGTGGATCGTTTTTTATTGTGCCGCTGTTTGCTCCATCACATCGTTGAACAGCCAAGTGTACAAGGACCAGACCTAAATAACAAACTATTAGGTGTTTTGTTACGATACCGACCAGGACAGATTGCGCTCATGGCTGGCGTTGAGGCCATATTCCACCAAATTAGAGTTGCACCTGAGCACCGGGACGCCTTGAGGTTCCTCTGGTGAGATGGTGAAGACTGAACAAAAAACCTGTGTTCATATCGAATGAAGGTTCATCTCTTTGGAGAAGTGTGGAGCCCGTCGTGCGCGGCATACACCCTAGATGTACACTCGCAACAAAAAGTATCGGTGCATACTGTAGTGTGAACAATTTGAGACCAGTGACGATAGGTATTGGGAAAGGCGAGTTGTTCCAGCCGTATGTTGGCAGCCCTGTAATCCTGCTGAGCTGCGACCGTTGATGTATGGAGATATATTTCGTCCGTCTCATTCCACATGTTTCGAATCTCACAAATATCAATATAGAAGGACCCACATATTGATCCGTTTCATAATGTCATTGTATACTGAACATTGTGTTATCTAAATGTAATACTTTACGGGCCCTTTGATAATTTCCGGTTGGTAGTGGCTTATTTACCAATTGTTCAACCCCCCCCCCCCCGTAATCAGCTGTGTCACGTTACTGCTATCTTATCACCCATATTATTGAGTAACATCTGATACACTGTCACACACTATGGGGGGCCTCTGGCTCTTCAAAAACACAATCCCTGACTACTGCACAAAAGAGAGTTGTGCGGACAATGACCTACTTGAAAAAACAGGTAACACAAACGAAAAATTTGCTTAATTTTAAATTTTAAATTTCGAAGATATTAACACCTACTGCTGTGCCCTCTTTCTTTGCAAATCTATCAATCACTTGCTTGACAATAATTATTTCCAGTTCCGGAATAATCAGAGATACAACTTAAGGCACCCCGAGCTACTAAGACCACCCCCCATGCGCTCCTCTCAGTCCCAGACTGATGTTGTTATATGTAGTGATGATGGGTGGTGTTATATGTAGTGATGATGGATGATTTTATATGTAGTGATGATGGGTGGTGTTATATGTAGTGATGATGGGTGGTGTTATATGTAGTGATGATGGATGATGTTATATGTAGTGATGATGGATGGTGTTATATGTAGTGATGATGGATGATGTTATTTGTAGTGATGATAGGTGGTGTTATATGTAATGATGATGGATGGTGTTATATGTAATGATGATGGATGGTGTTATATGTAGTGATGATGGATAATGTTGTATGTAGTGATGATGGATGGTGTTATATGTAGTGATGATAGGTGGTGTTATTTGTAGTGATGATGGATGATGGTATATGTAGTGTTGATTAGACAATAATATACTAACAGTTTAATGCTAAAAAAATATACTTTGCTGTAACGTTGTAGTGAAAAACATGGTGGAACTTACATACACCGTTAATGAATTATTGATGGAAGAAGATGTTTTGGGGGACTGAACAGTGAGATAATTGTAGTGATGGGTTGTCAGACCACAGGTTACATCTCAGAAACAGTCCAGACCTGACCCGACATTATGGGGGTCAAGTGTAAGGGTACCTCTCGTGGCCGCTCAAGGGGGTCACAACTCAACCAGCACTCCTCTCATGTCACACGGCCCCACCAACGATGTTAACAGGCACCCAGTCAGCAGAAGAGGCCACCTGTCTCCTTTTATACAACAACTTTAGTCTCAGAAAAGTCCAGACCTGACCCTACATTAGCGAGGTCAAATGTAAGGAGACCCTTCACCGCCCCCCCCCCCCTCCCCCGATCAGCTCAACCTGACGGCTCGTTTCCCAATATATAGGACGTCGTAGCCCTCCCTCACAAGAGAGAGTCGACGGAGCAGAGTCGAGATAGTCAGCCAGAGAGAGCCGGAGGCAAGCCTCCTCCAGTCGGGAGCGAGACTTCCCTCCCGACACCCAGGTGTCCCAGCTAAGCAGTCTCCCATAGAGACAACCCAGAATCATCTGCTAAGCCTCCCCCAGGTCACGTGAGTTTTTGTCAGAGCTATCCATGGGATGAGTTACTTACGTGGGAAGTGTATTCATTTCATGTTTGTGTCCGAGAATCAGTGTCTAGTAACGTAATATGATGTCCTAATGCCTTCGATAGAAGGCGTTATTAATGTATCCATGCCATTATCGTAATTAATAAATAGTTGTAACGAAGCGGTGTTTGAGAATCGTCCTTAAGAACGTAATAGATGTGTATTGACGTGTAAGATAAGATAAGTGTATTGACAGTGTAAATAACTAACACGCCCACACTACCAAATTCTTCCTCTCTTTACATCCTCTTACTAAATATTCTCTCTACACTTTCTACCTTTTAAAACCCTTCATTACACAATGTGGAGCCTCCCGTAGGGTGGCGTCCTACCGTGGCCTAGCGGATGAGCCGCTCGGAGCGAACAGCGGACAGTCAGTCACAGGAAACAGATCAGGAAAGGGAATCCCGTCTTAATGCTAACAGAAAGCGAACAGCAGACAGTCGGTCACAGGAAACAGATCAGGAAAGGGAATCCCGTCTTAATGCTAACAGAAAGCGACCAGCGGACAGTCGGTCACAGGAAACAGATCAGGAAAGGGAATCCCGTCTTAATGCTAACAGAAAGCGAACAGCGGACAGTCGGTCACAGGAAACAGATCAGGAAAGGGAATCCCGTCTTAATGCTGACAGATAGCAAACAGCAGAAAGGCCTTCTCTAGAAAAGGATGTTGGATGGTGTTATATGTAGTGATGATGGATGATGTTATATGTAGCGATGATTAGACAATAAAATAATAACATTTTAATACTAAAAAAATATACTTTGCTGTACCGTTGTAGTGAAAAACATGGTGGAACTTACATACACCGTTAATGAACTATTGATAGAAGAAGAAGTTTTGGGGACTGAACAGTGAGACAATGTGGAGCCTCCCGGAGGGTGGCGTCCTACCGTGGCCTAGCGGATGAGCCGCCCGGAGCGAACAGCGGACAGTGGGTCACAGGAAACAGATCAGGAAAGGGAATCCCGTCTTAATACTGACAGATAACAAACAACAGAAAGGCCTTCTCTAAAAAATGATGAAGAGCATGAAATTCGTTTGAATGCTAATAGACAGAGAGCTGCGGGATCCAGGATTACTAAGAAAGAATATACAGTGGCATCCGCTTGGAAGAGCAGCATTTAACTATGACAATGAGATAGAATATGAAAAGTATCCCTCTGTTGTCATTGGCATCATGGATAAGAAATGTGAACACTGCGGTGCAAAGAAGTATATAGAGAATCTGCTGGACTGTGCTGCTCTCATGGGAAAGTACGACTGCCAAATTTGGAAAAACCACCACAACCATTGAAGACTTTCATGCTGGGAACAACACCAGAGTCAAAACACTTCTTGGAAAATATACTGAAGTACAACTCATGCTTCCAGATGACATCCGTGAGCACGGATACATGCCCACATTCAAAGTCCAGGGTCAAGTCTATCACAAAGCAGGATCCCTCTTACCACTGGAAGATGAGCAGGCAAAGTTCCTCCAAATCTACTTCATGGGAGATCATGAAAAGCAATATTCAAGGTGTCAGACATGACATTGTCCAATCTATCCAAGAACTGCTGCATCAGCGCAACACTTATGTACAGTCATTTAAAAATGCCCTGGAAAACATGCCTTTTGACGAGCACAAAGTCAGGATCGAAGCAGACACGACCCCTTAGGGAGAATATGAAAGAAGATTCAATGCTCCTATAGTTGATGAAGATGCCATCCCGATTGTCGGTCAAGAGTTTGAGAAGCGAGACATCATACTCAAAATGAGAGACGAGTCGCTCACAAGAAGAACATGATGCCACATGTACTGGAAGCAACAATACTGACAGGAAAAGCTAAAGGAGAGGACGTTTTTATACCAAGGATATCTCTCATCACCACTGACCTGCCATTTGAGTTCAAGCGACTTCAGTTCCCGGTTAAAGTAAACTTTACCATGACCATCTACAAAAGCCAGGGACAGTCCCTAAAGATGGTAGGCCTAAACCTGGAGTTTCCTTGGTTCTCTCATGGACAGTTCTATGTTGGATGCTCCAGAGTGGGAACTGGCAAAAATCTGTACATACTTGCTGCTAATGGCAAAACCAAAAATGTGGTTTACCTTAATGCACTACAGTGAGACAATGTGGAGCCTCCCGGAAGGTGGCGTCCTACCGTGGCCTAGCGAAAGAGCCTCCCGGAGGGCGGCGATTCCGCTAGTTAATAAATAAAATAAACATTGAAATGATAACCGTGGTAACATTATGGGATGTTCTTATTTCCACCATGCTATTGTACTATGCCAGATGTTACTAAATGTTACATAATACTTCCTTGAGATAAATGTATAGTATATATCAGGTGCCTACAGGAGAGCTCAGGTTCTCAACTGGCTCAGCCATATTATTATCGTTAATATTATCCACTCTGTATCTGTGTTTTTCTGGCTAAATAAACTGTTTCAATTCATTTCAATTCAATTATAAAGGGAAAGTCTACAGCACCCGGTGATGATGAAATAACATATGATATCCTAAACTGCGTGGCTGGTATTAGAGAAGGGCCCCTGTTAGACTTGTTTAATATGTCTTATAATGGAGGTTGTATTAAGTGGAAGAAAGCAGTAATTATACCAAAGGACAATTGAGATTTTCGTCTCATATCTTTGACCTCTTGATTTAGTAAAATGATGGAAAGAATAGTATTAAACAGGTTGTCGTATAAAGTGGAAAATCTCTTGGCGCCCAATTTACATGGATTTATGAAAGGGAGAAGTACTGCAGACTGTGTTGTAAAGTGTTTGAATAACTCAGAGGCTAATGTAGGGCCTTTGTTGACTTACAAGGGACCTTTGATAGGGCAAATAGAGAAGTCATACTTGAGGAACTAATTAATTTAGGGGATTCTGGGAAGTTGCTGAAATGGATTGTGGGTTACTTGAGTAACAGAATGGATAGAGTGTGGTTTCAGGGTTGGTACTCAGAAGAGAGAGAAATGGAGTTGGGGTCTCCACAAGGTGTACTTAGCCCCACTCTTCTTAAGATATTGATGTACAATCAAAGACAAAAGTCGTGTCGCGGTTTTGACCTAAGATTAAATATAACTCATGAAAGAGTCACAGGAAAAAAGGTCACATTTTATTTAAATATCATTAACAGTTAAAGTAACAAAACAAGATATTTTAAGGCGCTTATTAACTTACAATACAGGACTTGTACACATTGGCAACACAATTTATATAATTTATATTTGAATGATGGCATTACACGTATGTTAGGTACAGTCTCGTTCAAGATTCTTCGAACACTGCTGGAGACAGCTGGCAACTCAAGTCCATTTGTTTACTATAGTACGTAGTATAATATAATACGAAACAACAAAGCCCAACCATTAACTAAGCAATGGGGAACTAAGTAACCACTCACCGATAACCTTTTACATTCATTCATATTTTTTACTACATACTATATAGTAAACAAACGGCCCTGAGTTGCCAGCTATCTCCAGCAGTGTTCGAAGAATCTTGAACGAGACTGTACATGGATAAGATTATTATGGTGAATCAGCCATTTATGTATTTCTTGTTATTGATACTTTATATAATAAAATGCACTATAACATTCCTGTTTACCTTTATACCTCTACAATCCGACAATAGTGATCTTGTAAAAAATGTGTTTAACCATGACAAAATACGAAACAGTAATTTCAGTCATTTTCGAATGAATGACGCTTTACAAATGATAATGAAGTTCGGTTTTCTTCGTGAATGAATAAATGAAGTAAAGACAAATATACAAATATATAAATACCAGATAAATATGTCAAGGTTAGTATAGTCAACCCGCTATTCGGCATCTTTCGTTTTCTATGAATACTGCCTTAGTTATGTGGGTCAGCACAATAAGGCGTTGCGAACGGCAGCACTGAAAATTACACGCAAACTAAAGGGGATTGAGCTTAGGGTTGCCATATCTGAACATTAAAAAAAGAGGAAGTTCCCAAAGAAATCCTGCAACCCCCCCCCCTCGGCCCAAACTTTGGCGCTATGTAACCTTCAAGCAGCCGTGACAATTAATTTTGCAAATTTGCATAGCATTAATATATATATATATACTTCATTTTTAGTCCATTTAACACGCGGACTTTGAACATATAATCAACGACCTCACCAGCAAGGAATCGAACCCTCGACCTACTGGGTGTGACTAGGGAACGCTTACCGGCTAGGCCACAAGGACACTAAAAGCAGTTCTAGACTCTGTTATATTTCACACAAAGCCTGTTCATCGAGCTGAAGGCGCCGTGAACCATTATATGTTCAAAGTCCGCGTGTTAAATGGACTAAAATGAAGTATATATATGTACCTCGCGTTTCATACCAGCTGGATTCGGTAAAATGCTACTGACACCACATAAGAGGCACGGGCAGTTTCCCAATGAGGTTCACGGCGCCATCAGCTCGATGAACAGGCTTTGTGTGAAATATAACAGAGTCTGGAACTGCTTTTAGTGTCCTTGTGGCCTAGCCGGTAAGCGTTCCCTAGTCACACCCAGTAGGTCGAGGGTTCGATTCCTTGCTGGTGAGGTCGTTGATTATATATATATATATATATATATATATATATATATAAACGGGTATATATACCGGTGATACGGGTAGTCCCCATTAGAGGTTCACGGCGCCATAAGCTCGTTGAACAGGCTTTGGGTGAAATATAACAAAGTCTAGAACCGCTCCTAGTATCCTGGTGGTCCAGCGGTTACCGTTCCCCTGTCACAGTCATGGGCTCCTGGGCCGTGGGTTCGAATCCTGGCGAGTTGAGGTGTTGATTGTATGTAGAAGTCCCCGTGCTTTATTGGGCTAATGATTGATATATATATATATACATATGTATATATATGCTGATAACCACAAGGAAAAAGAAAACAGGAAGTTCCCAGAGGCTTTCGTGTAATTCACATCTTCAGGGGTGAGTACAGACTAAGGAGAAGTACAAAACAAGTTATATATATACAGAGGAGGGTGAGATCAAGTCCACAGTGGTCAGGTATAGGTAATGACCAGGGCCCGGATAGTTATGCACTAAAAAACCATGAAATATGCATGCAAATATGCACTAAAAACAGGGGAAATATGCATTTATATGCACTAAAAATGTCACTTATAAAGCCAAGAATGCAGGTTATACGGAAACAAAATAGTTAATATAAACTAATGTTAATGTTTATTAAGCAATATACGTAATGTATTATTTATCATATATATGTGAAAGTGCTTCAAAAAATATATATGAATATGTATTTACATTATAGACTGACATATTTTCAGACATTACAGATTGTGGTTGCATTTGATGATGACATGGTGGCGTAAGTTCTCAAAGTTAAAACCCCGCCTGTTGTCTGTCAGCATAGCTTTATATTCTGAGAACACCCTTTCTACATCACACGAGACGATTGGTGCATGTTTCATACAAAGGAGGTCTGACATAGTGAGTGGCTGTACCGTCTCGTCAATAATAGCATCACCAGACATTATCTGACTGACTTTTTTCAGCTTTTCAAATCCCTTGTTTTTGTACAACACGTTACTCAGTTTACCATAGTAAGCATCAGACTGCAAACTTTTCAGTTCATCAAGAACACCATTAACCAACGAAATTGCCGAGGACAGCTTGTTTTAAGATGTTGTTGGACTTGAAATTTCTTGCTCGCTGTCACTGGTGCTTCACAATATTTACAAAACAGTACACTTCCATCAGTAGTAAATGCATCAAATTCCTTTGCATATGATCTCAGCACTTCATTTTGGTTTCTTTGTACTTTCGGCATTTTCACGAGCAGCAGAAGAGAGTAGCTCCACACAGCAGCACTGTTCCTGACTGACTAACTCACTAGTCCACTCTGCTGCAGCAACAACAGTCAGGGGGTGGGGTTAACCCAGAAATACCAATGAGTCATGACCAGGTGTGGAAACGACAGATTAAAGCCACGTGACCTCACCTCACTTCACCTAACCACACCTCACCTCACCTCCCAGTACCACGTGTGCTCATTCAGTGGCAACAAAGAGATACTGCCAGATGAATATTTTACCAAAATATGCATTTATATGCAGTTATCTAGGTAATATGCACTTATCATAGAAATCACGCAAAATATGCATTTGCATATGAAATATGCAAATGCATAACTATCCGGTCATTACTAATGACCCTACTAATCTTCAAAAAAGCACGGCAGCGGTCGGTAGTCAGGTCAGAGGGTAAGCTGACCCAACCTTCTCACCTGGTTACAAATCTTCTTAATTACGAAATTATCCAATTTGTACATACCATTACTCAAATTCATGTTGACTGATTCGGTATGTTTAATGAGACTACATTCTATAATGTTCCTTCTGTCAATTGAATTACAAGGTAATATTGAGGAGGCATTATCCCAGTCAATGCAATGCTTATTATCCCTCAAATAAACAAACAGAGCATTGGATTCCTGGCCTGTCCTAACACTGTATTTGTGTTGTTTAAGTCTAGTTACAAGATCTTTACCTGTCTGGCCTAAGTAAAACATATTACATTCCTTGCAAGGAACCTTATAAATGGGAACTTCGTGTTTTCTTTTTCCTTGTGGTTATCAGCATATACCTAGATCACGCACACCTACAGTGATTTATTTGCATATATATATATATATATATATATATATATATATATATATATATATATATATATATATATATATATATATATATATATATTATCAACGACCTCACCAGTCCGCGTGTTAAATGGACTAAAAATGAAGTATATATATATATATATATATATATATATATATATATATATATATATATATATATATATATATATATATATATATATATATATATATACACCAGTATCGGTGTACTGTATTGCATTGTGTTTTTAATGTAGGCTAATATACAACATACATGGTATAGAAGTCTTAAAAAAAAATTACCTTCGCTTAAGGCTGAAAATCTTCATTCCCTTAGCTGCAGTCTTCTTCCCCCACTGTGTGTGTAACTTGATGTGCCCATGCATACTTTTCTGTAGATCGGATCTTTTTCAGTATTGGCTGATTGCTCTTTAGAAAGGTATAGAAGTCTCTGCAAGATGTTTCTCGGAAGTTGTACTGTACAGTCAGAATGCCTTTCATTGTTTCAACACTCAATTTGTTCTTTTCCTTTGTCCTTGACTTTGCATCAGTGAAAAAACTTTCTACATTTGCATTGTGAGATGATACTGTATAGCAAAGAAGAATTGTGCAATTCTTAGCAATTCTGACTGGCATTCAATGTTCTTTGATTTTTCAAAGTATCTGGTCCACTTTTATGTTTTGGCAGATTACTAAATTCTTCATCACTTGTAATTTTCCACAAACTGCTTCGGGTTACTCACTTGGTCAAAACACTTCACATCATCAACTTCTACCCCCTTATCAATCAAATATTTGACAGCTAAGTTGACAACACCGTACAGGCGTACACGTGACTTATCAGCTGACGAAAACTGAAGGAGATCTCTACGGTTTCCACCTCCCTCTCTCTCAGTTTCTCTCTCTCTCTCTCGTCGTTTCATGTTTTTTTTCCGTGGAGAAAATGATGTAAGCTGAAATTCCGGACTTTTGAAGAATTTTAAAAATTACTTCCGGATGAATATTTCGAGACCTAAATGGAGGACATGTCCGGGAAAATACGGACGTATGGCAACCCTAGAACTTGAGCTTCCTTACTCTACCTTCCTTGGTAATAACTTATTACTAATAAGTTTTCAATCATAGTCTGAAACCCTCGTCCTTCTTGATAAATATCATGCTTTTTGCGAGACTGCATTCAGGTTCCCACAAAAAATAAACAAAATTCACAAATTCGAAAAAGATGAGCAAAATTCCCAAGTGATATGTTCTTGTCCTTGTCAACCCAATCTGAGGTTGAAACCTGTGTAAACCAGTGTTTACCTATTTCACGCCTAAATCTAAATTTGTCTAATTTAAAACCATTGTTAGGAGTTCGCTCCTGGTTGGATAATTTGAGTACCTTTGTAATGTCCCCTTTGTTTAGCCCTGACTTCCACTTATACACCTCTATCAGGTCGCCCCTCGCTCTACGTCTCTCAAGGGAGTGCAAATTAAGATGCTTTAACCTGTCTCTATACTCAAGGTTCCTAATGCCCAGGATTAGTCTTGTCATTCTCCTCTGAATTCTTTCCAAGGATTCTATATCCATTCTGTAATAGGTTGACCAGAACTGAACTGCCTAATCCAGGTGTGGTCTCACAAGAGCAAGATACAGTCTTAGGATGACCTCGCTAGTCTTGTAACTAACACCCCTTTGTATGAACCCAAGTACTTTATTAGCCTTGTTACAAGCAAAAACACATTGTTTACTTGGCTTAAGGTTCCTACTTATCATTACTCCTAAATCTCTCTCGCAGTCGGATTTCTCTATGGCATCGTTGTTCATCTGGTATCTGGTTTCCCTGTTTACATCTCCTATACTGAGTACTTTACATTTGTCGACATTGAATTTCATCTGCCATTTTTCAGACCATTCGAAAAATTTGTTTAGATCTTCCTGTAGTTTTGCCGAGTCCTCGTTAGATTTGATAACACGTCCTATTTTAGTGTCATCAGCAAATTTACTTATGTTGCTGTCTATGCCGATATCTATGTCGTTTATGTATATAATAAACAATAATGGTCCAAGTACTGAGCCTTGGGGAACTCCACTTGTGAGGTTGCTCCAATGGGACTTAGTGCCGTTAATGCTCACTCGCTGTTTCCTGTCCTGTAACCACGCCCTAATCCATTTAAGGATGTCACCTTTGATGCCATGAGCTTCTACCTTTCTAATTAGTCTTTCGTGGGGAACTCTGTCGAAGGCTTTGCTAAAGTCGAGATATACCACATCATAATTGTGCCCCTCGTCCACCTATTCGAAAACTGATGAAAAGAATGTTAATAGATTAGTTAGGCAAACGTCCGCTTGTGAAGCCATGCTGGGAATCATTGAACAATCCGTGCTTCTCCAGGTGATTTCGAATAGAGTTTCAAATAATTGCTTCCAGTAATTTGCCTACTATTGATGTTAGACTGATTGGGCGGTAGTTAGAGGATAGTGATCTATCCCCCTTCTTGAAAATCGGTATTACATTCGCTATCCTCCAGGATTCTGGTACTACACCTGTTTTTAAGGACATGTTAAACAACTTTGCTAAGGGCATACTAAGCTCTTCCTTACATTCCTTTAATACTCTGGCAAATATCTCATCGGGACCAGGTGACTTATTAGGCTTTAGTTTGTCTATTTGCTTACTAACATCGTTACTACTCACTACTATCTCACTTAATTTGTTTTCTTCACTATCTCTGAATAGAGTCGGTGCCTCGGGTATCATGTTCAAATTTTCGGTGGTGAAAACTGTTAAAAAATATTTATTCAAATTATTGCTCATTTCTCCGTCGTTATCAGTGAGCTCGCCGGAGTCTGACCGTATTGGTCCAATCTTTTCTCGTGTTTTAGTTTGATACATTTGGTAGAATCCTTTGGGGCTTGTCTTCGCCTCCCTTGCAATCCTTACCTCATTATTCCTCTTTGCTTTCCTTATCTCGGTTTTAACCCTACTCGCCAATACCCTATAATAGTCCCAGAGGTGAATTTCGCCACGATTTATCCTTCTACCTATAGCCTTCCTTTGGCCAATGATGTTCTTTAAATAATTATTTATCCATTTAGGGTCATTGTTGTCTGATCTGAGTTTTTTGTATGGTATGTTCTGCCTTTGTGCATTAAGTAACTCACTAGTTAAATTGTCGTGGAACTCGGCAATCTCAGATCTCGTTATCAGGTCGGTGTCATCTGTCAGGGTCACGGCCAAGCGCGACACCCCCTCTCTCAGCTGCCTCTTTAAACTGTCAAAGTTTGCCCTTCTGAAATCTGGTACTTTAGTGGAATTTTCCTTACGTCTACCCTGAAAATCTAACTGGAATCGAATTTCTTTGTGATCGCTGTTTGCAAGTTCGTTCCCTACCTCGACATTGCTAATGAGGTTTTCTCTGTTCGACAGAACTAAATCCAGTATATTATTACCCCGTGTGGGTTCGGTTATATGTTGACTTAGGAAACACTCCTGGATCGTCTCGAGAAAATCCTCTGATTTTGAGTTACTCGTAAGGTCAGTCCAATCTATTTGGCCAAGGTTAAAGTCGCCTACTATACAGACTTTGTTGGCTGGGGACCTGCAGGAAGAGGTCATAGGGCAAGTGAGGATGTAGTGAGAGAGGGTGTGAGAGTTGGTTGACCACAAAGTTTACAAACAGTGCTGCCAGGCTCAGGGTTGCCAATGTACTAGGCGTGGCGAAGTACACTGGGGGTGGAGGTGATATGGTGTGGTGGGACAGGTACAGTAGGGGTGGAGGGAGGCACATAGGCATTGACAACATTGAGGGACATACCTTTTAGTGTGATTGTGATGGCGTGTGCGTCGACATGCAGGTGGGGTACAGGTAGCCGGGGGTGGTGTTCTCAGGTCCAATAGGTAGCCCTGGTGGAGACAGCCCAGACACAGGAGCGGGCGCGGCTTGCGGTGGGTGGACAGGTTGAGGCACCACGTGTCGTGAAAGTGAGGCAGGACTTCGCTCGGGGGCAACAGGACACACCAGGGCAGGCCTGGTAGGCGCTACACCAGTAATGAAGGCCGCCGGCGGTGGAGTAGGCCGTGAGCAGGGGGGGCTCACAGGGGGACTACCAGCTTGTGTCAAACCGGAAGAGAGGAGTGACTGAGTGGCAACAGAGGGCAAGAGTAGGTCAGAGATGGTGGTACAGAGTGTAGCGAAGAGTTTTTCAATACGGTTGGTAAATTTTTGGAAGAGGGATATGATCTGTGTCATGTCACTGGCGGGGGCTTGTGGGGGGGGCGCCGGTGGGAGCACAAGGCCTGACAGCTTCAGAGTGGAGACGGGGAGGAGGCCTAGTAGTTGTTGAGTTAGGAGACGGCCTGGACTGCTGTGTTGCAGCCAGGAGAGGCCAGACAGGGGCAGGTGCTGTTGAAGAAAGCGTTGCTGGATACAGAGGGTACACAGAGGGGTGTGGCCCGGAAGACTGGGGGGGGGGGGGGCGTTGTGGTAGAAGCGGCCATCAAGGAGGCTTTTTCTCTGGGACAAACAGGTGATTGGGGCTCAGTCACTGAAATGGTGTTGACCCTGGGGTCAAGAGAGTGCTGTGATAGGCGTTAATGATCTAAAACATGTGTGGTGCAGATGCCGTCGGCCTTTGGGGTGGGACTTTTTACTGCTGGAATAGCAGGCGGTTGTTTATGTTAGGCCTCGTAGGAGGTTTAGGAGGGAGATAGAAAGAAACTGGTTCACAAATAGGGTGATGGACGAGTGGAACAAGCTTAGCAACTTTGTAGTAAGTGCAGGAACTCTGGAGAGTTTCAAAAGGAGGCTAGATAGATTCATGGATAATAGAGAGTGGTAGTAACTCTCGACAGGAGCTGCCATGCACAGGCCAACCGGCCTATTGCAGACTCCTTATTTTCTTATGTTCTTATGTTCTTATGTAAATATTCCAGGTTAGCATCTTGAAGACAGGGTTGCTAAGACAACCAGAGATTGGCAATGGTGTCTGTTACCATAAGTGATAAAAATGTATGTAATCATTTATAATAAAAAAGAAACCTTTGATCTTGTACATTCAACTCGAACGTTGAACAAGATAAAAAAAAGTAGATATTACATATGCAAAAATGCAGAACTTTGGAAAATACTGACCAATAAATGTCTTTTTTTGTATGAAACACCGATTTTCCAACACTGTGAATTCGCTATACTCTGGCTGTCACCTATGGTATCTTTCCTTTACCTGTTGCAATCACGGATGAATATCCGTTAACATCAATCTTCCAGGTTCCTTTGAATTATCATAAATAAATGTTTATGGGTTAAGTTGTCAAACACGAATCGTCGTTTCTCCATTTATTAATGCTATGAGCCGTGGGCGTTAATAAAAAATGAAGTTGATGTGTAATGAACTTCAGCAGCCACACGGAGCCGTGGGCAAGAGAGTGTTGTGACCTGCTAAGGAATCAAGTCACAGGCCAGGGGCCCGGCCCTTGCTGTTAACATTCTTTTTTTTTTTTTATTATTATTATTATTATTATTATTTATTGGGCACCCTCTTGCATCCTTGTATAAGGTGAAGCGCAGAAGCGTTTACAGTGCCCAACAGGGAAGCATGATAAGTTCATGCCTGCCTTTATGTCTCATGAATTAAGGGCATAGAAGCCTTACGAGTCAAGGGCATAGAAGCCTGAAGAGTCAATGGTTTATGCCAAAGCAAGTTATTGGAAGTTCCGACAACTTGTCCCTGAATACGAATTCGCAACTTTCGACTAACAGGAATCATAAGGCTTCAGGGAGAAAGGAGGTTTTTCCGCTAGAGTACAGCAAGTTGGTGCCATATTTTGGTTGGCCTTAACGTGAGGATCAAGGTTATAATACTCTTGGGCTTGTGGTTGGAGCGGCGGTTTTTCAGGATCGGGCAGAGACGATCAGTTGTTGGCACAGGTCAAGGTACAAGTAGAGTTGGTCAGCGGTGGTGAGAGTGTAACCCTTGAACCTAAATCTAACCGACCACCTTCCATGTAAACATTGTATTAACCCCTGTCTAACAGCCAGTAGTATATGTAAAAATGTAGGCCATATACATTAGCTTTTTATGATTACAGTACCCATGGTAATTAGACAATGAGTAAGTGCCTAGTAGATACTGTCAAGTAAATACTGATGCCAGTGCCATTGTGTTAAGGAACCTCATTCTCTTTCAAATACTTTCTGTCCACCACTGTCCAGCAGAGGTCATCATATTATTAGCCAGTTACACTCATTTGACGCAGGTATCTCACCCTGACATGCTCATAGTGTTAGTTACGGTGATATACATTAATTGTGCATAAACTTTATTTTTAATAATAAAAAGAGAAACTTTATTCAGAAACAATTATTTGTGTACCTCTCTGTGTGACCACTCTACAGGGTCATCAAACAACCATACACGAGGTATATAGAGGTATAACATCATCCTGTAACCTCTAGATGAGTGATGTCCTATCAATGATGATTTGTATCAGCAGTGTGTGTGTGTGTGTGTTGCCGGGGCTGCCAAGCTTAGCTGACACTTTTAATTCATCATTCCGCTGTACTGCACTGGTGGAGGTGAGAGAGGAAGAGAAGGAGGGAGGGTGGAGTGAGGGAGAGAGAGGGAAGGATCGAGGGTCGGAGCTAGGGAGTGATAGGAGGAGTGAGGGAGTATGGGAATAAGGGAGAAAGGAGAAGAGGGAAGAAAAATTTTAAATACACAAAATGACTTACAATTATTATCAAACTTACAAAGAGAAATTATTCTCTTTACAATATTTACACTAATTAAATAATTCCGAGTTAAATTATGCTTTTAGTTTTCTTCTATTACCCCAACTCTTATGAAATTAATTATATTTTGTTACATTCACATATTGCTGATGAATGTAATTATTATTTCTTTAAAGATTATTAATTTGTTGTATGCTGGCTAATACAATCACATTCACGAGCTATATTTTCCCACCTTTCATTCATTACTTAGCAAAGTCTCCATTGGATTGCTGTTTTCTTCTCGTGGAAGGTATTAGCTTTGGTCCGAGACTTACCGTTGTTCTGCCAGTCAGTGAGAGCAGCACGTTTACTATTGACGAGTACTTCGATTTTTGGGTCGTTTTCATCAAAACAATCCTGGTGTTTTCTTTTGACCTGCCCGAATGTCTCCTTGCAGGTTTTTGTGATGACAGCTTTGATGGGACCCCTCCCGCACTGGAATTTTCATTGTTTGTTGTTGGGTTGTTTCAACTCATCGTTGAGCTGCTCTCTGAAAGCATATGCTACAGCTGGATCCTCCAGTCGCTTGGTGTTAAACCCTCTTCTGGAGTCTTGTTGCCTACGCAGTTTAGGGGCGATGTGAAAGGAGAGTTTGGCTCTGAGCCACGCATGGCTCGGGTGATGAGGACATCTCGGCGATCTCTTTCTCTGACAATGATGTAGTCAATGAGATACCAATGTTTAGATCGTGGGTGTTGCTAAGAACCCTTAAACTTGTCGGCCTGCCTTAACAAGGTGTTCGAGATATAGTGAGGTTGTGTGCAGCACACTTGCCGAGGAGGAGTAGGCCGTTGGGATTACACTGGCCTTGTCCATTTCTCCTTATGGTTCCCTGCCATATGTCAGCATCTCTGCTAACTCTATCATTGAAGTCACCAAGGAGCACGACTTTATCTTCTCTGGGGATAGAGGTAAACACTCTGCCAAGCACGGCGTAAAAGGCCTCCTTGATGTCATCATCTGCATCAGAAATGAGACAATTACATCGGGAATGTAATCGATTACGATTACGATTACGATTACATTGTAATTTTATGATTACGATTACAGTAAAAATGGATATAATTGAATACGATTAAGATTACACTATGCGTAATCATGATTACAATCATGATTTCTTCAAAAGGAATGTGCATAAATAAACGAACGTATCACAATTTCACATTAATTTTTGGAGATAATACTCCGAATGCTACGGTCGATGTGTTAGCTAGCGATTCAGCTGAAACAAGGGTCATCTAATTAATTTAACTATTCGTTAAAATTCATGATGACACTGTATTTCAAGGACAATGCACGCTGTAAGGACACTTATCAATTCTTCCAGGACGCATGCACAGACACACTCACTCAAGACCCATCATCTTATATTATCATTATTCATTTTGGGTCAAAAGTGTGATTGGTAATATTAGCCTGAGTGATCAATATCCTCCACTCACCCTATTAATTATCTATTTTTGGGTATAATGTAAAGTAATTAATATTTTTCCCTAATTAAAGAAAGAAAGCGCTACGGGCCTTGCCACTGCTAAAAAAATGATAATTAGGAAATTTGGTTGGTAAACAAGGGTAATGTGATCACTTATAGCCGGACCTGAGTTACTAAACCCGTAGTCGGGGTTGGTTTATAACGGGTTAAGTTAGGTTTCGTTAGGTTAGGTTAGGTCAGGTTAGGTTGCATTTGGTTAATTCTGATTAGTTTATGGTAATCTAGAATAAATTAGGTTACATTATGTTAGGTTAATTTAAGTTAGATTAAGTAAGGTTATTTTAGGTTAACTTAGCTCAGGTTAGGTTTAGTTCGGTAAGTTATTTTATTAAACGTTTAAGATAAGTTAGTTTATTGATGTTTAACATATATATATATATATATATATATATATATATATATATATATGCAAGTAAATCACTGTAGGTGCGCGTGATCTAGGTATATGCTGATAACCACCAGGAAAGAAGAAAACACGAAGTTCCCAAGCGCTTTCGTGTAATTCACATCTTCAGGGGTGAGTACAGACTAGAGAGAGTAATGCAAAACAAGATGAATATATACAGAGGAGGGTGAGACCAGGTCCACAATGGTCAGGTTAATGACCCTACTAATCTTTAAATGGCACACAACGGTTGGTGGTTGGGTCAGATGGGACAGTGACCCGCCCTCTCACCTGATCACAAATCTTCTTAATTACAAAGTTGTCCAGCTTGTACATGCCGTTACTCAAATTCATGTTGAATGCTTCGGTATGTTTAATAAGACTAGATTCTATGATGTTCCTACTATCAATTGAATTACATGGTAATATTGAGGAGGCATTATCCCAGTCAATGCAATGCTTGTTATCCCTCAAATGAACAAACAGAGCATTGGATTCCTGGCCTGTCCTGACACTGTATTTGTGTTGTTTAATTCTAGTTACAAGATCTTTACCTGTCTGGCCTAAGTAAAACATATTACATTCCTTGCAAGGAACTTTATAAATGCAACCAATTGTGTTGTTGGGGGAGTTCTTGATTAACATTTGTTTAACAGTGCATGAGTTTTTAATTGCCACATTGACGTTCCAAGATTTTAGCTGTGCCGGAATGTGTGAGAAATTTTTGTGAAATGGTAATATTAAGATATTCTTATGGTCATGGGTGGGCTTGGGATCAGTTCTATAAAAAGTTTTCTTAGTAATGTTTAAGCATTTGTCTATGAAAGATCTAGGGTATTTAAGGTTTGAGCCAATATTATATATATATTTGTATTCCTCATCGATGAATTCCGGACTGCAAATTCTCAAGGCACGTAAAAACATTGTTGTAAATACTGACTGTTTGACTTTATTATGGTGGGCAGAATAATAATGAATGTATGAACACACATTGGTTGGTTTTCTATAAATACTGAACTTAAAAGTGTTACCTATTCTGTGTATCAGACAGTCTAGGAATGGCAATTTACAGTCTTGCTCTAATTCCACAGTGAATTTGATCGAGGGGGCTAAGTTGTTAAGTTGTGGTAGGAAAACTTTTAGGTCCTCATTACATGGCCAGAGACATAATACATCATCAACATATCTAAACCAGACTGCTGAGGGTGGTAAAATATTACTTAATAGTTTCTTTTCAAAGAATTCCATATATAGGTTGCTTAATACAGGTGAGAGTGGATTACCCATTGCCATACCAAATTTTTGAGCATAATATTCCCCATTGAATTCGAATTTGCAATCCTTAATACATAGTTTGATGAGTTCGATGAAGTCATCTTTCGAGACGGGCAGTAAAATGTTATCCAGGGAATCTATGAGGAACTCTAGTAAATCATCAACTGGGACCTTTGTAAAAAGTGACGTTACATCAAAGCTGACCAGTTTAAAATCATGATTAATGTGCAAGTTATTGAGTTTATCAACCAGATCCATATTATTCTTGATATTGGAGTTAGAAATGTTGCCAACTAGGGGGTTTAGTAAGGAAACTAACCATTTAGATAGTTTATAAGAGATTGACCCAACAGAGCTAATGATGGGTCTTGCTGGGTTATTGGGCTTGTGGGTCTTGATTAAACCGTACATGTAAGGCAGTGGAGGGGACGTTGAAGTAAGATGTTTAATGAGAGTAGCTTTGCCTCTCAATAGGGACTTAAGTTTTTTGTTGAACTGGGTGTTGACAGTGTTGAGAGGATTATTTATGAGTTTAGAATATGTTGTAGTGTCACATAAAAGGTCATTCATTTTTGAGATATAGTCATCTTTGTTTAAAATCACTACTGTGTTGGCTTTATCTGCTTTAGTGACATGTAGATCCTTATTTTTCTTAAGGGCTTGGAGTGCTTTGGTGAATCTTTCTGGACAGTTTGAAACACAAGGCTTGGACATAGATGCATACACAACACCTTTACACATGTTCACTTCTTCACTTGTCAAATTACTGAATTTCTCCAAATTGCAAAATGCTCTGGCTATGTCAACACTGTCGACTCCCTTGTTGGAACCATCAAAACTTAAACCATAGCCGAGGGCACACAAGGTATCATTGTCTAGTTGTTTAGAGTTTTACTTAGGCCAGACAGGTAAAGATCTTGTAACTAGAATTAAACAACACAAATACAGTGTCAGGACAGGCCAGGAATCCAATGCTCTGTTTGTTCATTTGAGGGATAACAAGCATTGCATTGACTGGGATAATGCCTCCTCAATATTACCATGTAATTCAATTGATAGTAGGAACATCATAGAATCTAGTCTTATTAAACATACCGAAGCATTCAACATGAATTTGAGTAACGGCATGTACAAGCTGGACAACTTTGTAATTAAGAAGATTTGTGATCAGGTGAGAGGGCGGGTCACTGTCCCATCTGACCCAACCACCAACCGTTGTGTGCCATTTAAAGATTAGTAGGGTCATTACCTGACCATTGTGGACCTGGTCTCACCCTCCTCTGTATATATTCATCTTGTTCTGCATTACTCTATCTAGTCTGTACTCACCCCTGAAGATGTGAATTACACGAAAGCGCTTGGGAACTTCGTGTTTTCTTCTTTCCTGGTGGTTATCAGCATATATATATATATATATATATATATATATATATATATATATATATATATATATATATATATATATATATATATATATATATATATACATATATATATATTGATATTGAAAAAATTTATTTAGCCAGAAAATTACAGATACAGAGTGGATAAAATTAACAATATTGACATGGCTGAACCAGCCTAGGTTCTCTTGAAGACAGCTGCTCTATACTGTATAGTTTTCTCGTGTAGTATTATGTAACTTTTGTATCACCTGGAATAGTACACTTAACATGGTGGTAGTAAGAACATATCAGAATGTTAACACGGTTATCACTTCGTTATTTATATATATTATCTATTTATTTTATTTTATTTTTTTTACATTTATAAAATACTAGCAAAATCGCCGGCCTCTGTGTGGCTCATCCGCGAGGCCACGGTAGGACGCCATCCTCCGGGAGGCTCCACATTGTCTCACTGTTCAGTCCCCAAAACTTCTTCTTCCATCAATAGTCCATTAACGGTGTATGTAAGTTCCACCATGTTTTTCACTGCAACGGTACAGCAAAGTATATTTTTTTTAGCATTAAACTTATTATTTTATTGTCCAATCATCACTACATATAAATATATTATATTGGGTAAGAGTAGCGATACCCAATTGTAGTTTCTGCTTTTATTAAAAAAAGTATTGTTTATATAATTCCTGAGTGTAGATCAACGGTAACTTCCACTATTTATGAGTGTGAAGGGAGAGGACGGCAGCTATGTAAATAGACCGTTTAATCACGTCCGTTCGATGTAAGATTATGATTGTGACTGCCGTGGGTGCCGGCTTATTCAAAGCCGACCCATGTGCCGACTAGGGTGACAATAAAAAGTGAAAGTTTCTATTTTTAGATGGCCATTTGTCCAATACTGCGTACCCATGAAAAAAGAACACAGGCGAAATCCTGGATCATTTGGACAATATTTAGAGGTGGCTCAAGCCATTTGAAGTTAACACTACCGAAATTATTATTGATTTTTTCTAATTTCTTTATTTATGAACCGATTACTATGAAACTTTGCAGGTATATGTAGAATGCAAATTCAAACTAAAGTTGTTCCTAACATTTTTTCTAAACATGAGTAATGAGTATTTTGGCTGGTGCAGCTATTGGCAATGCAGAGGGGAGGGAGAGGCGGGTGTCAGTCGGGGTAGGGGGAAGAGGTTGTGTGCCAGTGTCTGACTGGTACAGTAGCATCAGTTGTGTGTGAGACGTGACGGTGGGTGTGTGTGCGTCGCTCTTGTTGCAGTATTACGGTTAGTACCATTGTCTTTGTCTAAAATCAATGCATCAATTTAGGTATATAACACTTTAAAAACTTTATACAAGTGATCTTGCATGCCGTATGCTTTATGGGTGCTGTTGTTTGCATAACAGTAACAACATAAGTTACATAAATGTTTTTGTTTGTTTCAGGTTCAATGGAGAGTACACGTTCAAAAACTGAAGTTTGGCTCATTGGTCAACACATAACCGAAATCACGGGTGCACAACTTCCTTCAAGAGGAGATGTTCTACGTCTGTTTTTCCACGGTCACAATGAACATAAGAAAACAGTGAATGATTCTGCGAGTGAAGTTGCAGCATCGGTTATTAGTTTCTGGAATAAAGCACGGATTCCTACCATAACTGAGAAGAGTATTGGACGAAAGGTAGTGGATCTTTTTTTAATGTGGAAGGGACTTAAGAAAAACTGCACTCGCACTACAGACACACAACGTAAGAAAGAGGAAACTTTTTGTGATGAGTTAGAGGACCTCTTCGATGTTGCCCACCCCAAGGCAATGCAGCTCTTGACCATCAAAGAAGACCGAGCATTCCTGGCAGCGCAACGAGAAAAAGGGAGAAGAGGTGTAATGGCAGGAGTAGACAAAAAGATTGCTTGTTCCATCAAGCGTCGGGAAGAAAGCAAGAGTAAGCAATCTCTACAACAGAATCAAGCCAGTTCTGCTCTTGAATATGATGAGTTGGGTTCTTCGTCTGAAACAGAATCACAATCAAGCTCGTCATCATCTACAAGTTCCCTAGCGATATCACCAGTGGTATCTTCCAATCGTAAACGTGCTACTCTCAAAGCTATCACCCCTGAATTGTCAAGTACATTGGACAGCACTGGGATCAGTCACCGCTCTGCTCTCCGGATCGTCAGTGCCACGGCTGCTAGTCTAGGTCATGACCCAATGGAACTAGTTTTAAACTATGAGACAGTGCGTACTTCGCGAGCGACCCACCGTTCTGGGATTGCCAACGAAATTAAAGAAAAATTTCAACCTAGTGAAGTGCTCACTGTGCACTGGGATGGAGAAATTATTCCTGATGAACAAGGAGCGAGTGTTGACCGAATCGCCATTCTTGTCTCCGGAATCAATACTGAAAAGCTGCTTGGTGTCCCGAAACTATTGTCAGGGACTGGACAGGCCATTGCTACAGCAGTCAGTGCAGCGCTGGAAGAGTGGAAAATATCAGAGAATGTTTCAGCACTCAGTTTTGACACAACAGCTTCAAACACTGGGCACTTGTCGGGGGCATGTGTCATTCTGGAGCAGAAACTCGGCCGCCGTCTTCTGCATCTCGCGTGTCGTCACCACATCCTTGAGCTTGTTGCCGAGAAAGCGTATGTGGAATGCATGGGGCCTTCCTCTGGACCAGATATTACTCTCTTCTCTCGCTTCAAGCATAAGTGGAAGGACATCAGTCAAGATGACTACAGCCCTCTCTCAGACCTCCCTCCAAGTTTGTACGAGAAACGAGATGACCTCATCTGTTGCTGGAAACATCATCTGGGCAAGAAGCAGCAGCCACGTGATGATTACCGTGAGGTACTGGAGCTAGCAATCAGGTGTCTCGATGGAGCTCTACCCAAGTTTAATCTCCGACGGCCCGGAGCACTTCACCGAGCACGGTGGATGGCTAAGCTCATTTATGTCATGAAGATCCTGATTTTTGCTAATCAGTTTAAACTAACTGCTCGTGAGACATTAGGCTTGAAACGATTCACATTCTTTGTGCTAGAGGTGTATGTCAGTGCATGGTTCACGGCCTCCGTTCCATCCTCCGCTCCTGCTAATGATTTGCGGCTCCTCCAAGACCTGTCAGAGTACCACGACGTCAAAATATCAAGAACATGTCTCACAGTCTTCGGTCGTCACCTGTGGTACCTCAGTGAAGGCTTGGTGGGTCTTGCACTCTTCGATCCACAAGTTAATGCAACAATGAAGACAAACATAGTTCGGGCAATCGTTGAGAGGAAGGCGACCGAGGATTCACCAAAACGTGCTGCTCTTCCTGCCACATCTTCCCTTCCCACAAAGCAGCTCTCAGACTTTGCTTCTAGAGGATCAAACTTTCTATTTGAAAGTCTCAAAATGAAGACTTCTTTTTTGTCCAAGGAACCTGACACATGGTCTGATGATGAAGACTTCAAAACTGGCGTCGCAGTTGTGGGTGGTCTCAGAGTCATCAACGACACTGCAGAGAGAGGGATTGCCTTGATACAGGCATTCAACAGCAAGATCACGAAGAGTGAAGACCAGCGTCAACATCTGCTGCAGGCTGTTGAAGAGTAGAGGCGGTCACAACCAGGGACATCAAAACCGGACCTTACAAGCAAAAAGCGAAAACAATGAATGGGTTGTCCACACCTCTCCCACCCATTGCTGTAAGCGTGTTCACTGCAGTTTCATTTTAAAAAGGAATTAATCATTTATATGTACAGTGTACACATAAACTTGCTCAATATGTAAATTTTAAAATAAACCCTCATATTATGAATATTCGTATTTTTTGACTATAAGGATAAAACTTCAATTGACTTGAGCTACCTCTAAATATTGTCCAAATGACCCAGGATTTCGCCTGTGTTTTTTTTTCATGGGTACGCAGTATTGGACCAATGGCCATTCCATTTAATCAATTTTAGAAATTCACCCCTATGCACTATTGTCACCCTAGTGCTGACATATAGACAAATGGGCCGCACCCTAAGGAGGCTACCATTCACGTGATATGAGCATGACAACTCATGGCAAGTGGAAAGTTACAGGGGGTGAATTAATATATAAGTCAAATGTAAAGAACCCATTTATATAATACTTCTGTTGATGAGATAGGGGCCATTACATCGCTCGGTCACCTACTTGCCGAGCTACGCCAGGACTAAATAAAGTCACAGACTACAGTACATCCTACACAACCCTAAACATGTTATAAACATATATGTAGACACTAAGCTGGGGACTCTACAACCATGGGTTTTTTATCAACTACATGGGTCCTATACTTAGGTGTCTTACAGGTTAGAATGTTAGGGACAGTTGTCAACTTGGATGATACTGACTTATAATAACAAAAAAGAAACATTACTGCCAAAATTTACATAATTGTGGGAATTGTGAGACCTGGTATTGCAAATTCCCGTGACAAGTAAAATGGCAAATTAGTATTCAAATCAGCAAATTCGGTCTCTTTCAAGTATGAAATAACCAATAATTTCTCTGAAACAATCTGAAGATCTTTTACAGTAAAGTTCATAACAGGAAACATTGGAATTAAATCAGACTTGAGATTCAAATTCAAGGCAAAATGTTGATAGGTAGGCAAAGCCCGTAATGAACTACAAGTGACTTCACAGTAATCCCGAGCCTTGTAATGACCTTTCACAACTAACTGTTTTCCACCATCTTGGCATTTTAAAATAACAGTAGTGACATTAGGAAAGAATAAGTGCTGCACATTATGGAGATGAGCGTGAAACATAGTTTTAACACCAACTGGCCTATAGCTGCATTGCGCAAGCGCTGTGCATACATTAGTTTGTATGACTGCCAATTCACATATCCCTTCTGTAGCAGGAATAAATGCGAACACATAGGCTGGACATACGTGTAAGTGTAGATATGACGACTTACACCGCTGCAGTACCCTAGGATCATCCAACGCCAATAAAGAATATTCCTCATCTACAAGTAACAGTTCTTTAGACCTATCCAGAGCATACAGTGTGTCGTTAACAAACCAGGGGAAGGGTTCTAAATGCCATGCATCAAACTTATGTTGCCCTCGCACAGGTATGTGGAAAGAATAGCATTGTGCGTGAGAGACGACTCCAATAGAGGGTAATAATATTCCACCTCATGATCATTAAAAATAGGAGTTAAGTGATACTTCAACTTGGCAATCTGTAATGCATCAAGAAGCGTCTGCACAGGCACAAGCTTTGCGTCCACACGCCCTATCCCTGCATCTACTATGCTGTCAATTAGTTCATTTTTATTAGTAACAATATTCTGAACTAAATTTTCCGCAGCATGCAATATTCAGAGAAATAAAGGAGCCATTCTAACGTAGGGACTGAATTCTGCAATTCATAAACAACCCTCGATATATGGTTAGACTCCGATATTATCGCAAGAACTTTTGCCTCTAAAGCAGTAATCGCATGTAATGTATGAGATATAACACGATTCGGCTGAGATACAGTTTGATTGACAATGTTCATGCGGTCCCTCAATTTAGGTACATCATCGGCCATTGCCGTGCCAAACAGAGTGCTCTGAATAAGACCCACAAAATTAAATAAACCCCTCTTTCGTCGTGCTTGAGAACGCACTTCCTTTGCAAGATCAGTCTCAGACGCTGGTATTCTTTTTCCAACAACGACGAGAAGCTTGTGGAGGGTCATGAGACGAAAGTGTTGAAGGTCAATAGTTTGTGCAACCAATGTAGATACATTAGGAGCTGAACTGGGATCATGTAGGATTGCCAATGCTGACTGTAGTTGCGCGTCGACGGTTTCTATCTGATGGGGAAGCTGGAGCAGTCCATGCAAATCATACTTGATGTTCACCACGTCCTCTACTATGACAACGCGTCCAAGGGGTGCAACGAGCGCACCCGGGATGAGGACGGATGTGGACATATCTGTCAACACAACGGTGCCACAACACAGTTGGAGCAACACAATGATGTTCCAAGCCATTCTGTAAGAGATTACATTCGTTTTAATATCTGCTTGCAGAACGAAGCTTCATACAATAATCATTAGGCACACTCTGCTCCCGTACAGTCTGTAAAGAGGTGTCTATCACATCATTAGCAACTGTGGGTAATAAATTTTCATGGGTCTTCTTAAGACGGTCCGCATGCACGACATCTGCGATCTGTGCATTAGGCTTCCAAGTTTTAAATTTGTTGCCCGCTTCCTTGGCGATAATGTGGAATGGACCCGGAAACTTAGCAGAAAGCTTGGAGTTCATTTCAGGTTCTCGTACCATAACAGCATCTCCTATCTCTAACACGACAGGTTTAGCTTGTTTATGTTGCTTGACCATCATTTCAGCGCGTAACGCTGCTAAATGTGATCGTACTTGGCTATGAATATCCGTAAAAACACGGATTTGTTTTGCCGCGAAATCATCCATATTATAAACAAGTTTTGGCGTGTCCGTAAGCGCATCATAAGGTAGACGTTTGTCTGTACCATAGACAATGTAGTAGGGTGATTTGCCCGTAGAGCTATTAACCGACCCATTGATAGACGCTGCAACCTGCGGTAACCAATCTTCCCATGTGTATTGCAAATCACACACAATCGGGCGCAGTATCTCCAGGATCTTGCGATTGGTTCTCTCAACAAGGCCATTAGCCTGTGGATGATAGGCTGTGCTACCAGCTGATTCTTGAACTCTATCCCATTGTCTGAGAGAAGAACCTTAGGCGTAGTATATGGACATATAAGATTCATCACTAACGCATAGGCCACAGACTCGGCTGTTTTATCCTTCAGTGGGACTAAAACCACGAATCTAGAAAAATGATCCACACACACTAAGACGTACGAGGATCCCTGATGACTCCTCGGAAGTTGTAACAAGTCAATAGGGACTGTGTCAAATGGACGTCTGGTGTAGGATATTGTAGAATCGGTGCCGGTGACCTTGTAGTACCCTTATGTTGAGCACATGCCAAACACTTAGCAATGTGTAATTCTATATCTTTCTTCATTGTGTTTCAGAAATACTTCTTTCTTACTTCCGCCAAGCACTTGTCACGTCCTTGGTGACCTGCCTGTGAACATCGTGGAACAACGTTATAATCGTTTCACACAACGTGTCAGGTATGACTATTTGAGAACCAATACCCTCTGGCGTCTTTTTCGATCTATGGAGTATGTTATGTCGTAATTCAAACTGACTTAAGGGAATAATTAATTTGGAGAGTTTAAAATCCTCTCCCGATTCTAAAGCAAAAATGACGCGACGGGTCGCGTCGTTGCTCATCCTCTAGTTGTGAAAGAGTGAACGTTGATACAGGCATCACTGGTGCTATATTTCTTGACAAAGCATCGGCGACAACATTTGCCCTTCCCGGTTAATACCTAAGCTCGGGGTCAAATTCCTAAATTGTCAGAAACCAGCGTGTCGATCTGCCTGATAAATTTCTGCCATGGAACAGTTCAGTAACTGCCGCATGATCCGTAAATACAGTTATCTTATATCCAAAGATAATGTCCTTAACCTTCTTTAGTGCCCACACAACAGCTAACGTTTCCAAATGCGTTACTGAATAACGTGTCTCAGCATCAATAAATTTCCGACTTGCAAAAGCTATCACTCGAAACTTTCCTCGCGAATCCTCTTGCATGAGTACAGCTCCGATTCCTTGTCCAGAAGCGTCAGTACAGAGGGTGAAAGCTTGAGTGTAGTCAGGGAATGCCAGAACATGGGCATTGGTAAGCGCTATCTTCAATGCCGCAAAACTATTTTCGTGTTCAGCATCCCACACAAACATTGCATCTTTCTTAAGCAACCTTGTTAGGGGTGATGCTAATGTTGCATCGTTCTTAATAAAAGAACGATAATGTCTAGATAAACCAAGAAAACTACGCACTTGATCAACCTATGTAGGACGCGGGAACTGAGATAAAACTTTCACTTTATCATCCACTGTATGAATGCCCTCACCGTCAATTACATGACCAAGGAAATGGATAATGGATTTAAAAAAACTCACATTTTGAAAGTTTAATCTTAAGACCTGCTGTGGAAAGCTTTTCGAACACTTCACGCAGTTTAATCAGATAGGTATCGACATCCTTGCTGACAACTATTAGATCATCCAAATAAGCGCAGACTGTGTTACCAATCAATCCGGCAAACAGGGTGTTGATCATTCTTTGAAATGTTAGTGGGGCATTCCTGAGACCAAAAGGCATCCGTAGGAACTTAAAGTGGCCCAGGGGCATACTAAATGCCGTGACCTCTCGTGATTTCTCATCGAGTGGTATCTGCCAATACCCACTAAGCAAATCTAAGTTGCTAAATACAGCATTATCTTTACCTAAGGACTGCAATATGTCACTGGGATCGTACATTCATTAACACGCCTGAAATCAATGACAGGGCGCCAACCACCATCCTTCTTTGGGACGAGGAATAAAGGGCTATTAAAAGGGGACTTAGAATATGTAATAACATTCTCATCCAACATATCTTGTACCATATCCTGAACTACAGAGCGCTGGCTATGAGGTAGTCTGTAAGCTGGTACATAGATAGGATTTGTTCCCTCCTTTAACGATATGTGATGGGATGTTAAATCTGTCTGTCCTATGTTTTCCCCTGGCAAGGCTACAATATTTCTGTAGTCAGCAAGCAAATCCAAAAGGCGTGTCTTGCCCTGAGGATGATCCACCACCTTAACATGTGGCGCTATTTCATCTATCCTCTCTTGCCTAGTCTGTTGGGATTGAGGTACAATACTACCAATTGGGAATTGCGTAGGCTGTAATTTGACATTGCTGTGATATACCAGAAAATCACACAAATAACATCCTTTCTTCAATCTTTTCTGAACGCCTGTTTTATTCAGAACTAGAACGTCTGTCAAACCACCAGGTCGTATCGTGCTTAACGTCGACTCGCCCAACAACCCCTTTACCTTGCACGTTTCCGGGAGACATACAACATCGGTCCCGTATACACGTCAGGTAATTCTACAGTGGCCTTGGTGAATTCTTCATTCTGATAGTGGAGAGTACTCTTCAAATTTGCAGGTAAAATCTTCCAACTCTTGCTGCTATAATCATGCTGGGAAAGTGAGGGTGTGAGGTCTTGGGCTTGCTCTGACACATTATTCGCCTTCCTCCGAGTGGGAATGGTGGACAACACTTTCGACCTTGCGGTGAGCAAAGGTGCAGAATAACGCATAGCATTGTAGGAAAAACCTTTAAACGTAATAGCATTATTACGTGGACGAACATCTATATTATTCGTTCTAAGTGTTGGGAGACCAATTAATCCGTCAGCTGGAAATTTAATTGCTGAACCACATAAAAGTCCGCATAGAAGGGAGTACCACGTCTTGAAAATTTAAATGGTAACGTCACAATTCCGTCAATATTCAGCTGCGTGCCAGATACTCCTTCGAGATCGGCATCAGTAGGTCTCCATAGGAAATCACTGTGAGGGAATCTACGTTGTAACTCCTGATAGGATGTCAAGGCCAAAACATTTGCGCATGCACCCATATCAATATCCAGAGGCACTCTCATATTATTCACTCTCACCGGTACGAACAAAACTTCCACTTTACTTAGCGCCGCTACAAATGAGGCTGCTACAGAAGTGTTGTGGGAAGTAGGCACCAGTGTACCTACCCTTCCTCGTTTTTTGACAGGTGCTGGTCTTCCCCCGATCTTCTTGTCCTGGTAACGACGCGCCTTACGCTGCTGTGTTACTGGGGGTACACCAGAGTCCATATTCCTGACCTTAATCACTATGTCGCACTCATCTGTGCTGTGAGATGCTGACCGGTGGAATGCACACCTCGATCGTGATATTTGTCTAGGTGGAGAAGTAGTCTTAACCGCCTCCATGTACGTCCTTAGCTTCTGCTTAGCACCTGTGGGGGGATGGGTGTTCTCTGGTACTTTAACACCACGCCCTGGAGCTGATAACAATCATCGATCGAATGGCCCCTTTTATTACAATGGGTACACCTCAGAGATCGACGTTGCCTGTAACTCCAGTGTTGAGGTGCGATCGGAGCCAACGGTTCCATTTGCGCTACTTGGGGAGGCGCCATAATCTGGGAAGTACGTGCCAACAAGAGGTCCTGTCACCTTCGGAGAAAGCTTGTTAGCATAATCCACCATAACAGTAGGTGGGACAAACTCCACTTCCTGGGCCCGGCCATAGATGGGACGTCGAACTGCTAACAGGAAACTAATCAACTCAATTAATGTTTCCACATTTTCCGGTGATATCTTGCCATCATTGTCGTACCATCCCGAATCCCGGAAGGTCGCGTCCATGTCTTGACGTACTTCTCCGGCAATGTCAACAGTCCCTATTGGTGATTCCGCGTGAACCACTGGAGCCAGACGATCGAGCCATCTAAATACCCACTGCAGATGGCCCAAGTGGGACCCGCACTCAAAAATTCCAATGAGAGTGCGCTGGAACTTCTCATAGTCGGGGTCCGTCAGACCATAAGCATTTAAGTGCGTCCTAGCAAACGAACCCTGCGGGATGTGGGAACGCACAAACGCCTTCTTATCATAATCATCGGTTATTTTAACATTGCGCATTGTGTCCTCACACGCACGGATGAATTGTGTTACTCTATAATCAGCCTGACCAGTATAATCACGTACTTTGTCAGCACGTGGCATCATGTGAAACACATTATCTGGGTTAGTCGAAGTGGGAGCGTTAGGAGAAGCCATGTTAGCATTAGATGTATGCGAGCCACTACGGTTACTTCTAACAGAAGGCTGAGTTAATGGGCGGGGTAATGCTAAGTTAACCGACACACTGTCACCCAGAATAGGATTAAGAACTACCTGTGAATGTCCAGGCGAGGTACTATACTGATTCCCCGACCATAATGTACGACGGTTTAAATCGTCTAATTAACTGCTCACTACTCTCTACAGAAACGTCTAAATGTGTTTCCGGCTTAATTCCTAAATTAACCTCTGCAGTAGAAACGTGACGTTTATCCTCTAGTTGTGATTCGTCAGCAAAAAGTTCAGCTAGGTCAGTAATGTCCTCAGACCACAACACTGAAAATTTATCCATGAAGTTTCATTTGAGTCAGACAATGATTAACAATAAGAGCAAAACACTTGCCTCTCATGTACAGGAAATGATACAATTATAGTTAAAATAATTATAGTATCAATAACTGAACAGGTAAGAAATTACTATTGTAAATTATATTACGTCAGTATACATTAAAATTCGGAAGACACTTACAACAATGACATAACCTAACCGATGTCCTTTCAATGTGGAGTTATGTCCCGAACATTTAAATGTGTGTATAAAATATTTTACTATTAACATTACCTAATATAGTAGTTTTGGCGTCTGTATAGAAAACGCGATTCGTCCAGCTGATCCCTGGTGGGGTGGGTAGTCGGGTGTGTACCTCAATCGTTCCTCCCACTGTGAGGCGGTGCACGCTGCTCTGCTGAGTATGTCCGGTTGCCTAGCAACGACGAGACACGCTGCAATGACGAACGCCGGGTGAATCCATTTCACGACAGGGGAGTACCTCCACAGTATGGTCAGGTGCTGACAATGACGAATCAAGTCCTCTGCTCGCTGATACGATGTCGCCTCTTCTGTGTGCCAAACCTTCTGCAGGACTTTCTGGGGCACAGGAAATATAGCAATCAACGATCAGGAAGCCACAATAGTCGTCTAAACACTTGTGAAAGGTCTTTTGTTAGTAAACCCTGAAAGGTGTTGGGTATGTCTGCAACACTGCAAGCGACCGACACAGGGTAAGAATGGTGACCAGACGCTGTCCTGACCACTCTCACTTGTCGTTAACAGGGGTATCATTAACTAACCGTATAGCAATAAGTCAACAATAACTCAGTATCGGTTATTGAAATAATTCTATACACCACTATGGGAGACAGAATGAGAAACACTCAACTACAATCGTCTTCGGTAACGGCATGTACAAGCTGGACAACTTTGTAATTAAGAAGATTTGTGATCAGGTGAGAGGGCGGGTCACTGTCCCATCTGACCCAACCACCAACCGTTGTGTGCCAGTTAAAGATTAGTAGGGTCATTACCTAATTACCTGACCATTGTGGACCTGGTCTCACCCTCCTCTGTATATATTCATCTTGTTTTGCATTACTCTCTCTAGTCTGTACTCACCCCTGAAGATGTGAATTACACGAAAGCGCTTGGGAACTTCGTGTTTTCTTCTTTCCTGGTGGTTATCAGCATATACCTAGATCACGCGCACCTACAGTGATTTACTTGCACATATATATATATATATATATATATATATATATATATATATATATATATATATATATATATATATATATATATATATGTGTGTATATATATATATACAGTATTTGTGTGAAATATAACAGAGTCTAGAACTGCTTTTAGTGTCCTTGTGGCCTAGCCGGTAAGCGTTCCCTAGTCACACCCAGTAGGTCGAGGGTTCGATTCCTTGCTGGTGAGGTCGTTGATTATATGTTCAAAGTCCGCGTGTTAAATGGACTAAAAATGAAGTATATATATGTACCTCGCGTTTCATACCAGCTGGATTCGGTAAAATGCTACTGACACCACATAAGAGGCACGGGCAGTTTCCCATTGAGGTTCACGGCGCCATCAGCTCGATGAACAGGCTTTGTGTGAAATATAACAGAGTCTAGAACTGCTTTTAGTGTCCTTGTGGCCTAGCCGGTAAGCGTTCCCTAGTCACACCCAGTAGGTCGAGGGTTCGATTCCTTGCTGGTGAGGTCGTTGATTATATGTTCAAAGTCCGCGTGTTAAATGGACTAAAATGAAGTATATATATGTACCTCGCGTTTCATACCAGCTGGATTCGGTAAAATGCTACTGACACCACATAAGAGGCACGGGCAGTTTCCCATTGAGGTTCACGGCGCCATCAGCTCGATGAACAGGCTTTGTGTGAAATATAACAGAGTCTAGAACTGCTTTTAGTGTCCTTGTGGCCTAGCCGGTAAGCGTTCCCTAGTCACACCCAGTAGGTCGAGGGTTCGATTCCTTGCTGGTGAGGTCGTTGATTATATATATATATATATATAAATGTAAAGGGTATATAGATATTTTAAAGATATTTTAAAGTGGAGTTGATATACATTAATATGATAAGGGAGGAAACAACACAACATGGGCTGTATTAAAGTGAAACTAGAGGACAGAAACTGTCAGTATCATGTCGGTAAATATATAATTATTGCAATGGTAATTTCTATCTATATGATAATTAAGGTTTTGGTGGTACAATGAAAGTAAGAGTATAAAGTAAAAGTTACAAAAATATTAATACTTAGACAATAGATATTTATTAAGAGATGATTTAAAGGAAGGGAGCGTAGTCTTTGCTCGAATGGGTGGGGGTAAGTTGTTCTACACCTTCACACCGTGATATTTTACGGAGGTTTGGGACTGAGGAGTGCATGGGGGGTGGTCTTAGTAGCTCTGGGTGCCTTAAGTTGTATCTCTGATTATTTCGGAAATATAAATGATTATTGTAAATCAAATGATTGACAGATTTATAAAATAATCTGTCACAGCAGTAAGTGTTAATATCCTCGAATTTTAACATTTTCAATTTAGCAAATTGTCGTTAGCGTGGTCAGTTTTTCAAGTAGGCCATTGTCCGCACAACTCTCTTCTGCACAGCAATCAGGATTGTGTGTTTGTAGAGGCAGATGTCCCCCATAATGTGTGACAGTGTATCATATTAGATTTCTTTCATTGCTGCAAGAGATTAATTTAGAATCATCATCATCATTAACAGGAGCATTATCATTGTATTATTATTATTATTATTACTATTATTATCATAAGTAGTAGTAGTAGTAGATATATATAGATATATATATATATATATATATATATATATATATATATATATATATATATATATATATATATATATATATATATATATATGTATTATTATCCTTATATATCATTATTATATTTATGTATAAAACTATTTATTTATAAGCAAGTCAAAAATATTTCAATAAATATCATTACGAAAGTTATAACAAAATCGAGAGGAAATCGTAAATCATTTTGGTGTTTCAGCTTTACAGAGACTGAGAGAAAAATGTTGCACAATTGTATCTTTGACATTAGTGCTGCAACAGCACAAAATATATACCTACATACATACATACATATACGTACATATACATACAGACACATACATACATATACATACATAAACATACATACATACACACACATACATACATACATACATACATATATATATATATAAATGTAGAAAAGTTTGTATTTTTTTCCAAATTCAAATCAGCGAAAAACTATTATAAAAAGTGAAAAATTTATTTCACGGCGTTTTGAAGACCTGTGTTTGAGTATGTCTGTATGTGTATGTATGCTCATACATATATGTGTGGATCTGTATGTGCACTGTGTATATGTGTATAAATAATAATAATAATAATAATAATAATAATAATAATAATAATAATAATAATAAACTATTTGTTAACAATGCCATCAGCCATAAGTTGAAAATATACTGTAGCCACACACACCAAATAAAGTCTTATCAGTCCTCTCTCACATCCATGAGCCTGTGAACCCGACACATCACACAGTACACCATCTATGGTCCCAACAATAAGTGAAGAAATTACCATAACAACAATTATATATTTACCGACATGGTACTGACAGTTTCTGTCCATTAGTTTCACTTTAATCCAGCCCATGTTGTCTTGTTTCCTCCCGTATCATATTAATGTATATCAACTCCACTTTAAAATATGTATATACCCTGAACATATTTTATAAATGTAAAAAAAATATAATAAAATAAATTGATAAGATATATAAATAACGAAGTGATAACCGTGTAAACATTCTGATATGTTCTTACTACCACTGTGTTACGCGTGCTATTCCAGGTATACAAAATGTTACATAATACTACTTGAGATAACTGTACAGTATATAACAGCTGCCTTCAAGAGAACCTAGGCTTTCAACTGGTTCAGCCATGTCAATATTGTTATTTTTATCCACTCTGTATCTGTAATTTTCTAGCTAAATAAACTTTTCCAATATATATATATATATATATATATATATATATATATATATATATATATATATATATATATATATATACATATATATACATATATATACATATATATATATATATATATATATACATATATATATACATATATATATACATATATATATATATATATACTGTACATATATATATATATATATATATATATATATATATATATATATATATATATATATATATATATATATATATATATATTGTTACGTCGTCTCTTAATTTACTTTAATATCCAGGTTCTAGGCGTAACCAAACAAAAAAGTGAAGTAAATTAAAAGGGAATAAAAACAAATAAAGTAAACCTTTAAGAATTAATTAAATTAAATATTAACACAATAAAGAGCCTCGTAGGCTGTCACAACAAATTGATTCACTACCAAAACTTTTAAGACACAAGTCATACTAAACATCGAAACATCAAAAGAATAAAAATAAAGCATTGGATTACGTTAACACTGCATAAACATATAAAAACTAACACTGAAATTAACTAACGTGAAACAACACTGAATTACTTAAATGTAACTAAGCAAGCACTGATGGACACATAAGAGACATAAATGGGTACTCACATAGATATACCACATTGGTGGTGACAGGAACAATCACAGAAATAAAATGAAGTATAAGTAACAGGTGACAAGTGTCACTCAAAAGAACGTGAACTGAATGACAAGGAGGACTGGACTGCCCTCCGTCAGTTGGTGGACCACTATACAGTATATAGGGTAAATTCCTGCCAAAAACCAGCCGGTGACACATGGGTCGTTTAACGATGCAGATGGTCGTTAGAGAGACAAAGGATGCTTGTTACAATACTAAATGAAGAAATTAGATGGGCTTGAACAAATAATAACAGTTAAAACCTTAACAGAACAGGATAAGGTGACTAGATTATATAATAGTAAATATAACACCTTCATTAAAGGAATAATATGGAACAATGTTATATAACAAAAAAAATAAGACAAGGTCGTAACACTTCCCCCCATAAAATAAATTTTTGCTTGCACAAATTTTGATATGACATAAGTGTTCATTCTGTGGGTCTAGATAACAGATCACTAGCACCACAGGCTTGCTTGAAAGGCTTAGAAAAATTAGGGGCTCTCAAAATAGGGTATGAGCATAATACATTTTCCAAAGTTTGAAAAGAATCCTGACACCTTGAAGTTCAACAAATCAGTAAGGGGTAGTGCCAACTCGGCAAAATTACAAATATATCTCCGGTAATAACCAACACAACCCAAAAATCTGCAGACTTGTCGTTTGTTACATAGAACAGGCATCTGAGAAATAGTGTCACACCTTGCTGTGGGAGGAGCAAGTTTCCAACCCAATTACATGTCCCAGATACAAGAGTTGAGCACAAACAAATTCTGACTTAGCAAAGTTTATAACAAGTCCTACATTTTCTAACTCGGTGAAGAGAGCGTCTAGCTGACACAAATGGTCTGACCAAGTGTCAGAAAAAATTACATCATCTAAATATACTACACAACCAGGCCTAGTGGCCGTGACTTGCGACATTAGCCTTTGAAAGGTAGCAGGGGCATTGCAAAGCCCGAAAGGCATAACATTAAATTTATAGGTCTTACCTAATGTCACAAAACTGGAGATGTCTTTAACACAACGGGTCAATGGTACTTGCCAAAACCCTGGAAGGCAATCAATCTTAGAGAGGAACTTGGCGCTCCGGATTGCTTCGATGCAGTCGTCGACTCTTGGTAGAGGGAAGCTGTCCTTGCTGGTGATGGCGTTGACCTTGCGGAAGTCGATGCAGAATCGAAGAGTGCCGTCCTTCTTCGGTACTAGAGTGACTGGTGAGCACCACTCGCTGGTAGGGAGCCTGCTTCATAGGCTTAGCAGAACCAACAACAATATCATGCACCATGGCAGTGGTACAACCAGGCCGGTCTTGGAAGACAAGAGGATGTTGTTGGATGGCGGCCAGCACGTCAGCTCTCTGGTGTCCCGGTAGACGCTGTAGCTTCTCCTGCATCTCCACGGAGTTGTACTGCCAAACCCTGACTGATGACAGAGCGAGTGGACTTGCCCCTTTTTTTTCCTCTTCTTTCTCACCGTCTACCAAGGAAGTGTCAACGGCACACACGGGAACTGGATCATCAGCAACAAATGGGGTGCTGGGCGTGAGTGGAACAGCTTGATGGTATTGACGTGACATAAGCGCTGTAGTCGGCGCCTGTCAGGGGTAGAGATAATATAATTCGTGGGGCTTACCTTCTTCGCCACTCTATATGGCCCACTGAACTTCACATGGAGCGGCTGTCCATGTCTCGGCAAGAGAATGAGTACTTGATCTCCTATCTGGAACTCTCTGTGTCTGGCACGCTTGTCGTACCATGTCTTGGTCTTGGACTGCGACTGCTGTAAGTGGTCTGCGGCAAGGCTCCAACAACTTAGAAGCTTCTCTCTAACATCTCCTACTAAACTTAACACACTAATGCTCTCTTCACTACTACCTAACAATCTATCTCTAACTATGTGCAAAGGACCTCTTACTTGATGAGCGAACAGTAGAAGTATGAGAAACAAAATGGATATTAGGGCCTTAGCAGTAACTTTCCTAAGAGGTACAGCATGCAAGTACCTAGTGGAGGTATCAATGACAGTAAATACATATTTAAACCCACTAGAAGTTTTAGGCAGAGGGCCTACAATGTCGCACTGTACTGTTGTAAAGGACTCAGGTACGTGAGGTACTCTTACAAGTGGAAAAGGTGGAATAGCCTGATTGGCTTTGTCTACCTTTTGACAATGACAGTACTTACAATATTTAGTGACATCTCTCCTCATATCTGGCCCATAAAACTTTCTAGCCAGCCTGTTGAACGTCTTTCGGACACCTTGATGTCCAGAAAAGCGACCGCCATGGGCCAGAGCTAGAACATGTTGCCTGTAAGTGTGTGGGATAACTATTTGAGTGATAGACGCCCAGTCCGCGTCTTCCTCTAACATAGTCGGTGGGAGCCAGCGGTGGCACAAAACACCGTCTTGACTGAAATATCTCGTGGTAGGGCCTGAAACATTGGCCGAATCGGACACCTGGTCAAACAAGAGCCGTAATGAATCGTCTTGCTCTTGCGCAGCTATTAAAGCAACTCTCCCGGTCACAGCATTAACTGCGGAAGAAATGTCTTGGGAAGCAATTGGGTTAGCAAAAAGTCCTTCTAAGGAAAGTGAATCATCTACATCAGGAGTTACATTATGATCAATAGTCATTGACATAGAACGAGTCACAGCACACAAAGGGAAAACACCGGGCATATTATCTTTAAGCTGTTGCAGCTCTGCGGTAGACTCTGGTCTTTCCCGCAGCACAGGAGGTGGGGTTATGTTCCCCATTTGACCTCCCGCCAACTTGTTACCGAGTATGAGGCCCACTCCAGCAACAGGCAGCTCGTGCACGCAGGCTACGTTAGCTATCCCTGAAAACCTAGAAGACTTGACACGTACTAAAACCAAAGGAGCTACACCTTGACCCCAAAGGGATCCCAAAACGACGTATTTGTCAGTCTTCCTCGCCGCAACAACACTCTTTGATGAGAGTTTGGAGACAACCTGAGTCTCTCAAAATAGTGACTGGTGTTTCGACACCATCAACTTCTACCGTGCCTTGTAACAAAAAGGGACGAAAGGTACCAACGTCTGGGTCCTTGGCAAAACTCTCCTGTGAAGGATCAAAGTCTCATGAGGCGAGAACCGAAACTGCACTCTCTCGTACTTCACCTTTTGTGAAAACCAACCCAATTGGCATGCTGTCAGCCTTACTTAAACCAGCCATCACTCCGACTGGTGACGTATTAGCCTCCGCAGTAACAATCATAGCTGGTTTGCCCATATTTAGCTGCAGCCTTGTCCAACAAAACTCTGCCTTATGACCTGGCTTTCCACAGTGACTACAAGGGTACGTATAAAATTTGGACGCCCCATTAGGTGGCGAACTCGTCCAGGTCCTCCTGTCACTCACAAAATTACTATTGTTAATATTCCCTTGTCTCGCTCTGTGGAGAGAGGGATTAAAAGTCCTTTGAACCTGTGGGGGCATAACATCATTGTTAGTCCTACCATTCCTCAAAACATATCCATCAGCATGCTTAGCAGCCTCTTCAATAGTACTAAATTCCCTATCTAACAAGTATAAGGTAACCTCTTCGTCGATGGTTCTCAAAAATTCCTTTGAGCCTTAACTCAATCAGGGAGTCAAAATCACTCTCTTCCTTGGAGTGTAACCACTTTGGGAGTACCTCTCTTTTACTCCTATCAAATTCAAGGTGGGTCTGCTATGCCTTCTTAAGGAGGCCACGAAAGCGTTGTTTGTACGCTTCAGGAACAAGGGCATAAGCCTTTAAAACTTCCTCCTTAATACATAAATAATCCTTAGCGTCACTGTCCGTAAGAGACGAAAAACACACAGAGCCTTACCTGCAAACGCTTGTTGAAGCAAAATGGGCCAAAACTCTATAGGCCACTTTAAAGTGGTAGCAAGTCTCTCGAAAGGAATGAAAAACTCATCAACTGTTTCCTCTGAAAACGTGGGCATTAGCCTAGCAGCACGTGCTGGATCAAAATGAGGAAAACTAGATCTGGGGGTGAGGCCATCGGTGCTAGAAGGGTTACTCTGACCGAGCTGTATACGCAGTCGCAAGTTTTCTGAATCTGCTACTTTCGCTTTAGCTTCAGCTTCCACCTGACGTATTCCAACTTCTTTCACTATAGCTTCAGCCTCTTTCGCCTTAGCTTCAGCTTCTGCCTGACGTATTCCAACTCTTCTTGCTATAGCTTCGGCCTCTTTCAATTTTATTTGCGACTTGAGAAGGCATAATTCATCAGTCACTGACCGTGACTCAACTACATTAATTTGACTAGCTTCACCGTGGTCTTCTCTGAAGCCAACATCAACACTATCTCCAAACACGATGGCTAGATAAGAAATAATAAAAAAAACACAAGAAAATATCACAAGTGTCAAGAGGTCGTTAGTGAATCCTGGCAAGGTCGCCAAAACTGTTACGCCGTCTCTTAATTTACTTTAATATCCAGGTTCTAGGCGTAACCAAACAAAAAAAGTGAAGTAAATTAAAAGGGAATAAAAATAAATAAAGTAAACCTTTAAGAATTAATTAAATTAAATATTAACACAATAAAGAGCCTCGTAAGCTATCACAACAAATTGATTCACTACCAAAACTTTTAAGACACAGGTCATACTAAACATCGAAACATCAAAAGAATAAAAATAAAGCATTGGATTACGTTAACACTGCATAAACATATAAAAACTAACACTGAAATTAACTGACGTGAAACAACACTGAATTACTTAAATGTAACTAAGCAAGCACTGATGGACACATAAGAGACATAAATGGGTACTCACATAGATATACCACATTGGTGGTGACAGGAACAATCACAGAAATAAAATGAAGTATAAGTAACAGGTGACAAGTGTCACTCAAAAGAACGTGAACTGAATGACAAGGAGGGCTGGACTGCCCTCCGTCAGTTGGTGGACCACTATACAGTATTTCGGGTAAATTCCCACCAAAAATCCGCCTGTCACACATGGGTCGTTTAGCGATGTAGATGGTCGTTTGAGAGACAAAGAATGCTTGTTACAATACTAAATGAAGAAATAAGATGGACTTCAACAAATAATAATAGTTAAAACCTTAACAGCACAGGGTAAGGTGACTAGATTATATAATAGTAAATATAACACATTACATCATTACATGGAAGCATGTTATATAACAAAAAAATAGAAAAATAAGATATGGTGGGAACAAATATATATATATATATATATATATATATGCAAGTAAATCACTGTAGGTGCGCGTGATCTAGGTATATGCTGATAACCACCAGGAAAGAAGAAAACACGAAGTCTGTACTCACCCCTGAAGATGTGAATTACACGAAAGCGCTTGGGAACTTCGTGTTTTCTTCTTTCCTGGTGGTTATCAGCATATATATATATATATATATATATATATATATATATATATATATATATATATATATATATATATATATATATATATATATATATGCAAGTAAATCACTGTAGGTGCGCGTGATCTAGGTATATGCTGATAACCACAAGGAAAGAATAAAACACGAAGTTCCCAAGCGCTTTCGTGTAATTCACATCTTCAGGGGTGAGTACAGACTAAAGAGAAATACAAACCAAGGTGTATATATACAGAGGAGGGTGAGACCAGGTCCATAATGGTCAGGTATTAGGTAATGACCGTACTTATCTTTAAATAGCACACAACGGTTGGTGGTCAGGTCAGAGGATAAGGTGACCCAACCTTCTCACCTGGTTACAAATCTTCTTAATTACAAAATTGTCCAGTTTGTACATGCCATTACTCAAATTCATGTTGAATGCTTCGGTATGTTTAATAAGACTAGATTCTATGATGTTCCTACTATCAATTGAATTACAAGGTAATATTGAGGAGGCATTATCCCAGTCAATGCAATGCTTGTTGTCCCTCAAATGAACAAACAGGTGGCAGGAGGTGGCGATGACGAGGGTGGTGCAGTAGTCTACTGCCAAACCTTTCCAGTGCTTGGTGGTGGAGGTCACTGAGGGTTGGCATTTCCAGGGTGGAGAGAGCGTTGGTGTAGCCGGAGTATTCTGCACCGAGCATGATTCTGCAAGCCCTTTTCTGTACCTTCTCTAGCTGACGTTGTTGGGTGGAGTTGAAAGAAGACGACCAGGCTGGTGACGCATACGTTAGTTTGGGAAGAATAAAGGCGTTGGAGATGGTCCTTAGCTCTGGCGTGGGTGTCCCAAGTGACCTAAGTCGTCGTAGCATGTAGAGACGGTACGAGGCTGCCTTGACTGTGTTATTTACATGGGCCTTCCAGTCAAGTTTGTTGTCTATAGTTACACCCAGGAGTTTGGCAGACTGCACCAGCTGGAGAGGATGGGCACCCACTGTGACTGCTGGGGCTTGCCCTGGAATGGTGGCGGTATTGATGTGCATGACTACAGTTTTGGTGTGGTTGATGGTGACCTTGTTTTCCGTAGTCCATGCCTGTAGCCTGTCCAGGGTGCCTTGTAGCAATGAGTAGTCTGGTGCGGTGCTGTCCACTGAAACCCACACAGTGCAGTCATCCACGTACTTCCACCTGTGAGTAGTGTCCGATAGAGAATCGTTGATCAGGATGAGGAAGCACAGTGGTCCCATCTTGGTCCCCTGGGGAACACCACAGGTGAGATGTTGGAATGTGGAGACCAAGCCCTGATACCTCACTGCCTGGCGATGTCCACTCAAGAAATCAGTGAGCCATGAGACCAGGTTGGTGGGCAGCCCTAGTGCAATAGCCTTGTTGATAACAGTGCAGTGATCAACAAGGTCAAAGGCCTTCCTGAAGTCCACAAGGGCAACGGCCAGTGATGTCTTACGTTTCTGCAAGTTTTTGTGCAGAAAATCCAGAAAGCTCACCAAGCAGTGTGATGTAGAGGACGTCCTCATATTGCCAAATTGCTGTGGATCAATTGACTGATAGATACTGGCAAATGCCCATTCAAAAACAAAGTCCTCACAAAGTGGACTAGGTATGGGGGTAATGGCAACTGGCCTGAGGTCGTTGGGGGACTGTGGGGTGGTGACCTTGGGGATGGGAGTGACAAATGCGGTTTTCCATTCATTAGGGCATTTGCTTTGTCTGAGGGATGCATTAATAATTAATAGAACAGAGGGGGGTGGCAAGTTCGACTGCAAACTCCTTGTATATTTTGATTGGGAGGTCAATTGGGGTCATGGAGTGTCTGTGCAAGCGTACTGGAAGAATTGATAAGTGTCCTTACAGCGTGCATTGTCCTTGAAATACAGTGTCATGATGAATTTTAACGAATAGTAAAACTAATTAGATGTCCCTAGTTTCAGCTGAATCGCTAGCTAACACATCGACCGTAGCATTCTGAGTATTATCTCCAAAAATGAATGTGAAATTGTGACAAGTTCGTTTATTTATGCACATTCCTTTTGAAGAAATCATAATTGTAATCATGATTATGCTTCATATAACCGTATTCAATTATATCAATTTTTACTGTAATCGTAATCATAAAATTACCATGTAATCGTAATCGTAATCGATTACATTGCCGATGTAATTGTCTCATTTCTGATGCACATGATGACATCAAGGAGGCCTGTTACGCCGTCCTTGGCAGTGTTTACCTCTATCCCCAGAGAAGATAAGGTTGCGCTCCTTGGTGACTTCAATGCCAGAGTTGGCACAGATGCTGACATATGACAGGGAACCATAGGGAGAAATGGACAAGGCAAGTGTAATCCCAACGGCCTACTCCTCCTCGGCAAGTGTGCTGCACACAACCTCACTATATCTCGAACACCTTGTTTAGGGAGGCCGACAAGTTTAAGGGTTCTTAGCAACACCCATGATCTAAACATTGGTATCTCATTGACTACATCATTGTCAGAGAAAGAGATCGCCGAAATGTCCTCATCACCTGAGCTATGCGTGGCTCAGACCACTGTGACACAGATCATAGGTTCGTCAGAGCCAAACTCTCCCTTCACATCGCCCCTAAACGGCGTAGGCAACAAGACTCCAGAAGAGGGTTTAACACCAAGCGACTGGAGGATCCAGCTTTCAGAGATCTGCTCAACGATGAGTTGAAACAACTCAACATCAAAGCTGTCATCACAAAAACCTGCAAGGAGTGTCTCTGGCAGGTCAAAAGAAAACACCAGGACTGGTTTGATGAAAATGACCTGGAAATCGAACTACTAGTAACTAGTAAACGTGCTGCTCTCACTGACTGGCAGAACAACCCTTAGTCTCCACGAGAAGAAAGCAGCAGTCCAAATGAGACTTTGGTAACTAATGAATGAAAGGTGGGAAATATAGTGAGTGAATGTGATTGTATTAGCCAGCATCCAATAAATTAATAATCTTTAACAAAAAAATAATTACATTCATCAGCAATATGTGAATGTAATTCTTCAGTAACAAAATATAATTAATTACATAAGAATTGGGGTAATATTAGAAAACTAAAAGCAGAATTAAACTCGGAATTAATTAATTCTTGTAAATATTGTAAAGAAACTCATTTTCTCTTTGTAAGTTTGATAATTATTGTAGGTCATTTTGGGTATTGTAATTCTTCTTCCCTCTTCCCATACTCCTCCTCTCACTACCTCGCTCCGACCCTCGATCCTTCCTTCTCTTCCCTACTTGACTCCTACCTTCCCTGATATCCTCCCTCACTCTCACCTTCCTCCTATTGTGTACTCCCATCCTTCCCACTGCCCTTTCCTCCCAGCTTTCCTCCTTCCCTGCTGCCCACGCTGTAATCTTTCCTCTTCGTACCCTCCCTCCTCACTACCACTCCTCACCCTCCTTCCTACACAGTACACACCTACCCTCCCCATTCCCTCCCTTACTCCTTCCTTCCATCCCTCATGTCCAATCTTCTTTCTTCCTCCCAGCCCTCACTCCCACCCTCCCTTTTTCTCTCTCCCTCACTCCACCCTCCCCCCTTCTCTTCCTCCCAGCCCTCACTCCCACCCTCCCTTTTTCTCTCCCTCACTCCCACCCTCCCCCCTTCTCTTCCTCCCACCCCTCACTCCACCCTCCCTCCTTCTCGTCCTCTCACCTCCACCAGTGCAGTACAGCAGAATGATGAATTTGACGCGTCAGCTAAGCTTGCAGCCCTGGCAGCACACACAAACACACACACACTGTTACGAGCCTTGGGCCTCACAAATTCACAAATTCCACTTTGTACTATAGGTCCAGGAATAGATCCCACCAAATTATCACCTCATTATTATGGGGTATATTGAAATTCATGCAGTGGCTTTAATTACCCAATATATTAACAAATAAACAAACAATAAGTATAACTGTATGTACAAAAATAAATACAAATTAAAACTGAACAAATGAACTACGCAACCGAGTGACAAAATAACGAACATCAACGTAATGATTAAACACTTATTTAATCTAGACACTACCCTAAACAACATGGTTATCCAACACACGTAACTCATAAAAATAAGGTATTTACCATTGAATTCTACAGTATGACTACACAGTCTCACATATAAATCACTATGTAATACTTGGTGTTCCCAAAAATCGAGCAAGGTTAACACGGTACCACTAGAAATATACAATAGTAGAGGAGATACTTCTCTTACAACTGCTAGCCCAATACTTAAGCCCACCCGCTCTGAGAGGTAAAAGTAAGCAGCAGAGGTGGACAGAAATAACGTCATAACAAAACACGTTCAACGTGCGAATCCACAAATAGCTATCAAACGCTCACTCACTCGTTGGTATTCGTAACTAATACAGTAAACATTACATTGTTTTACTAAACACATTGAAACTAATGTTACTACATTTTAAGTATAACACATAACTTCTTAATTCAAACCGCCTCAGTGTGTACACAACGAAACAGTTGAAGTTCACATACCGACCAGTTATCCATTCATTGGTTCTTATTCCGACACTCGTAACACACACACACACACGCACACACTCTGCTGATACAAAAATCTCTGATAGGACATCACTCATCTAGAGGTTACAGGATGATGTTATACCTCTATATACCTTGTGTATGGTTGTTTGATGACCCTGTACAGTGGTCACACAGAGAGGTACACAAATAATTGTTTCTGGATAAAGTTTCTCATTCTACTATTAAAAATAAAGTATATGCACAATTAACGTATAATATCACCCTAACTAACTCTATGAGCATGTTAGTTTAGGAGAGTAGGAAGCGAGTACCTGTATAGGGAGTTTAAGGAAACACTTGTGATCAGGGTGAGATACCTGCGTCAAATGAGTGTAACTGGCTAATAATATGATGACCTCTGCTGGACAGTGGAGGACAGAAAGTATTTGAAAGAGAATGAGGTGACTTAACATTATTTTTTTTTATACGGGAATTAGCCCACCCGGGCACAGGTCAAACGACCCACAACGGTGCCTGGGGGACGAAAAAAAAAGAGCAGAAAGAAATTGAAAATAGAGACGAAAAAGGTTTTACTGTGTTAATCAACACCACGAAGATGCCGGGAAACCAGCTTTTTAAAGTGAGACAGATTGGATAAGTATGGAAACACATAAGAAAGCAGAGCATTCCACAGTTTGGCTGTGTGAGGAAAGAAGAAGGTACTATAACGGGTTATTCTTGTGTGACCGACATCCACTGAGAAACGGTGGGCACCTCGGGCAAGACGTGTGTTACGAGCCCACGGCCTTGCCGGCGGTACATAGGATGCCAAATCCACCGATCATTGCCCGTTAAAGTACAAGTAAAAGAGCGAGAGTGAAGAAGCATTGCGGCGAAGAAAAAGGGAAGAGAGATTGTCGACTAAAGGAAGAGAGTTAATAAGACGAAATGCCTTTGATTCCACCCTATCTAACAGTTGGACAGAAGAAGAGCCACCTCAGATATGAGAGCAGTACTCAAAGTTAGGACAAATGAATCCCTTATGTACTTGGAGCAACTGCTCAGGAGTGAATTAGCTACGGCATCTGTACAGCATTCCCAACTTTCGGGAGGCAGCTTTAGCTATATTAAAAATATGTGATTTCCAGGACATATTGGAGGAAATGGTGAGGCCTAACATATTTATTTCAGAATTTGGCAGAATGATAGCGTCCTGAAATGTAATTGGTGGGAGATCGTCTAATTTAGAAAGTGTAATTGGTAAATATTGGGTTTTATTACTATTGAACTTAACCAAGTTTTTACATACCCATTCAGAGATGCTGCACAGATCCGCATTGATAGTAGTATTGATATCAGCTCTAGAATTAGATCTAGTTTGAGAGTTAAGAAGAAGGGGAAAATGTGAAGAAGAGTGAAGAGTAAAATCATCAGCGCAAGAATGGATAGAATTAGTTGTAGTGTGAAGTAAATCATTAATAAAAAGAAGAAAGAGAGTAGGTGAAAGAACAGAACCCTGTGGGATGCCACTATTGGTAGAGAAAGAGCGAGAGAGATCGATTCCTCGACAACAACTGCCATGGATCGGTTCTCAAGGAAGCTAGAGATTAGAAAAGAAAGTGAGGGAGAGAACCCAAAAGAGGAAGGTTTCGATAGCAAAGACTTGTGCCATACCCTGTCAAATGTTTTGGAGATGTCAAGGGCCACGACGAAAGTTTCTCCATAATCCCTAAGAGAGGATGACCAAATATGGGTGCAATAGGAGAGCAGATCACCAGTAGATCTCGCCTGGCGAAAGCCATACTGGTGTTCCGACAAAAAAGAAAGGCGTTCAAGGTGAGAGAGAAATGGGAGTTCAAGATAGTTTCGAAAATCTTAGAGAGGGATGAAGTTAGGGCAATGGGGCGATAGTTAAAAGGATTAGAATGGTCACCCTTCTTCGGGCTGGGCTGAACAATGGCATGCTTCCAAGAAGAAGGAAAAGTTTGGGTTTTGAGGCAGAGGTGAAAGATCCGAGAAAGCACAGGGGCCAGAGCTTCAGCACACTACCTCAGAACACGAAAGGATATTCCGTCCGGTCCATGCGCCTTACTCACATCCAACCTGGATATCACACGGGCAACCCTGCGAGTGGAGATTATTGGAAAGTGCATAGGTTCAGTGGGAGGTGCAGAGGTAGGAGGGATAGAGTGGGAATCGTCTAAGGTGGAATTAGAGGAGAATAAGGTGTCAAAGAGGTTGGCTTTGTCAGGGGGAGAGCTGGCTATAGAGTTATCAGGTCGGAAGAGGGAGGAAAAGGGGAAGTGCAGAAGTTGTTAGAGATGTTTTTGGTTAAGGACCAGAAGGATTTACTAGAGGAAGAATTAGTTAGGACAGCGGTCTTTCTTTTTATAAAATTCCGCTTGGCCCTACGAAGAATAGCCTTACAACGATTCCTAGAAGTAATGAAAGAGGTGTGGGTAGAAGTAGATGGAGATCGTTACATAGCTCGATATGCCCTATCTCTCACCCTGCAAGCAAGAGAGCAGGAGCGATCAACCATGATTGTAATGAGAAAGTTTTGGTAGATGGGATAAATGCACTCACACCGCCCTATATAACCCCAGCAATGCTGTCAGCACATACCGAGGCGTCCCGAGTGGAAAAGCAACATTCATCCCAAGGAAAGTCAGTAGTCAGTAGTAAGAGAGACAATAGAGACCCTGCAATTGTGTGTAAATGAGGCAGAAAGATAGATCAGTAACCTGGGACTTGGTCACAATTTTCGTAATGCCATATGGCAGCAGGGTCTACCATTAGACAGCACATTATGTGTTATCGCCGCTGGCTTCAGCTACAGTGCTGGCGTGTGATGCCATTAAATCTTTCGATCTGTGACGTCGCCAGATGTAGAAGTGTTTACAGACAAGTCCTGGTTCTGCTGAGTGGACTGTCTTAGACTGGTGGCGATGGCTGCCCGCCCCTCCAAGAGACAGATCGCCCTCTCTAGTGATGCTGTGAAGACCAGCCTTCTCCTGTCCGAGAATTTGTGCTGGGACGATTTACGCAATACTGTTTTCTCTGCAGTGACCCGCACTTGTAATACAGCCTAAGTGATGACATACCCCTCGGTACTGAAATATTGTTGATTAATTACGCCTACTCGTTTCTGCCTAACCTGGAGTAATAAGACAATGCAGAATGAAGCGAAGCTAAGATTAATAGAGTTATGAACTTTGTGTTATGTCAGTATGTTTAATAAATTGTAATTAAGATAAAATTGTGTGAGACTAACTAATTATGTATCAGATGGATCACCTTGTAATATTATGAACGCTTTCTCCTCTGCAGGTTTTGACCACATCAATAAATATTGAATTCGTCAAAAGACGGGTTTCAATCATTCCCTACGACTTGCCCGTAACCTGAACGTCCTTAACTAAGGCGTTTACATTATGCTTCCAATATCTTCCCAGGCGGTAGTACCTCCCCGTTTGAAAACTGCCTACTACCTAACATATAGTGGCACTGGCATCAGTATTTACTTGACAGTATTTACTAGGCACTTGCTCATTGTCTAATTACCATGGGTACTGTAATCATAAAAAGCTAATGTATATGGTCTACATTTTTACATATACTACTGGCTGTTAAACAGGGGCTAATACAATGTTTACATGGAAGGTGGTCGGTTAGATTTAGGTTCAAGGGTTACACTCTCACCACCGCTGACCAACTCTACTTATACCTTGACCTGTGCCAACAACTGATCGTCTCTGCCCGATCCTGAAAAACCGCCGCTCCAACCGCAAGCCCAAGAGTATTATAACCTTGATCCTCACGTTAAGGCCAACCAAAATATGGCACCAACTTGCTGTACTCTAGCGGAAAAATTATATTAATAAAAATGATAATAAAAATGATAATAATAAAAATGATAATAAAAATGATGGTAATAAAAATGATAATAAAAATGTTAATAATAAAAATGATAATAAAAACTATAATAATAAAAATTATAATAAAAATGATGATAATAAAAATGATAATAATATAGATGAAGATGAAGATGAAGATGATGATGATGAAGATGAAGATGATAATAATGATAATAATAATAATAATAATAATAATGATGATGATGATGATGATGAAGATAAAGATGATGAAGATGAAGATGAAGATGATAATAATGATAATGATAATAATAATAATAATAATGATGATGATGATGAAGATAAAGATGATGAAGATGAAGATGAAGATGATAATAATGATAATGATAATAATAATAATAATAATGATGATGATGATGATGATGATAATAATAATTAATGGTTTATTGAAAAAGTTCTGCAGCCCAAAGAATGAAAATATACATTAGGCAAAAATGACTTATTACATACAAAGACATAGGGTGGTAGGGTGTGTCATAGGAGGGAAGATCAGCTAAAACTAATGGCCCATCACTTTTTTGGTAGATTTTAGTGTATATAAACAGAAAATAATTTCAGTTTCAATATTTTGCAACCTTTTGCTAGGTAAATTTTAGCGTGAAATTTATCGAAAATCTAACGTACAGCTGCATTAGTGCATTACAATTAAATAGTGAACATTGCTTTCTGACTTCATTCTTTAACAACCCAACTAACAATATTTTTTCTGTTTCAGATTCTGATGCATTTATAAGTTGATAATATTTGCGATGGCTGCTTGTGTCAGGACGAGGAACCAAAAATCCAGCCATCTCAGTCACTATCTTGGGTCTGGGAGAGAGCTCCTGAAGTCGGAGTTGCCTACATTGAGAGATGCTTTGAGATACGGTGTTTTAATCAGGCAAATCAGTGAAAAGAACCAAAGAACTTACACAAACAAAGACATTGCCAGTGATATGACCAAAGCTGTCTTGGTACAGTACACTCTGGCTAACGCTCAGTTCAAGCCTCCAGTCATAACAAGTCAGAAGAAGATTAGTGAGAGACTGCTAGCCAGTTGGGAAAAGGCAAGAGATATCTCTCTTGGGAGAGGAAAACTTGCAGTTAAGGACAGCTTTGCCAAGCAACTGGACCAGTTATTTGACATAATTACTTGCAAGTGCCCAATTGTTCTCTGTCCTGAGTTTGGATGCGATCGTGACTGTAAATCCGAGGCCCACATCTCCTGTATTTGCAAGCGTGAACTGAAGATTCCTGTGATCGAACTGGCATTTGTCAGAGCATAGAGAGAGAAGACTGGCAGTATAGGGGCTCTCATGATTTCTAGCCAAGATATTCCGGAGTCCAAGAGACAGGAGGCTGCCACAGAGAGACAGAAGAGGAGAAGAGTTGCCGAGGAATAGAGACTTGAGAAGGCCCAGGGCGAGGTAAAAAAGGCCGATGATTGGAGTCAAGCTGATTCAGAGTTTAATGACTTCCCCATGGCTGTTCCGAGTGCTGACCAGGAGAATGGTGACTTTGTCCCTAACCCAGAAAATAATGATCCCAAACCTTCCAGGCATAACATTCGAAATAGGAAAGGTATCCCGAGCATAGCTCTGGCCAGCATGCGACACCACACTGGTCTCAGAGAAACTGCAGAGATAGCAACAGCTGCCTGGATTGACGGTGGTTTGATAACACCTGATGATGTTCACCTGGTGATAGATCATAACAAAGTAAGGAGAGCTCAGGAGAAACCTGTCAGTAACCTAGAAGAGGAGTTTGATAAGGGGATAAGAGAAAATGGAATCAATTGTTTGTTCTTTGATGGGAGAAGGGATGACACTAAAGTGTTCATGAAAGTTGGAGATTCTGACAAGTTGTTCCCTGCCATGGTGAAGGAGGAACACTACTCCTGCTGCAGTGAACCAGGAGGGAAGTATTTGTGGCATTTCACTCCAGAGAAAGATGACATCAGGAAACCAGCTGAGATAGTGGCAGATAGCATTGTGAACTGGCTCAGAGAGAGGAACGTAGACCAGACCCTGCAGGCCATTGGAGGGGACAGTACCAACACGAACACAGGGTGGCAAGGGGGGGTCATACAGTGGATAGAGCGGAAGATTGGGAGGAAGCTGGTCTGGATTGTTTGTGACCTCCACACCAACGAGTTGCCACTCAGACATCTGATCCAGGAGCTGGATGGCAAGACTCTTTCAAACAACAGATGGTCTGGTCCTCTTGGCAAGATGCTGGACTCTGCCACTGAGTTAGAAATAAATCCGAGCTTTGAAAAAATCACAGTTGGCCCTCCACTCGTTGAGCTTGCACATACTGTCATTGACGACCTGAGTACTGACCAGTACTATGGTTACATGATTTGCAGTGCCATCAAAACTGGGGTCATGCCTGATAGACTTGCTTACCTGCAGATAGGTCCAGTCTCACATTCTAGGTGGCTCACAACGGCTCTCAGGTTCTGCAGAATTTGGGTCGCTCATCATAAACTGAAAGGGAACCAGCTTCACAACCTGAGACTTATTGTCCAATTCATCGTGAGTGTCTACTTGCCAAATTGGTTCAACACCAAGGTCAAGTCATCGTTCTCCGAAGGTCCGAGGCATGTTCTCTTCCAGCTTGAGCTCCTGAGGAGTCAGCCAAGGAAGGTTGTTCAGATTGTGGAGCAGACTGTGAGGAGATCTTCCTGGTATGCTCATCCCGAGGCAGTTCTGCAGACAATGCTCTGCAGTAAGGATGAGGAGGAGAGAAGAGTGGCAGTCAAAAAGATCTTGGATATGAGACTTATGAGAGGATCTGGGCATGACGAATCAGTTGGTGACGATTCCTTCAGGGTCAGGAAGACTCCTGAAGTCAATCTAGGTGCCAAGACCCTCACTGATCTCATAGATCTGGATAACATCCAGGCTGGCAGTGAGCCCCCTCTTACCTGCAGCCTCACCAATGTTCAAGTCAGAGCGTTCCTGGACAACCCCATGCATGTCCCTGCCTGGCCCTCGCACACCCAGAGTATAGAGCGTTGTGTACAGCAAGTGAGCGAGGCCAGCAGTCACGTGTACAGCCAGGAGAGGAGGGAAGGCTACATCCGAGCTCAGGTGGTCAGCAGGGAGGTGATGAGTAGAAACAGAAGCAAGAAAGACATGTTCTCTATGGTGTGCAGCAACACCGGGTCGTAGTAGTAAAACCGGTTTTTGTATTTGATGATTTTGTTTTCTAAAGGAATATTAAATTTAATAAATGTGTCAAGATCATTCGTTTCACTATTCTGGATCATTTTCATCCTAATAAATTAACCTGATACATTTACTTTACTTTAAATAAGCTATTTAGTGGTGTTGGTAAAAGGGTGGGAATACTGAATTTTCATAAGATTTCAAGTTAAAATTTACCGAGCAAAAAATTAAAACGTTTCAAATCTGAAGATATCACATGATTCTGCACATAGAACTACATCATTAATACCATGGGCCGATTTTTCAAACTCAAAAAAAAAAATTCGCCTCCGTATGACACACCCTACTGTGGTACCCCGTTTGTGACAAGTACAGATGATGATTTCGCGCCATTAATCACCACACACTGCTTGAGTTCATGTAGAAAGTCTTCTATTCACGCAAGGACATTTCCCCGAATTCCGTACCCTTCCAGTTTCATTTTCAGCCTTTCTTGGGAAGATTGTCGAAAGCCTTGGCAAAATCTAGGTATATGTTGTCGATATTACCACTACGTCCAGAATATGGGTCCAAATATCCAATAACTTGAGCAATTATGTTAAGCAGGAGCGCCCGGCATAAAATCGATAGACAAAGCTACTCTATACAGTGGCGTTTGAAAATGAGGCTAAAGAGTTATTTTATTATTCTAAGTTTAACTTTTCAAACTTAGTAGTGACTGTACTCTCAAAGAAAAGAATAAAACTGACGACAAATAATCAGAATGTCAGGTAACTGAGCTTTTCCGTTAACTCTAGCGATAAATGTGCTTGGCGTTTACATTTTAGAAAATTATCTAACTTCTATAATCCAAGACTGACAACACTTTCCATGTTTCCATTGGGTTCTCTAATGTTCATATACCAAACAGTATGACTTCAGGTTCGAACGGCCGCCGTATAGGAATACACGAAAGAATTGATTTTCAGCTGGCCGATAGAGTAACCAACACACAATCTCTTAACACAAAATACTCTACACATAAGAGTATAAGCTGCCTTCTACATATACTCAATACATCTACAATATTTTCTCTCACGGTGCGTATACCTTATAGTAAGTTTGTCAAATCAAACCAAGCCAGTAGAAAAACATAATTGCCAGTATCTGTGAGATTATTGTTTGTAAAATGTGAGATTGTATTATCGCCTCAGGGGCTAATTTTGATACTGCACATGATATTACTGTCTATATGTGTCATCAGTTATCTGTTGTGGAAACTTTGGTCTTGGCGGGAGGTGTAATGATTGTTTATCAGACCATAGCTTACAGCCTAGAGAAATACATCACATATAACAGTAAGTAGATGCCCACGTGGTAGCCCATGTAGGTTGGCACACCCTACAGTGACAGTAAGACCTGACCCAGGAGAGGTCACGTATAAGGTATCTGAGTTAACCCGGCGTAATGACCGTGTTAAAGAAACCACACCTAGCCAAGACACACCCAGGTGGTAATAATTAGGAAGCATTACCGACCGGCGACATGACCACTCACCTGGACAAACACAGCTGTCTAGATCTAACCAGTTTAGTGTTAATTAGGAGAGGTCATCCACCGCTCTCCTCCAATATAAAGGCCCTGCAGCTCCTTCCACGGGCATTACTTTCACATCACTGAAGACAGAAGACGGAGTCAAGCTCGTCACTAGTCAAGGTTGGGATGGAGACTTCCCTCCCCAGCACCTCGTCTCCAGCTAGCAGCGTCTCCCACAGGAGACATAGTCCAGCACTCCCTTCAACAGCATCTGCTGGGCCTCCCTCAGGTCACACGTGAGTCCTTGTCAGAGTGATCCAGGGTTAAGTTACTTACGTTGGGAAGTGTATCCACATCATGTTTGTGTCTGAGAGTCGGTGTCTAGTAACTTCGATGTAATGATTTATTAATGTGTCTGTGTCATTGAGTTGAATAATAAATAGTTGTACTTAAAGTTGGTGTTTTAGATTTACCCTACGAATATATTGACATCCCCCTAAGAATAAGTTCCCCCTTCATTACAACCTCATTGACTGTTTATTAAATTCATTCACTCAAAATTTCAAATTCGGGAACGCCCTAGGTAGGAGATATACAGAAGTACCCGAGTCCCTGATAGAGAACACAAGAGGAAAACTGAGGACTAAGACATACTGAAGTGATTAGAGAACGGATGTCTCTACTGGGGGACTCAAAGGTTCATATGTTTTGTGGGCGATGTAGCATAATATAAATACTCAAGCGTTGAACAGACTAACCACGCTGACGTGACCATGACAGCTGTCTGCTGCACTACATAAGATGGAGAAAGAATTCAGCATACTCATAAGTTTTGAAACAGTACAGTTCCTTTCTGGGGAACAGATATGGTATGCGCTGGATTGTGTTTGATAGATACGGAAAGCTCTCTTTAAGGACCATGAACACAAACGTTGACGGTATGGAAGAGTCTCAGACGAAATTGGATAGCAAATACTGCTAAGGCTTACAAAGGCCAAGAGACATATCTATTTTAATGAAAGGAACAAGATACAGTTCATCAACCTCCTTGCAAAACACCTTCAGCTCCAGGGCCAAGTGTGTTTTTTTTTTTTTTTTTTTTTTTTTTTTTCGGGGAATAGCCCACCCGGGCACAGGTCATCGACCGGCAACGGGGCCTAGGGGGCGAAAAAATAATAATAGAAATAAAAAATAAAAAAGGAAAAGTTCATACTAATCAACACCAAGAAGAATTCGGAAAACCACCTTTTTAAAGTGAAACAGATTGTATGAGTGTGGAAACACAGACGAAGGAAGAGCATTCGACAGTCTGGCTGTGTGAGGAAAGAAGGATGCACTATAACGGGTTATTCTAGTGTGACCGACATCCACAGAGAAACAATGGGCACCGTGGGCAAGACGTGTGTTACGAGCCCACGGCCTTGCCGGCGGTTACACAGGATGCCAAATCCACCGAACATTGCCCGTTAAAGTACCTGTAAAGAGAGAGAGTGAAGCAACATTGCAGCGAAGAGAAACGGAAGAAAGATTGTCAACTAAAGGAGGAGAGTTAATAAGAGGAAATGCCTTTGATTCTACCCTGTCTAACAGTTGGACAGAGGAAGAGCCACCCCAAATGTGAGAGCAGTACTCCAAGTTAGGACGAATGAATCCCTCATATACTTGAAGCAACTGCTCAGAAGTGAAGTGTACTGTAAGGGCGGGGATTTTCTTCTTCTCCCTTATATTCTTATTTCATACTTCTCTCTTTGTCTTAGTTCCTTCATTTGATAGTTACTTCATCACCTCAGACCTTTGGTAGCATGGCGAGGGTTAGGGCACATGGGTACTGTAATTCTGGTATCAAGTCATTGGACAAAATAAAGGTGGATACTGGGAGAAAATGATACCCCTAATACACTCTAAGAAATGGTTTATTAATATGAAATTGAATTAGGGTAAAAGATGTCATTAACACACAACGACAAGGTTCAACTCCTTGGCTTTACTCATCTGCAAATCCACTTAGATACTTTCGCTTCTTACAACATTACTGGTGGTACATTACATTACATACAACTACAAGGATCAACTCCTTGGCTTTACTCAACAGCAATCCCAAGTGGATACTCTTACTTCTTACAACATTACTGGTGGTACATTTCACAGACTACAGCTACAAGACAAACTTACGTATGGTGCCTTCACTAGAACTGTTGGTAGTACATATGGCGGATACACTCACAACACATAACACGTTAATACTGATACTAACAATTTACATGGGTTCACTACCCAACATGGGATATTTATTTCCAGTTAATTATCCCCAAACATATATAACAAATACAGTGGACCATATAACTTCAAGGAGTGTCCCAGGGTAGAACACTGGCGTCTCAACAAATGAAGGTCGATGTTATGGTCGGCTGAAGTCTGACACGTGGCGAGAGTCTGGGGCCTAGTTCCCAGAACGCTGACTGGTGCAATTTAATGCTGCCGAATCAGCGACATCGTCCAATACAGCTAACTGTTAGGTATCCACCGACCCCGGGCAGCCGGTGGGGTGTTCAAATAACCCACACACTGGATCTGGGATTTGGAAGTCGTCAAAGGAAGGATTGATGATGACTCAATCACAAACAATCTTTCGTCTAGCAAAGACAGAAGACATTTACATTATAGTAATTCTTACACTGGGTAAATGACAATTTCACTGTTGCAACATGAACACTGATGTTCACAAAATTGACTAAGATAAACTGAATGACTATATCGGCGTGGAACACTCGTCAACATACCTGGGATAATTTGGAAGTCGTCAAAGGAAGGGATTGGTCCTTCTCGCACAGGCTTATATATGCCCAGAGTTGCCAGAGGTGGCTACTCACGCAATGACAGAAATTACATTCAAATCAACTGCTACACATTCAAAGATGATTCTCAGATGACACGGGTCTGGCGAACTTCTTAAGTTGATTTACATAAACTAATTCGAGATTGAGCTTGCCAGGAAAAAGTGGAATATACACATTGACAACTGAAGTAGCCCAAATGGGCGGGACTTACGGAGAGGGAAAACGCGTTTCTTCAAAGGGATAACTCACCAGATATCCACATGTTTTGCGGGCGTGGAGTATAATATGAATCATCTGGTTTCAAACAGACCAGCCGTCATGTGACCTTGACAGAAGTAGCTACGGCATCTGTACAGCATTCCCAGCTTGAGCAATGTTGAGGATGTGTAATGTAAGCATTGGAATTTACCCATGATGGACAGCAAAGGGAAGCTTACGGCAGGGTGCCTGTAGACATTCGGAAGCACATCTTATTCATCCATGCTTGGAGTGGATGTGAAGAGTATGTCAGCAACATATGGTCACAGAAAGACATACCTAATGAAACAGTTGAAGAAGTCGACAGACGAAAAGTTTCGTCAACCACCATCAGCATGTGAGACAAGACAGCAGTAGAAGTTGGTGATGCTGGAAGTCATCTTTTATTTGCTTGCTGTAAGGAGGAAGTAGGAAGAACACGCTCACAACTCTGAGGTGTGCCAGATATATGGCAATGATAGCCAAGAGTAACGAAGTGGAACCATAGCAGTTGCCACCTTCCGAACGTACAGCCCACTACTACAGATTACGAGTCCACCTCCAGGTTGTCAGATGGCACGATCTAAGCAACGACATCTTAGAAAGCTGTATGTGGGGCTAGAAGGAGGTCAATGGATCCCTTCAACCCATCATGACTGATAAAGATACAGCACCATCAAAAGTCCTTAAATTTATACGGTGCAAGTGCAAGCAAACATGAAAGAAAACATGTATCACAAATCAGGGTTCTTGTCGCAAAAATGGTTTAAAATGTTTAATGGCATGTGCAGAGTGTCGGGGTGAATCCTGCATTAACACTGAACCTGCCACGGTCATTGATGACGAAACTGATGTTCTGGAAACATAAAAAGTGCAAAAAGACAATGTCATGCCCCTAATTCATTTGATCAAAATAAAACAAACATAGTCTAGAAATGTTCTCATTTTAAATCTTTGTAAATTGTTTCCCTTAATTGAATTGATGGAGATTTTATATATGTGACTTTGGGCATAATTCTACGTCCAATGACACCAAAATAATTTGTGGAAATTTTTTCCGGGTTTGGTCATTCTCCTACAAGACGAGTCGGTCACGTCTCTGTTGTGCACTATGCCAGGAGTTTTAAACAGGATGTTCCGATGACGGGAATCGTCGTGTCGATAACCATAGTTTTAAATGCAAAGGTAGTAGGTAGTAGACAGCTATCAAACAGGGAGGTACTCCCGCCCTGGAAGATATTGGAAACATACTGTGTTGTCTAATGGTAGACCCTGCTGCCATATGGTATCACGAAAATTGTGACCAAGTCCCAGGTTGCTGATCTGTCTTTCTGCCTCAATTACACACAATTGGTGGGTCTTAATTGTTTCTCTTACTTGACAACACAACATACATATATTGTTTCTCACTATTTTTTTCTGTATAGTTCTTTATTATTATTATTATTATTATTGTTATCATTATTATTACAGTTTTATTGTTATTGTTATCATTATTATTTCAGTTTACTTTTTATTATAAATTTTATTTACTATGAATAATTATTATATTTTCGCCCCCCAGGCCCCGATGTGGGTCAGTGACCTGATCCCGAGTGGGTTAATCCCCGTAAAAAAAAAAATAAAAAAAAAAAAAGCAGTTACCGGGAAGGGGGTTCATCGGGGTCCCCCCTCCCCTTTCCCTTTACATCAGAAAATTCCAATACTGTACTCTGTCTGGAATGCAGTTAGGGGCATATTACCGATGGGGCTGTAGCCCCAGGCCCACGAGAAAAATAGGTTCACAAATTAATTTAAAAAATATAAGCACTTTCTCTAATAGATCTCATAAACTAGCACAAAATAGCCAGTCCGGTCGCCAGAGGCAAAAAAAAATCCTGGCTTGTGAGTTGAGATTTTAGAAAGTTTTTCTGGCTGGCGATCATTATTTTAGATCTCATTACTGTGTTATGCCGATGCAAAATTTTGTATTATAATTTTGTAAACTAAATTTGGGCAAATTTAGTTGAAATTTTCGTGTATATATTGATGTATTGATTAGTTAAAAGTATTCTAGAATATATTGCCTTTTTTTTATAACTTACTTATTATTGTAAGCCTCGATCAGATGTAACATAGAAGGGTTGTATTAGCCCCTGTCTCATAGGCAGAAGCACTTCTATAAATGTGGGTTGTTACGAGTTGGGGATTTAGAATATAGTTATACGTCTACCCAGATCCCAACAGGTAACAACAAAAAAAAACAAAGACAATCGGACTATAAAAGGGTAGACAAAGGATGCGAGTTTTTGTTGTATATAATAAAGTACCATAAATTCCTTAACAAAATATTCAGCTTATAAACTACCCTTAACTAAACTTAACCTAAACATGAACAGTATATACATAGTAATAAAACATAAAACAATAGTGAAGCAATGTGGAGGTGGGAGAGGCAATACAAGATTACAAATACTTAAGTGAGGAGCTGAGATGGCTGATGAGCAAGGCTGAGTATGGTAGAAGACGGTAGGTAGTCACTGTGCCGTAGGTTTCCAGGATAGGTGATCCTGTGGTCGCTTTCCAGAGTGAAGTGTTCTCTCCTCGAATTGGAGCTCACAAAGAAGACTGGGAGGAAGTGACGCAACAACCAGGATATGGAGAAGGGAAACCCGGGAGTGGTAACTAAGACGAGCCATACTCGTGTTTCGTCCCTAGATGGCGTTGCTCGTGGTGCTGGGTAGGTAGATGAAGACAATCGGTGGAGGGGTTCGTAACAGGGTTAATTACATTAGTCTTGTATAACTATGTTAATCAAGAATTCCCCCAATAATACAAATGGCTGTATTTATAAAGTCCCTTGCAAGGAATGTAATAAGTTTTACTTAGGCCAGACAGGTAAAGGTCTTGGAACTAGACTTAAACAACATAAATACAGTGTTAGGACAGACCAGGAATCCAATGCTCTGTTCGTTCATTTGAGGGATAATAAACATTGCATTGACTGGGATAATGCCTCCTCAATATTACCTTGTAATTCAATTGACAGTAGGAACATCATAGAATCTAGTTTCATTAAACATACCGAATCCGTTAACATGAACTTGAGTAATGGTATGTACAAATTGGACAATGTTGTAATTCAGAAGATTTGTAACCAGGTGAGAAGGTTGGGTCAGTTTTCCCTCTGACCTGACCGCTGCTGTTCTTTTGTAAAGATTAGTAGGGTCATTACCTATACTTGACCTCTGTGGACTTGTTCTCACCCTCCTCTGTATATATATATATATATATATATATATATATATATATATATATATATATATATATATATATATATATATAACTTGTTCTGCACTTCTATTTTAGTCTGTACTCACCCCTGAAGATGTGAATTACACAAAAGCGCTTGCGAACTTCGTGTTTTCTTTTTCCTTGTGGTTATCAGCATGCATATATATATATATATATATATATATATATATATATATATATATATATATATATATATATATATATATATATATATATATATATATATATATATATATAATCAACGACCTCACCAGCCAGGATTCGAACCCTCGACCTACTGGGTGGGACTAGTGTAGTGATGGGTTGTCAGACCACAGCTTACATCGCGAGGAAACTCCAGGCTTGACCCGACAGTAGGGAGGTCAAGTGTAAGGGTATCCCCTGCAGGTGCTCAAGGGTGCTACAAATCAACTAGCTCCCCCTCCCATGTCACACATGTAAGAGGGCACCAGCGGCTCTCTCCCAATATACACAATGTCCTACACCGCAGAGGGGGGCCAGTCTGACCCGACATTAGTCAGGTCAAAAGTGTAGGGTGGCTCTCACGGTGGACCGGGGGTTACAAATCAACTAGCTCCCCTCCCATGTGACATGTCACCACAACAGACATGTAAGAAGGCACCAGCCGACTCTCTTCCAAGATACAATAACCTACCCTCTGAACAAAGGCCGGACCTGACCTCACATTAGCCAGGTCAAATGTAACCCTCGGAGCCCAACTCAAGGGGCCACAAATCAACCTGGGCCTCTCGTGTCACACGGCCCCACCTGATGACTTCTCCTTACATCTCAGAAACTCCAGTCTGACCCGACATTAAGGGAGGTCAAGTGTAGGGGAACTCTCACGGTTGCTCTCCCAATATTCACACGGCCCCACCTGATGACTTTCCCAGATAGTTCTGAAAAGTCCAGACTTGACCTCACATTAGCGAGGTCAAATGTAAGGAGACTCTTCGCCGCCGCCCCCCCCCCCCCCCCGGCCAGCTGAACCTGACGGCTCGCCTCCCAATATATAGGGCACCCTAGCCCTCCCTCAGGGTCTTTGGCAGAGAGAGATAGCCGGAGACAGAGTGAGAGTGAGAGACACACAGGGATCGGAGGAGGAGGTCCACCACAGCCGAGTCCCGCTCACGGGAGGAGAGTCTTGCAGGACCTCCCTCCCCGACTTCCCACCAGTGTCCCAGCTAAGCAGTCGCCCTCCCGACACCAGTGTCCCAGCTAAGCAGTCGCCCTCCCGACACCAGTGTTCCAGCTAAGCAGTCTCCCTGCTAGGCCTCCCCTAGGTCACGTGAGTGTTTGTCAGTGCTTTCCACGGGATGAGTTACTTATGCGGGAAGTGTATTCATTTCATGTTCGTGTCCGAGAATCAGTGTCTAGTAACGTAATAAGGTCCTAGTAACTTTCAATAGAAGGTGTTATTAATGTGTCCATGTCATGTTCGTAATTAATAAAGAGTTGTAACGAAGCTGTGTTTGAGAAGTCGCCTTCAAGAACGTAATAGATGTGTATTGACATATAAGATACGATAAGTGTACTGACAGTGTAAATAACTATCAAGGCCACGCTACCAAAGTCTTCCTCTCTTTATACTCTTATACTATCAATATTCTACCTATATATATGTAATCTTCTTCTTGTGAGATTTTGTCTCATTACACTAGGGAACACTACCGACCAACCCACAAGGACACTAAAAGCAGTCCTAGACTGTTATATTTCACACAAAGCCTCTTCATCGAGCTGATGGCGCCGTGAACCTCATAATGTGTATGTATGTATGCATGTATGTATATGTATGTATGTGTGTATATGTGTATGTATGTGTGTATATGTGTATGTATGTATGTATATGTATGTATGTATGTATGTGTGTATATGTGTATGCATGTATGTATGTGTGTTTATGTATATGTATGTGCAAGTAAATCACTGTAGGTGCGCGTGATCTAGGTATATGCTGATAACCACCAGGAAAGAAGAAAACACGAAGTTCCCAAGCGCTTTCGTGTAATTCACATCTTCAGGGGTGAGTACAGACTAGTCTGTACTCACCCCTGAAGATGTGAATTACACGAAAGCGCTTGGGAACTTCGTGTTTTCTTCTTTCCTGGTGGTTATCAGCATATGTATGTATGTGTGTATATGAGTATGTATGTATGTATGTGTGTACATGTGTATGTATGTATGTGTGTATATGTGTATGTAACAATAATGATAATAATGATAATAATGATAATAATAATTAACGGTTTATTGAAAGAGCTTGGCAGCCAGAAGGCTGAAAATATACAGTTACATATTTGGGGAATGGGTTTCGAGTTACAAATAATATACAAGTAACATAAGTGACACAAATAAGATATATTATAACTAGATGGGGAAAAGCTCAAACTACAGGGCATTTCAGGGCATGTATGTATGTGTATATATATATATATATATATATATATATATATATATATATATGTGTGTGTGTATGTGTGTGTACATATATGTATATGTACTGTCAATGAATATGATGCATCTCTTTGTGTACGAACCTCTGTCCTGCATGGCAGTGAACAGTGACATTACCCACATGAATCTGACTTCTATACATTTATAGTTGTTAATGAATATGATGTATTTTTAGTGTATGAACCTCTGTCCTGCGTGGCAGTGAGAAGTGATACCACCCTCAGTGTCAAGACCTGACTGAATTAGTCAGAATCGGCAAACTGTACTACAAGCCTTGCCAATAAATTTGTTAAACTAAACTAAAAACTTGTTAAGACTAGTTTCGGGAGGGCTAGTTAGCATGCTAACCAGCTCCTTTTTAATGTAATTGTCAATAAATGTTTTGAATTTGAATTTGTAGGATTATTTTAGGATTTAATTATGTATTGTTTACTGGTCATGTTGGCAGCTATATTGAAGCGACAGATCGGTACAGTTGGCTCCCCTGTTTTATAACCCGCTGTGTCCGAATCTCCGGGGGCGTAAACTTGAATATTCCTCTTTATATTTAATTTCTTCCATAAATTTCTTCTTTGTTTAAATTTTTCTTATTTTATATTATTTAATATTAATAAATTACTTAATTGGCCACAAACTTATATCAAAATCTGTATATACGATGAATATTGTGTTATAGTTAACCAATCGGACGAAGTTATGGGAAGGAGGGAGGAGGGTCTCTGACGTTGCTAACAATTTCAGTTACCTCCAGGAGACGCACGGGGCATGAACCGCTCTGAGCTCTACATTTTACTCCACGTTTCTTCTACGGTATGTGTTAATTGTAGCTAAATTCTTGTTAAGTTCGATTCATAATATGTTAAATAGTTTTAAGTGTTTTTATGGACGTATTTAACGATATTTTGGCTATAGGGACGTAGATGTGTCTTATTTTATTACTTTACACCTTGTAGGCAGCTATCAACAGGGAGGTACTACCGCCTGGCTGCCATATGTGACCAAGTCTATTGTCGAAGTATTAATATTTCTTGTAACACTTACTATATTTACAGTACCTGCTTTTATTGTACCACCAAATCCGTTTTATCGGAAATTATCATGTAACTAAATAAGTAATTACCATTGCAATAAACATAATTGCCAACTAGACATAATCCTGAATGCTCTATCCTCTTGTTAAACCTTATTACTGCACAACCCAGGTTGTACTGCTCCCCATTATACTTAGTTTTTTAAATTCCACTCTAATATATATATATATATATATATATATATATATATATATATATACTATATATATATATATATATATATGTATATATATATATATTTCATGTAGATCCACAATGAAAACGTGGATAAGATAAAACTTGATAAAATCACACGGGGAAACAATGGATCTCCTTAGCTTTCGTCTTTATTCAAAACATCTTCAGAGGCAACTGGATTACATGGACAGAGAGGCTTAAATATACAGGGTGACCTTATAAAACATGAGGTCAGGTCATAATGATGTCATCCACTAATCCCCACACAACACACACGTAGAGGAGCTTAAGACAAGGGGGGTGACGTGACTAGTCAGGTCAGGTAAAAAATAAGTAGCCCACTAAATAACTATCATACATCTAGATCAGGGGTCACCAAACTTTTTTCACAGTGGGCCGGATAACTGAAAGAATGATGAGCGCAGGCCGCATAATCATTCTGTTCAATACTTGCAAGCCAGAACGAAAGCTCTGGTAACGTCAGAGCGTAGGCGGAGCTACCACGAGCCGGGGAAGGACTTGGGATCCGGCCCGCGGGCAGTAGTTTGGTGACCCCTGATCCGGATCAAAGGTTTTCAAAGCATTTTTGACCTTGGGCCACTGATAAATAAATTTATGTAACATACCAATTTTGAACTGACGATCACTGAGGTTTATTGATATTAATTCCTTAATCAAACTAGCTTCAACCAGAAGTCTCTGTGACACAAGATGATTTAAATACTTCTAAGCTTTTTTCCCAAGCAGTGGGATGATTATTATTCCTAACATGAACGAACAAGGCACTGCTTTCAGATGCTGTTCTGATATTGTACTTATGTTGTTTGATTCTGAGCTGCAGTGTTTTTCCTGTCTGTCCTACATAATTACAATTACATTAGCTACATGGAATACAATAAACACTTCCATTTACATTCAAACTTGGGCTATTGCTTACACTGGTCAACATAAAAAAAAATTCTCATGGTTCTGGATCAAAACGGTCTGATTCCAGTGTAATTGTATGTGCTGAACTCAATTATGACATTCGTATATCTGTATCAGGCTCAGTTTTCCAGAACCAGCATATCTATATATTTAGTGTACCATGCTATTCATACAGTAATTTATATGCTCATTGGCTCCAATTAGGCAATTCTTTTGTCCTGATTTGTGCTTTTTTGTTTGTTTCAGTTTGCTGATTCATGATATTACACCTGCATGATTTGTAATTACTCTGAAATTAACAAAACATATGCTACATATGTGGTGCCTTCACTCCTGGTACCCTCAAGAAACCAATCACAAAAGCTGTTCAACTGAACTACAAAAGTTATGTAATGAGACAAAATCTCACATGAAGAGGTAAGCCAGGAGGTTTTCGTAGTAGAATTTTATAGCGTGAGGAAATGGTAGCGTGTCTCGAGGGTGTGATGTCAACACTGTATATTAACACAGGCACAGTACAAGTGTAGTATATAAAACACCAATGCGTGTTACAGCTTTATTTTACTATCAGGTGCCTCAAAGAGAGCTCAGGTTCTCAACTGGCTCAGCCATGTTAATATTGTTATTATCCACTCTGTATCTGTATTTTTCTCGCTAAATAAACTGTTACAATTTAATTCAATTCGACTATCTGACTTTCTGCCTCATTTTCGCACAATTGCAGGGTCTCGATTGTGTCTCGTACTATTGACAACACAACATACATAGGCTATACAGTGGTCCCTCGGTTAGCAAACTGCCTCCCATAAAATTCTTAAATTCGGTTAACGAATTTCTTACGAGCCGACCTCAACATGTTTTCGCTTGCACTGGCCGGTCAACCAGCTGTAGTATTAGTCCGCCAATATATAAATCGGCCCTAAGGCTTAAATTCCTTACTATTTTAGTATATATCAAGAAGTTTATACTATTCAATAATTTTAAAAGTTCAATATTCAATTTTTTTGTCATTTTAACAATTATTAACCATAATTGAAGGTAAAGTGACTAGTTTAATGCAAACAGGCGTTAGTGTCTGTTTTCACTGGAGGTAACATCTTGCTTGAGACTCTCTTCAACTAAACGCTTTTTTCTGTGTTTCCAAGCAAATTATTGGTCATTTTGAAATATATTTTACATATTGACAATATATAATGCAGTGCAGTGTTGATTTAAAGAAAATAATCTTGAAATACACCGAGAACTAAAATTTTATGGGTGAAATGGTGCCATGGGGTGACTTCTCTTCCACCCCAATGCCTTCTCTTCTTCCTTCTCCTCCACCCCCATCATCATCATCCAGGAGCCTTCTACATACACACCTCAAAGTAAGTGAACTTTTCTACCATTTTTGTTGAATTTAGGCAATTTTCAGTGAGCTGGAACCAATTACCGAAAAACCCATTGAAACAATGGTTTCGGTTAACGAACAACCTTCTGGAACGGATTTTTGTTCGTTAACCGTGGGACCACTGTATTTTTTTCACTTTTGATCTATTTTCATATTATTATTATTATCATCATCATCATCATCATGATCATCATTATTACTTTTTCGCCCCCTATGCCCTGATGTGGGTCAGTGACCTGTGCCCTGGTCAAGTTAGTATGCGTGGTATATAGGTGTATGGTGCAGGTGTAGTGCTATGGTGCAGTAGTATAATTTAGGTATATGGTGTGGGTATATAGTGCTGTGGTGTAGGTATATGGCGCAGGTGTAGTGCTGTGGTGCAGGTGTATAGTTTAGGTATATGGTGTGGGTATATAGTGCTGTGGTGCAGGTGTAGGTATATGGCGCAGGTGTAGTGCTGTGGTGCAGGTGTATAGTTTAGGTTTATGGTGCAGGTATAAAGTGTGTTTATGGTGCAGGTGTGGTGTAGGTATAGTGATAAATTAACACGTATTCGGTGAAGGTAAGTGGACCAATAACTGGTGCTGCTTATTAATGTAAACTACTGTAAATTGTCAATGGAACAATGTTTAGGAAATATTTTGATAGTTTGAGGTATTTTATTACTTTCGTGTTTAGTATGTGTTTCTTTTACGTTTGATAAGTTTTGTTACTTGTGGAGTTGTTACTTGTCATTACTTACTGTAGGTATGACTTTACTTTTAGTTTATTTTTTAGATAAGTTTTTAAATTTCTATATTTTTTTTTATATAAATTTTACGATAATTTTACTTATTTTGGTTCCTTTTAAACAAATTTTGATACTTTTGGTACTTTCGTGTGTTTTTGTTTTGACTTCTCTTAGTTCTGTAGTTTTTTTTTTTTTTAATAATTTCCCGAAGTTTAGGGATTTTAGTACTTACAAATAAGTTAGGTTACTTATGTTAGTTAAGTTTACTGCCATGATAAAGTAGAGGTAGTTAGTCCTGGGTAATAACTGAGCTGCCATTAACAAGAACTTCCTATTATAGTTTTATAAAATTTATTCATATATAACATTAATATTTAGTTTTTATTCTAGTTTTTACACATTATGAATTATTCTTTTACAAATAAAGGATCCAGTTGCTCGTGTGTTGGACTACCACCTCGTTACTGTCTCGCTGATATTTAACGTAGTTAAGCTCTTGTCATACATTTGAGGTGATTTTTGGTAAATTATATTTAATGTAAGAATTTGAGTCTTGATTAAAAAAATTTGGCCTTTATTTAAGAATGTTGGGTTTTCATTTATGGTAAAATAGTAGTTTCACGATCAGGTGTTTCCTTGGCCAGTAATCTTATTGTATTTGGTGGCATTTAAACCTAAGCTAACCATATCTTCTTCACAACCACTAAATGTCAATATCAGCAGTTATAAGAATTAACCCTAATAGCCGTGAAATATTTTAGGTTTCCTGAAGTTAATTTACCATGTATGTTATTACCCTTAGTGACTCAAGTGGTATTAGAAAGTTGTTGCAATTGACCAGATTTAACTTGTGAAGCCAAATTTGCTAGATCTTGATTGGGAGTGAGACTACAATGCCATAAAGTATCCATATTTTATTATTTTTATACAATTTATTCATATTTTGTCTTTATACTAGTTTTATTAATTTTATTTATTCACTTTACAGATGACGGCTCCAGTTGGTTACTGTAGTGTTAAGACAGCTACCATATTGCTGCCTCACTGATCATAGTTAATAACTGAAGTTCCTAGTGTCAACCATTGAGGTAAGGTAATTTATTTTAATTAAGTTTAAGGGAAAATTTATTTCTTTAACCTTAAGATTGCATTTAAATGTTTGGAGATTTGCGAGTTTCTGGATAATATAATACACTGTACAGTACTGCATACATATTAAATAGTATTACTGTAGTCCACAGTTCTCAAAACACTGTCATACAACAAAACTAATTAGAAAGCTGAATACTGCTGAGGAAGTTTTATTGTAAATTAAACTAAACTTTTCACCTGACATACCAACCATTGTGAGATGTACCCAGCTGTTCCTGAACTGTGTGGTGAGTGTGTGGGGTTTCGTGATATGGTCACACACTCAGGATGGGTTGGAGAAAGGAAACTAACAATGTGCTCTCTGTATATATATTGTATTGGATGTACAGTGCTGGGAAGTTGCAGCGTGGTTAGAAGCTGGAGTAGAGAGAGCTGGTTGATGAGTAGCTTGCTCGGAGGTGGTGTTGCGTGCTGCTGGGCTCGGGTAGAAGGAGGGAGGTCACAGCGCGGTTGAGAGCTTACACTGTATAGCGGAGGTAAGCATGGCTTGATGGCTGACCTGCTTTGTCAGACCACGAAGCGTTGGCTGGGGAATTCGTAAAGGGGTCGGCTAGTCAGCGACAAACTGTAGTTGTAGGGGAAATTTCCACTACAAGTGTTCCGAGAGTACTGTATAGTATAGGTGTACAATGACTACCGTATAGTATAGATGTACAATGACTACTGTATAGTATAGGTGTACAATGACTACAGAGTATTTAATTTATTAATAGTTGTTAAAATGTTATTCATTTCAGGACGGTGACGTGAAGATGTAAGATGTGGGCCACAAGACGAAGGTTTGTTTTGGTTAACGGGTCTCTTGCTGCACCACATTGGAAACTTTCTGCTATAACATAGGGTACGGTATAGTGTATGTCTTTGTGGTTTTAGTTCTTATTAAGGTTCTGGGATCAAGTAATTATGTTAATATTTTAAGTATATTACGCTGTGCCCGTAAGTTTTAAAAGGCCTTTATAGATGATCTTAAATATGTTGACCATCTTTACTATATGAAGTTTGTTTTCACATTGTCATAATATTTGTCAAATATGCCTGACCTAATACCTTTGTCTTCAGCACTTGGGGTAAAGAAAATAGTTTAAATATCCTACAAAGGTACAGGGTACTATTTTACCTGATTTTAAATCTGGGTGCACTAATTAGTTATTGTGTTAATGACTTTTTGAAACAATTAGACATTTAAAGTAGATCACTTAAGCTTTGCCAGTATTTTTTAAAAGGCCTTCATATACGTTTTAAAAATATAGACTATTGGGGTGTCGACTGCATGGAAAAGCCAGAAAACTTTACAAACAAATGGGGTATTTTATTTGGGTTAAGTTATACTTAAATATAGTTTTTTGGCACCAATCTTGCCATAAATTAATGCTGTACTGTGTAATAGGTTAATAATTGCAGTACTTTTAGGAACATACCACAACAATAATTGTAATGATCATAGTTCAAGTTAGTGATCAAATATTACAGGTTATACCTACTAATTCTGCAATGAGTATTGTCCAGTGAATTGTTCTTATAATGGACTTGTTATACTGCCAGATCTGGGGTCACTAAATCTAAGGGGATAACTTAACTCTAATCTTAATTTCTAAGGGTCGCTGCCACCAGACCCCCTCTGGACAGTATGTAGCTCGTTAGGTAGCGGGCAGAGTGGACTAGGCATTGGGTTAGGTTTTCCATTGACCAGATCGATGAGGGTAAAGAAGGGCGAAACCATAACAAGTCTTAATTGATTTATTCCTTATAAAACATACTGGTAAAAAACATATACATGAATTGGCCTTCCTCAGAAGAACAACGGAAATGTGGTTACCCAGATGGGCCCCAGACTCTTACATTGCTGGCGGGTCATCCACCTACTTATTGCATAACAATCGGTGAACACCGTACCTCGGTCGTTCCTTCTTACAATATCCCTTAACACATCAGACTGCTCCACCTGTGTGGAATATAGCACCGTCGGTTATCATACATAGTAGCACCATCTCAACACACCTGTTACACTCCATACCTGCAAGTATGTGACTCCTTGTGACTTTTAGGTATACACAACGGGCACCTCGTTCGCACACCGCCCTCGGTGGGTAAAGACGAGGGCTTCACCTAGAGACATACCAGCACTATTTCTACGCCTGGTATTATAGGTCGCTCCAAGTGACGACCGCAGTTTCTCACGGTCTCCGTAGTTGTGACTATTCATGTGGAGTGGTGCGCTGGGAATCCACCGGTTCACAGTGGACTGGCATAGCGGGGAGTAGTCCCCACCTGTTGTGACGCTCAAAGGGACATTGGCGGCCAGGCGGCAAGGTACTCCGACCACATGGCACCTGAGGTGATGGTAGAACGGAGAAGACTGAGAAATAATGCCTGACGGGCGGTTATTCCACCCCTTAACACATTCCTATCACACTTATATATCTGGCAAAGCTTTAAACTGTAGTAACTTCTATTTATCAACCTTAATTATAGGGCGGGATATAGCCCGCTAGGACACTGACCTGAGGTGACGGTAGAACGGAGAAGACTGAGGCCAGTGCCCCGCCGCTCCCCGTCACATAGGCCTACAGTTTCCAATCCTCAATTTACACTTTTGTTTCTTATGGTTCTCACCTGAACACTTTTCCGTATATTGTCACTCATGTCTTATAAACCCATTTTAATCCTAAATTACACACTAAGGTAAGGTCTTGGTTTGCTAGTGCTTGGGTAAATGCCTGGGATTATAATATCAACGTGGCATCTGAGGCGGGTACATGACGCGCCTTGAAACAAAGGCTGAATGATCATGGCGGGGGTGTATCAACTTCACTTAAAACTGTAATGAGGGATCCTCCTCTCACACATTGCACTATTTGAACACAGACATAAGATTCTCTGATCACTGTACCTGTCGTGGGTATATGTCACGTGAGGCTACGAGGTGTATTAAATTCATGCCGACGCATACACGATATTTCCTTCCAAGTATAGTTTCTGGATCACTGTCAACACCTCACATAGTTCTGATACATTTATCCCTTTTCCAGATCATTGTTCTCATGTATTTTCATATGATATCTGTTGGAGTTATGTTCGCTACACGCTCACAGACGTAAATAGTAAGACCTTCAAACCCTGATCCACACTTAGTCTTACAGTACACAAGTCCGGCTCAACTGGACTTTAACATTCATCTTATGCCTACCCTGAGTGATCCTTAATGCTATGAATACATACACTTAATATGATATAACTATACCTGGGTACAATACAACACATGGTCTAGGAACATTGAGTAGGTGAGTTGTCCTTTATCAATGTTTCCCGTTTTCTGAGGTTCTACAAGCGCGGTGCATTTGAATGTTATGTAGCGTAATATGAATTAAATGGGATTTTTAGGGATGACAATGATATGTGCAGTACATTGTGTAAGTGGATTATTCCACATTAATAAAGGTTCATATAGGTGGATAGTGATTTATGGAGTGTTTAGGTCGACCCACGTTTGTCTCCAATATGGGGGGGGTTAAGGTTGTCTGTACATCACCAGGCCTGGGGAGGGTCGCTAAGGGGTCTAACATATCTTCAGTGGTCCCTCGATTAACAAACACAATTGGTTCCACAGAGTCGTTCGTTAAATGAATCTATATACTGTAGTGTTATATATTATTAAATATTAATAAATAAACTTAAAATAGTTCAACACAAAGTGTTGTTGTTTAAATTTATTTTAGTGAAATTGTAAATGCTGTCAAGCTATTCGGTTCTCAAACCACCGACTTAAGTTTAGTATTAATATATATCTATTAGCGGGAATTTAATCAATCATCAAGCATTATAAAATATAATTTATTTATATAACGTAATATTTATTAATAAAATACTTTTATTATAGTATTAATGATGAAAACTTGTATTACTGAAAGATAAGAGAGAGAATCGGACAAGGTGTAGCAGGTCAACAACAACTAACGTGGTTCTCTTGTTTATTTTTGTTAATTTTGTGAGTAAAAGTTAATTTGAGGGCCTTCCTCCCTCCCTCGTGGTAAGTTAACATAAATATATGTGTGTATAAATGTACGTATGGCCGTGTTAAGATAATAACTAAGACACAGTACAACTAACGTGGCTGCCTTGTTTATTTTGTAAATTTTGTGAGTAAATGTTAATTTGGAGGCCTGCCTCCCTCCCTCGTGGTAAGTTAAGATTATTTGTGTGTGTGTGTGTATGTATGTCTGTATGCATGTATGTCCGTGTTAAGGTAATAACTAAGACACAGTACTTTTACAACTAACATGGCCGCCTTATTTATTTTTGTTAGTTTTGTGAGTAAATTTTAATTTATGGGCCTTCCTCCCTCCCTCGTGGTAAAGGTAATAAATGTTTTGTTATGTTAATGATATAAACATACAGTAGAATGTTTTATGTTATGTCAGTGATATGAACATACGGTAGAATGTTTTATGTAATGACGTTGATATAAACATCCGGCAGAACGGTTTATGTAATGATGTTGATATAAACATACGGCACAATATTTTTCGTTATTTTTTGTGATATAAACATACGGTATAATGTTTAAGTCAAAGGTTGGTTATCCGAGATGGTCCGAGTTGGTATTTGATGGGCCGAGTTGGAGGTGCACCGGTCTCACTATAATAACCCGTTATAGTACATCCTTCTTTACTCACACAGCCAAACCGTATCTGTGTGGATGTGGGTCACATTATAATAACCTGTTATAGTACATCCTTCTTTACTCACACAGCCAAACTGTGTCTGTGGGTCACACTATAATAACCCGTTATTGTACATCCTTCTTTACTCACACAGCCAAACTGTATCTGTGTGGATGTGGGTCACATTATAATAACCCGTTATAGTACATCCTTCTTTACTCACACAGCCAAACTGTGTGTGGATGTGGGTCACACTATAATAACCCGTTATAGTACATCCTTCTTTACTAACACAGCCAAACTGTGTCTGTGGGTCACACTATAATAACCCGTTATAGTACATCCTTCTTTCCTCACACAGCCAATCTGTGTCTGTGGATGTGGGTCACACTATAATAACCCGTTATAGTACATCCTTCTTTCCTCACACAGCCAAACTGTGTCTGTGGATGTGGGTCACACTATAATAACCCGTTATAGTACATCCTTCTTTCCTCACACAGCCAAACTGTGTCTGTGGGTCACACTATAATAACCTGTTATAGTACATCCTTCTTTACTCACACAGCCAAACTGTGTCTGTGGGTCACATTATAATAACCCGTTATAGTACATCCTTCTTTACTCACACAGCCAAACTGTGTCTGTGGGTCACACTATAATAACCCGTTATAGTACATCCTTCTTTACTCACACAGCCAAACTGTGTCTGTGGATGTGGGTCACACTATAATAACCCGTTATAGTACATCCTTCTTTCCTCACTGTGGAATGCTCTGCCTTCTTCTGTTTCCATACTCACACAATCTGTCACTTCAAAAAACTGGATTTCCGGCATCTTCGCAATGTAGATTAATATAACCATTTTCTTTTATATTTATATTTTATTTTTACTCGTGTTATACAAATTGATTTAGTCGCTTGTAGTTTTCATTTATATAATGTACTTTTATAAGAATATCATCTAAGGCAAAATATTCTGTTTCAGTTATTTTGACGTCACATCTCAAGACCAGGTGTAACCAAGCAGAAGTTCACAATGTCAAGCAGAGATAAAAAGTTCTCATGTGAGGAATGTGGCAAAGAGTTTGGCTTCAAAGCTACTCTTCAGAAACATTTACTTAGACACAGTGGTGTAAGAGAGTTTAAATGTGAGGAATGTGGGAAATGTTTCTCCCGGAAGAGTATTCTCAAGACACACATTCTTGTACACAATGGTATAAAGGAGTTTGAATGTGAGGAATGTGGGAAATGTTTCTCCCATAAGAGTACTCTCAAGGTACACATTCTTGTACACAATGGTATAAAGGAGTTTGAATGTGAGGAATGTGGGAAATGTTTCTCCTATAAGGGTACTCTCAAGACACACAGTCTTGTACACAATGGTAGAAAGGAGTTTGAATGTGAGGAATGTGGGAAACATTTTGCACTAAAGAGTAGTCTCAAGAGACACATTCTTTCACACAATGGTATAAAGGAGTTTGAATGTGAGGAATGTGGGAAACATTTTGCACTAAAGAGTAATCTTACGATACACATTCTTGAACACAGTGGTATAAAGAAGTTTAAATGTGAGGAATGTGGGAAATGTTTCTCCCGGAAGGGTAATCTTCAGACACACATTCTTGAACACAGTGGTATAAAGAAGTTTAAATGTGAGGAATGTGGGAAATGTTTCTCCCGGAAGAGTACTCTCAAGAGACACATTCTTGGACACAGTGCTATAAAGGAGTTTGAATGTGAGGAATGTGGGAAATGTTTCTCCCATAAGGGTACTCTCAAGACACATTCTTGTACACAATGGTATAAAGGAGTTTGAATGTGGGAAATGTTTCTCCCACAATGGTTATCTCAGACATCAAACTTGTGCATGAAAAAAGCAGAATTCAATAAATGTTTGAATGACTTTAACAGAAGGTAAATGTGACACACAAACTTGAATACAGTGATATACAGTTCGTCCCCGAGTTACGTACATCCGACTTACGTACAAACGGCCGATACGTACATCGTTTCTGAAGTCTTTAATTGCAAAAATATTGTCTTACAAGGGCGAGCAATTTTTAAATTTGGCGGGCGAGCGTATAGTTTGCGTGCCAGCCGCACCGCGCCGCCACTATCACTGACCATGCAGACGACACGCTAGACACACCAAAGCAACACGTGTGGTCATTGTGCGAACACGTGTGGTCATTGTGCATACTTCTCCTGTGAATTTCTGCCCTATTTTGTACACTTTACTCTGTGTGCAATGACTGGTGTAAAGCGTAAGAGTGGTGAAGCCAGTGGGAGTGCTACGAAACGTCAAGCAATCTCACTAGAGGTAAAAATGGACATAATAAAACTGCTTGACAGTGGTGAAAAGTTGACCAATGTTGCCCGCAAATTTAACCTGAGTCGGTCAACTGTTAATACAATTGATAAGGGCAAAGAAAAGATCAAGGAACATGTGAAATCTGCAGTGCCAATGCAATCTACGATTATAACTAAAAGAAGAGGGAAGGTTCTGGAAGAAATGGGAAAATATCTTGCGCTGTGGATCGAGGACTGCACACAAAAACGTAAGCCTCTGTGTCTCAGTATGATTCAGGAGAAAGCCCTAAGTCTTTTCAACGACCTAAAGAAAGATCACCCTGATGATACTGTGACATTCAATGCTAGCAATGGGTGGTTTAACCGATTCAAGGTGCAAAATAAGCTGCATAATGTTCGAGTGACTGGTGAGGCGGCGAGTGCTGATTGGAAAACAGCACAGGATTTTCGAGTTACGTACATTTCGAGTTACGTACAACCTTTTGGTCCCCATTATGTACGTAACTTGGGGACTTGCTGTACATTAATATAAAACCACTTGAACAAACTCTATGATTGTAGCAGAAATAAAGATAAGTGACAAATGCCTCTTTTATAGATATTAAACACGTTATAATTATCTGCTCTTAAGATGTAAATTTCTTCTACCATGGCCTTAGTGTAGACATTTGGTGTTGGTTAAATATCACTCATAATAATAACCCATTTTGTTTCATCAGCCTTTTTAATAATGTTATTTACAGTACAGTAGTGAACAAAGGTTAAACTTATTGTCTGTGCTTAAAATTTCATCTTTAATGGATAATTGGTGCATCAATAGTTGTCAACTGTGTACATCTGTCTTTATTTACACGTGACGTAAGTTTTATCACAAGTACGTACATTAACACAGGTAGTAAATCATCTTGGTAAAGTAGTACAGTGATGGTAGACCATTTGTTATAGTCAAGGCGTTGTCATTTGCTCACAGAACCTCTTCAATCTCTGTTGAAATTGTACGTAAATATTTGATAAGTTTTGCTCAACTCTGACGAGATATTTTGATATTTTATCTTAGACTAAAATGGTTGGTAGTTTTGATTCATGTTCATACTTCAAATATATTCTTTCAACACCTACAGATATATGGTACCATTGTCTAGTAAATAATGGTTGGGGTTCATATATAGTACCTGGTGTTATGGGGCAGATGAACTTTAACACCTCTTAACTGTATATAATATGTTGAATATATTTTTCATTTAGCATCTTGTACATTAGTTAGGTAACTAATGTAGCCAATGCAGAAATGCCAAACTCTGGGTTAAAATTTGTTTTTTGGTCATGTTAAGTAGAAGACTTGGTTATATTAACATACAGCAATTAGATATATGCTGTTCTCATATACAATTTAAGCTAATAGTTCTGGCTTGTGTTAATCTAACATTGGTATTTTAAAACATTATTGCTCCAAGAATGGCATTTATTTTTGTACATTAATATAGAGTTTTATGTAAATTCTGTGGACCGCATACATTAGTACAGGTCCCTATAATCTCTTGTGACTCTTATTACAGCTGCATAACGTTCACACTCACTGCACTAAGGGAGTATCTTAAGTTTTCTATTGGGTAGTGTCACAGTAAACACTGAAGGGGTAATTTGTATGTTGTATTATACCAGAGTATCTGTATATACCGTAATGTAAAGTGTGTACTGATAGTATTAAGGGAGAACTCAAGGTACCGCTGTATGTTGTATTATACCAGTGCTTGTGTATATCTTGTAAAGTGTGTAATGATAGTATTAAGGTCAGTTATTTTGTATGGCGAAGCAGAGACCTAAATTTATGGGAGAATGTCAGTTATGTTTGTGTGGTGCAGTGACCTTAGTTACTTGGGGAAGGTTAACTATTTTTGTATTGTCACTGTAGTATTTTTATTGTCGTAAAATAAATTGGTTAAAACTATTAGTTGGGGTTTCACCCTTCCTTCCACCCTCAACTTTGGTAGGTAGTAGGCAGCTACCAAACAGGGAGGTACTACTGCCTGGTAAGATATTGGAAGCATAATGTGTTGTCTAATGGTAGACCCTGCTGCCATATGGCATCACAAAAATTGTGACCAAGTCCCAGGATGCTGATCTGACTTTCTGCCTCATTTACACACAATTGCAGGGTCTCAATTGTTTCTCTTACTATTGACAACACAACATACATATATCATTTCTCACTTTTGATCTTTTTTTTTTTCTTTTTTGTATTTATAGTTCTTTATTATTAAAATTATAATTATTATTATTATTATTACAGTTACTGAAGTATTATCATCATTTTTTTATTATGTTTTTGTTTGTTTTATCATAAATTTTATTTATGAATTATTATGACCATTATTATTATTAATTATTATTATTATTAATTATTATTATTAATTATTATTATTATTATTATTAATTATTATATTTTCGCCCCCCAGGCCTCGATGTGGGTCAGTGACCTGTGTCCGGGTGGGCTAATCTCCGTAAAAAAAAAAAAAAAAAAAAAAAAAATTGAAAAACATATTCACACTGCTATACTAATCTCTCTCACTCCTACAGTAGACTAAACTCACACTGCTAGATTTCTTTGCCAGCTCCCCAAAGAACAACTACACATGTTGTCCTGCGGTTTGTTTGCAGCGACCGTAAGTTAAGAAGTAAACCCTAGTATTAAAGTGACCAATACGTTTAAGGCGCGGAGGCTGGGACAAAAGCAGGAGGACAAGCCTCCCCCTCAGGATCAGTGAGGAGGAGAAATGGAAGGTTATTCAGCAGGCAAAAACCCAGATCGCACAGTAATGCAGAGGGAACAGCACAGGAAGCTCCTCCAGGGCTTGCAGCAGAAAATGGACGAGTCAAAGAGGAGCTGGGACGGGTATACATGGGTTGTATTCAGGGAGAGAGTGGTGGAAGCAAGTGTGCCGACACAGGGCTGGGGTACAACAGCGTACCCTCCGCCCGGGAGGTGGCACCATCTCTGCCTATCAGCTGGGAGGAGGCGAGCCCCTTGTAAACAATGACATTTCTAACCACACCCTGCAAAATACAGTGTACTTAGCAAATGCTGCAGCTTCTGAGAATGGTGGCGGGGGGGGGGGGGGGGGGGGGGGCTTACTACTAAGATCAGAGAGGTTACCGAGAACAAATTCGGGCTTGAATGTCATGTCCACTAATACTGACACGTTCCTTGATAAGAGAAAGAGGAGTTTGAACCACTACTAAAGGTACACCAACCAGATATTGTAGGAGTTGTCGAACTGTTGTACAAGAACAGAAGAATCGACCCAGAGGAATGCGAGTTCAGTATTGCTGGATATGACTCATTTACGAACCTTTCTCAAGAAACTTGCAAGAGGGGTGTGGTGATCTATGCTCGGCAAGTTCTTGGAGCCAGCCAGGCAAGGGTACAGGGAGAGGATGTCTTTGAAGAGTCCAAGTGGTGTAAAATTAAAGTAAAGGGAAGGAACTTGCTTATTGTCGGATGTATCTACAGATCCCCAAACTGTGGCCCACTAAATCAAAGGAACTTAACAGCCTTAATACACAATGCTGCAATGCTCTACCCTACCTACCTCCTTACATGGGGACTTTACTATGATAACATAGACTGGAGAAACGAGTTCACCCCAAATGACTTGAATAACCCTGCTACTCTTTTTGTAGAAATTATGAAAGATTTTCTGTTCCAACATGTTAGAGACCCCGACACATTACAGAGGGGAACAAATACCCAAGCCACTAGACTTCATCCTAACAAACAAGGAGACCAAACTGGAACACCTTGCCCCAGTTGGCACCAGACACCATATAGTGTTGTCATTCAGACTTAACTGTTACCTAGTTCAAGATAAGGCCAGGCCAAGGTGCAAATATTATAGGGGAAATTATAACGGGATGAGGGAAGAGATGGGGGGGGGGGGGTATCCACTGGCCTGACTCATTAAGCCATAAGAAGGCAGACACTAAGCTGAATATCATAACTAGTAAAGTGACCCATTTGATTGATAAATACATACCAAGACCAAACGCAGTGCCTCTAGGAATACGAGGGGTTCCCTACACATGAACCATGCTGTGGTCGATAAAGTTAAGAGGAAAACCCAGAAATTCAAGACGTTGGTTGGATCAAATGAGCAGGACGGTCCGTCCTTCGTAACGATATTCAGGAGTGAAGTGCTTCCCCATCTGGAGTACTGTCTTCCCGTCTGGTCCACAAGATATGCTCGGGACTGTCAGTTGGTTGAAACTTCAAAGGAGAGCCATCAGACTGGTGCCTGCACTTAGCCCTTCAGCTACCCTGAGAGATCGGAGTGCCTGAACTACAGACTGGCAAGGGCTGACTAAGGTGTATAAGCATCTCAAGGCGTAATACACAGTCGAGTGTCTTTACTTGGAGCTGGCGGACGTTCTCTCCACAAGGGGCCACAGCTCAAGATTGAACAAGCCGCAGGTCCAAAAAACTGTGAGGGCAAACTTTTTCGGAGTGTGAGTTGTGAACTCTTGGAACAATCTACCAGAAAGTGTTGTGACGGCACCGAATGTGAGCTCTTTCAAGACAAGACTTGACCAACACTGGAGCCGGTGCATGCAAAGTACTTGCCAACAGTGCGTGACAGATCGCCCAGGCGGCTAACAAGCCGATCAGTGATGAGGAAAAAAGTACAAAATATGAATAACATTTTCCTTATGGTACTCGTATATTTACTCAAGGAATATTTGCTGTAACTCAAGAGGATTACATTCTTTTTTTTTTTTAAACTTTAGCTTATTTATTCTTACAGATGCACTCTCCATGAACCAAGGTTTCAAATAAACTTTGGTTGGCAAAGGCACACACAAATCTACAATATTATATTCACACAACAACTGACAAAGTTTATTTAGTATAAGTATTCATCTTAAAATTACTAGTAATTACATTAGTAAATTTATCAACAGCAGACTAATAAGCCTTTGAGTAGAAATGACAGTCAACTCCCTAATTCTGTGTATTATGCTCGGTACATTTAGCTCCATCCTCATAATCTCTATTCTTGTTGTCCTGCCAAGCACAATCCTCATTGCTTCATTCTGGATAAGCTCTAATGCCTAAGATCTTTTCCTGAGTAAGAAGCTGGAACTGGAGCTGAATAATCAATGATACTCCAAACTGTACTTAAGTACATAGATCTTAAAACTGGTACACCAAAACCATTTCCTCTATTTGACAAAAATTTCAGAGGTTTTAGCCGAGATGTACATATATTTTTGACATTAGTAATTTGATCTTTAACATTATTATTTATCCCCACAAACATTCCCAGATACTTGTAACTGGATACTTTTTGCAATTTTATTCCATTTAGCCAAAATTCTTTTCCATTTACTGCCCTTGACTGAAATTTGGTTTTATTTTCCTTAATGATCAGTCCCAAAGAGAGAGAAAGTGTACTGCGCACATCGCTGTCATTCCTAAAAACCTCCTTTAATTCATATTACGCTACATAACATTCAAATCCACCGCGCTTGTAGAATCTCCGAGAACGGGAAACTTTGATAAAGGATAACTCACCTACTTAATGTTACTGAATCATGTGTTGTATTTTACCCACAAACGATTATATAATATTAATTGTATATATTCATAGCATTAAGGAGAACTCAAGGTATCCATAAGATGATTGGGAAAGTCCAGTTGAGCCGGACTCGTGTACTGTAGGACTAAGTGTGGATCGTGATATGAAGGTCATAATGTGACCGTGTAGCGAACATAACTTCCGCAGATATCATATGAAGATACATGAGAACAATGGTGTGGAAAAGGATTAATGTATCAGAACTACAGTATGTGAGGTGTTGGAAGTGACCGAGAAAGTATACTTGAAAGGAAATATCTTGTAGGCATTGGTGTGAACTTAATACATCTCTATCCTCAGGTGGCATATACCCACGACATGTACAGTGATCAGAGAATCTTATGTCTGTGTTCAAGTACTGCAATGTGTGAGAGGAGGATCCCCAATTACAGTTTTAAGTGAAGTGGATACCCAGGAACTAGCAAACCCGAACCGTATTCTAGTATGTAAGTAAGGATTAAAATATGGATTTATAAGACACCAGGTCACAATAAATGGGAAAATGGAGAGGTGAGAACCATAAGAAATCAAAGTAAAAATTAAAGATTGGAAACTGTAAGCCTACGCCGTGAGAAGCGGCTGGGCACTGCCCTCAGTATCCTCCGTTCTCGCATAAACTTAGGTCAGTGTCCTCCATCGGGCTACATCCCGCCCGAAAAAAGGCTTATATAGCAGTTATTGCAGTTTAAAACTTTGCTTGATGCATAAAGTGAAACAGGGATGTGTTGGAGTGGGTCATAACAGCCCATCCGGCATTATTTCTGAGTATCCTCCGTTCTCCCATCAACTGAGGTCCCACACGGTCGGAGCACCTTGCTGGGCGTCAGCCATTATCCCTGTGAACGTCCCACCATGTGAGATGATTACCCCCAGCTATGCTAATCCACTGTGAACCTGTGGATTCCCGGTGTACTGCGCAACTCATTGTCATTCCTAAAAACCCGTTTAATTCATATTACGCTACATAATATTCAAATCCACCGCGCTCGTAGAATCTCAGGAGCGTTTTACCCTCAGGATCACTCTCAGTAAGCCCCGCCTTCGAACACAGTTGTCACTACGTTTATTGCACTCTCTACTGGCCAACGCAACCTTGAATTAGTCTGTTTAAATCAACCCAAGTAATTCGCCAGACCTTTGTCAACTGAGGGTCATCTTTGAATGAGTAACAGTTAGTTTGTTTGTGATTATTGTCATTGCGTGAGTAGCGATCACTGGCAACTCAGGGGTATATAAGCTCGAGCTGGCAAGGCATCAGCGTTCCCTGACGCTGATTCCCGTTTGTCTCCAGGTATGTTGTTTCCTAGCCATTCAGTTAATTCAGTCAATTGTAGTGATTATCAGTGTTCACCAGTGTTCATGATTTAACAGTTGAATTGTCATTCACCCAGTGTAGAAGTAATATAACGTAAATACGTCTGTCGTCTAGACAAGAGAGTTGGTTGGTGTTGTCATGTTTCTCAGTTCCCTGACGCTGATTCCCGTTTGTCTCCAGATCGAGGGTGGGCTTAATTGAAACCCACCGGTCGCTCGGAGCCGGTGGATACCCAGCAGTGGTCAATATAGGAGTGATGGCGCTGATTCGTCATGATTAATCGGCTATATTCTACGTCGTGGGCCGAGGACCCCAGACCCATCTCGGGTCGGAGTGTAACCGACCACAACAACAGTTGTTAGAGGCGCCAGTGCTATACCCTGGGACAGGCCTTGGAATTATGGTCCACAGTGTGGTTGTATGTGTTTTTTTTACCAGTGTGTTTTATAAGAAATAAATCAATGAAGACATGTTATGGTTTCACCCTTCTTTACCCTTATCGATCTGATCAATGGAAAACCTAACCCAGTGCCTAGTCCACTCTGCCCGCTACCTAACGAGCTACATGCTGGCCAGAGGGGGTCTGGTGGCAGCGACCCTTAGAAATTAAGATTAGAGTTAAGTTATCCCCTTAGATTTAGTGACC
>CAUDMG010000024.1:0-10165 GCA_958450375.1 Homarus gammarus
ATATAGAGGGCGAGAGTAACAGCTTGGCGCAGTCCTATACAAAGCGCAGCCGGCAGCCCCCCTAACCTAATCCCCAGACGAGCAGGCCAAGGGAAGTAAAGGCCATGAGAGCAGCGGGCGAGACCTCCACAACAACAGCGCTTTCCCAGTTTTTGTCGGAGTCGAATAAAACAAAGGCTCCTGTTCGAGTATAACAAAGTCCCCAGGTCGAATAAAACAATGTCCCCAGGTCGAGTATAACAAAGTCTCCTTATCGAGTATAAGAAAGGCCACTGATCGAGTATGACGAAGTTCCCTGATCGAATATAACAAAGTCCCTTGATCGAGTATAGCAAAGTCCACTAATCGAGTACAACAAAGTTCCCTCATCAAGTATAACAAAGTCCCCTGGTCGAGTAGAACAAAGCCCCTCATCGAGTATAACGAAATCTCGTGATCGAGTATAACAAAGCCACTGTCTGAGTATAACAAAGGTCTCTGATCGAGTATAACAAAGTCCCATGATCGAGTTTAACAAAGACCCCAGATCGAGGATATCAAAGTTCCCTGGTCGAGTTTAACAAAGTCCCCTGATCGAGTATACCAAAGCCCTCTCATCGAATATAACAAAGTCCCCAGATCGGTTATAACAAACGCCCCTGATCAAGTATAACAAAGTCCCCTCATCGAATATAACCAAGTCCCCTGATCGAGTATAACAAAGACCCCAAATCGAGTATAACAAAGGCCCCTCTTCGAGTATAACAAAGTCCCCTGATCGATTATAACGAACGCCCCTGATCAAGTATAACAAAGGCCCCTCATCGAGTATAACAAATCCCCTGATTGAGTATAACAAAGTCGTCAGGTCCAGTAAAACAAAGTCCCCTGGTCAAGTATAACAAAGCCCCCTCATAGAATATAAGAAAGGCCCCTCATCGAGTATAACAAAGCCCCCTGACCGAGAGTAACAATGTCCCCTGGTCGAGTATAACAAAGTCCCTGATCGAGTATAAGAAAGGCCTCTGATCGAATACGACAACGCTCCCTGATCGAATATAACAAAGACCACTGATCGAGTATAACAACGTCCCCGAATCAGGTATAACAAAGGCCCCTCATCGAGTATAACAAAGTCCTCTGATCGACCAAACAAACGCCCCAGATCAAGTATAACAAAGGCCCCTGATCGAGTATAACAAATCCCCTGATTGAGTATAACAAAGTCCTCAGGTCGAGTATAACAAAGTCCCCTAGTCGAGTTTATCAAAGTCCCCCGATCGAGTATAACAAAGTCCCCTAATCAGGTATAACAAAGTCCCCTGATCGAGTATAACAAAGTCCCCTGATCGAGTATAACAAAGACCCCTGATCGAGTATAACAAAGCTCCCTGATCGAGTATAACAAAATCCCCAGGTCGAGTATAATAAAGTCGCCTGGTCGAATTTAACAAAGTCCCCTGATCGAGTATAACAAAGCCCCCTCATCGAAGATAACAAAGGCCCCTGTTCGAGTATAACAAAGACCCCTGTTCCAGTATAACAAAGTTCCCTGATCGAGTAAAACAAAGTCCCCTGATCGAGTATAACAAAGACCCCTCATCGAGTATAACAAAGTCCCCTGATCGAGTATAAGAAAGGCCCCTCATCGAGTATGACAAAGCTCCCTGATCGAATATAACAAAGTCCCCTGATCGAGTATAACAATGTCCCCTAATCGAGTATAACAAACACCCCTCATCGAGTATAACAAAGTCTCTTGATCGATTATATCAAACGCCCTTGATCAAGTATAAAAATGTCCCCAGGTCGATTATAACAAAGTCCCCTGGTTGAGTTTAACAAAGTCCCCTGATCGAGTATAAGAGGGGCCCCTGATCGAGTATAAGAAAATCCCCTGATCGAGTGTTAGTAAGGCCTCTGATCGAGTATGACAAAGCTCCCTGATCGAATATAACAAAGTCCCCTGATCGAGTATAACAAAGTCCTCAGGTTCGAGTATAACAATGTCCCCTGGTCGAGTTTAACAAAGTTCCCTGATCGAGTATAACAAAGACCCCGGATCGAGTCGAACAAAGCTCCCAGATCGAGTATAACAAAGTCCCCAGGTCGAATAAAACAATGTCCCCAGGAAGAGTATAACAAAGTCTCCTTATCGAGTATAAGAAAGGCCACTGATCGAGTATGACAAAGTTCCCTGATCGAATATAACAAAGTCCCTTGATCGAGTATAGCAAAGTCCCCTAATCGAGTATAATGAAGTCCCCTCGTCGAGAGGAACAAAGCCCCTCATCGAGTATAACGAAACCTCCTGATCAAGTATAACAAAGCCACTGTTCGAGTATAACAAAGGCCCCTCATCGAGCATAACAAAGTCACATGATCGAGTATAACAAAGTCCCCAGGTCGAGTATAACAAAATTCATGGTCGAATTTAACAAAGTCCCCTGATCGAGTATAACAAAGCCCCCTGATCGAATATAACAAAGTCCCCTGATCGAGTATAACAAAGTCCCCTAATGGAGTATAACAAATCCCCTGATCGAGTATAACAAAGGCCCCTCTTCGAGTATAACAAAGTTCCCTGATCGATTATAACAAATGCCCCTCATCAAGTATAACAAAGGCTCCTCATCGAGTATAAAAAGTCCCCTGATTGAGTATAACAAAGTCCTCAGGTCGAGTATAACAAAGTCCCCTGGTCGAGTTTAACAAAGTCCCCTGATCGAGTATAACAAAGCCCCCTCATGGAATATAAGAATGGCCCCTGATCGAGTATAACAAAGACCCCTGATCGAGTAGAACAAAGCTCCCTAATCGAGTATAACAAAGTCCCCTGATCAAGTATAACAAAGGCCCCTGATCGAGTATAACAAAGTCCCCTGATCGAGTATAACAAAGTCCCTCAGGTCGAGTATAACAAAGTCCCCTGATCGAGTATAACAAAGTCCCCTCATCGAGTATAACAAAGTCCCTGATCGAGTATAGCAAAGCTCCCTGATCGAGTATAACAAAGTCCCCAGTTCGAGTATAACAAAGTCCCCTGGTCGAGTAGAACAAAGCCCCTCATCGAGTATAACGAAATCTCGTGATCGAGTATAACAAAGCCACTGTCTGAGTATAACAAAGGTCTCTGATCGAGTATAACAAAGTCCCATGATCGAGTTTAACAAAGACCCCAGGTCGAGGATATCAAAGTTCCCTGGTCGAGTTTAACAAAGTCCCCTGATCGAGTATACCAAAGCCCTCTCATCGAATATAACAAAGTCCCCTGATCGATAATAACAAACGCCCCTGATCAAGTATAACAAAGGCCCCTGATCGAGTATAACAAATCCCCTGTTCGCGTATAAGAAAGTCCCCTCATCGAATATAACCAAGTCCCCTGATCGAGTATAACAAAGTCCCCTAATCGAGCATAACAAAGGCCCCTCTTCGAGTATAACAAAGTCCCCTAATCGATTATAACGAACGCCCCTGATCAAGTATAACAAAGGCCCCTCATCGAGTATAACAAATCCCCTGATTGAGTATAACAAAGTCGTCATGTCCAGTATAACAAAGTCCCCTGGTCAAGTATAACAAAGCCCCCTCATAGAATATAGGAAAGGCCCCTCAACGAATATAACAAAGCCCCCTGATCGAGTGTAACAATGTCCCCAGGTCGAGTATAACAAAGTCCCTGATCGAGTATAAGAAAGGCCTCTGATCGAGTACGACAACGCTCCCTGATCGAATATAACAAAGTCTACTGATCGAGTATAACAAAGTCCCCTAATCAGGTATAATAAAGGCCCCTCATCGAGTATTACAAAGTCCTCTGTTCGACCAAACAAACGCCCCAGATCAAGTATATCAAAGGCCCCTGATCGAGTATAACAACCGCCCCTGATCAAGTATAACAAAGGCCCCTGATCGAGTATAACAAATCCCCTGATCGAGTATAACAAAGGCCCCTCTTCGAGTATAACAAAGTTCCCTGATCGATTATAACAAATGCCCCTCATCAAGTATAACAAAGGCTCCTCATCGAGTATAACAAATCCCCTGATTGAGTATAACAAAGTCCTCAGGTCGAGTATAACAAAGTCCCCTAGTCGAGTTTATCAAAGTCCCCCGATCGAGTATAACAAAGTCCCCTAATCAGGTATAACAAAGTCCCCTGATCGAGTATAACAAAGTCCCCTGATCGAGTATAACAAAGACCCCTGATCGAGTATAACAAAGCTCCCTGATCGAGTATAACAAAATCCCCAGGTCGAGTATAACAAAGTCGCCTGGTCGAATTTAACAAAGTCCCCTGATCGAGTATAACAAAGCCCCCTCATCGAAGATAACAAAGGCTCCTGTTCGAGTATAACAAAGACCCCTGTTCCAGTATAACAAAGTTCCCTGATCGAGTAAAACAAAGTCCCCTGATCGAGTATAACAAAGACCCCTCATCGAGTATAACAAAGTCCCCTGATCGAGAATAAGAAAGGCCCCTCATCGAGTATGACAAAGCTTCCTGATCGAATATAACAAAGTCCCCTGATCGAGTGTAACAATGTCCCCTAATCGAGTATAACAAACGCCCCTCATCGAGTATAACAAAGTCTCTTGATCGATTATAACAAACGCCCTTGATCAAGTATAAAAAAGTCCCCAGGTCGATTATAACAAAGTCCCCTGGTTGAGTTTAACAATGTCCCCTGATCGAGTATAAGAGGGGCCCCTGATCGAGTATAAGAAAATCCCCTGATCGAGTGTTAGTAAGGCCTCTGATCGAGTATGACAAAGCTCCCTGATCGAATATAACAAAGTCCCCTGATCGAGTATAACAAAGTCCTCAGGTTCGAGTATAACAATGTCCCCTGGTCGAGTTTAACAAAGTTCCCTGATCGAGTATAACAAAGATCCCGGATCGAGTCGAACAAAGCTCCCTGATCGAGTATAACAAAGTCCCCAGGTCGAATAAAACAATGTCCCCAGGTCGAGTATAACAAAGTCTCCTTATCGAGTATAAGAAAGGCCACTGATCGAGTATGACGAAGTTCCCTGATCGAATATAACAAAGTCCCTTGATCGAGTATAGCAAAGTCCACTAATCGAGTACAACAAAGTTCCCTCATCAAGTATAACAAAGTCCCCTGGTCGAGTAGAACAAAGCCCCTCATCGAGTATAACGAAATCTCGTGATCGAGTATAACAAAGCCACTGTCTGAGTATAACAAAGGTCTCTGATCGAGTATAACAAAGTCCCATGATCGAGTTTAACAAAGACCCCAGATCGAGGATATCAAAGTTCCCTGGTCGAGTTTAACAAAGTCCCCTGATCGAGTATACCAAAGCCCTCTCATCGAATATAACAAAGTCCCCAGATCGGTTATAACAAACGCCCCTGATCAAGTATAACAAAGTCCCCTCATCGAATATAACCAAGTCCCCTGATCGAGTATAACAAAGACCCCAAATCGAGTATAACAAAGGCCCCTCTTCGAGTATAACAAAGTCCCCTGATCGATTATAACGAACGCCCCTGATCAAGTATAACAAAGGCCCCTCATCGAGTATAACAAATCCCCTGATTGAGTATAACAAAGTCGTCAGGTCCAGTAAAACAAAGTCCCCTGGTCAAGTATAACAAAGCCCCCTCATAGAATATAAGAAAGGCCCCTCATCGAGTATAACAAAGCCCCCTGACCGAGAGTAACAATGTCCCCTGGTCGAGTATAACAAAGTCCCTGATCGAGTATAAGAAAGGCCTCTGATCGAATACGACAACGCTCCCTGATCGAATATAACAAAGACCACTGATCGAGTATAACAACGTCCCCGAATCAGGTATAACAAAGGCCCCTCATCGAGTATAACAAAGTCCTCTGATCGACCAAACAAACGCCCCAGATCAAGTATAACAAAGGCCCCTGATCGAGTATAACAAATCCCCTGATTGAGTATAACAAAGTCCTCAGGTCGAGTATAACAAAGTCCCCTAGTCGAGTTTATCAAAGTCCCCCGATCGAGTATAACAAAGTCCCCTAATCAGGTATAACAAAGTCCCCTGATCGAGTATAACAAAGTCCCCTGATCGAGTATAACAAAGACCCCTGATCGAGTATAACAAAGCTCCCTGATCGAGTATAACAAAATCCCCAGGTCGAGTATAATAAAGTCGCCTGGTCGAATTTAACAAAGTCCCCTGATCGAGTATAACAAAGCCCCCTCATCGAAGATAACAAAGGCCCCTAATCGAGTATAACAAAGCCCCCTGTTTCACTATAACAAAGTTCCCTGATCGAGTAAAACAAAGTCCCCTTATCGAATATAACAAAGATCCCTCATCGAGTAAAACAAAGTCCCCTGATCGAGTATAAGAAAGGACTCTGATCGAGTTTGACAAAGCTCCCTGATCGTATATAACAAAGTGCCCTGATCGAGTATAACAAAGTTTCCTGATCGAATATATCAAAGTCCCCTGATTGAGTATAACAAAGTCCTCAGGACGAGTATAACAAAGTCCACAGGTTCGAGTATAACAAAGTCCCCTGGACGAGTTTAACAAAGTTCCCTGATCGAGTATAACAAAGACAGAGGATCGAGTTGAACAAAGCTCCCTGATCGAGTATAACAAAGTCCCCAGGTCGAATAAAACAAAGTACCCCAGGTCAAGTATAACAAAGTCTCCTGATGGAGTATAAGAAAGGCCACTGATCGAGTATGACAAAGTTCCCTGATCGAATATAACAAAGTCCCTTGATCGAGTATAATAAAGGCTTCTGATCGAGTATGACAAAGCTCCCTGATCGAATATAACAAAGTCCCCTGGTCGAGTTTAAAAAAGTCTCCTCATCGAGCATAACAAAGTCCCCTGATCGAGTATAACAAAGTCCCCTGATCGAGTACAAGAAAGGCCCCTGATCGAGTATGACAAAGATCCCTGATCGAATATAACCAAGTCCCCTGATCGAGTACAGCAAAGTCCCCTAATCAAATATAGCAAAGTCCCCTGATCGAGTATAACAAAGTCCCCTGGTCTAGTATAATAAATCTCCCTGATCGAGTATAACAAAGTCCCCTCATCGAGTATAACAAAGCCCCCTGAACGAGTATAGCAAAGTGCCCAGGTAAATAAATTAATGTACCCGGTCGAGTATAACAAAGTCACATGATCGAGTATAAGAAAGGCCCCTGATCGAGTATAACAAAGGCCTCTCATCGAGCATAACAAAGTCCCCAGGTCGAGTATAACAAAGTCCCCTGGTCGAGTATAACAAAGGCCCCTCATCGAGTATATCAAAGTCCCCTTATCGATTATAACAAACGGCCCTGATTAAGTATAACAAAGGCCCCTGATCGAGTATAACAAATCCCCTGATTGAGTATAACAAAGTCCTCTGGTCGACTATAACAAAGTCCCCTGGTCGAGCTTAACAGAGTCCCCCGATCGAGTATAACAAAGCCCACTCATGGAATATAAGAAAGGCCCCTGATCGAGTATAACAAAGTCCCCAAATCGAGTATAACAAAGACCCCTCATCGAGTATAACAAAGTCCCCTAATTGAGTACAACAAAGAACCCTGATCGAGTATAACAAAGTCCCCTGATCGAGTATAACAAAGACCCCTAATCGAGTATAACAAAGCCCCCTGATTGAATATAGCAAAGTCCCCTGATCGAGAATAACAAAGTAACCTGATCGAGTATAACAAAAGCCCCTCATCGAGTATAACAAAGTGCCCTGATCGAGTATAACAAACGCCCCTGATCAAGGATAACAAAGCCACTGATCGAGTTTAACAAAGTACCCTCATCGAGTATAACAAAGACCCCTGATCAAGTATAAGAAAGGCCCCTGATCGAGTACAACAAATCCCCGTGATCGAGTATAACAAGTCCTCAGGTCGAGTATAACAAAATCCCCTGGTCGAGTTTAACAAAGTCCCCTCATCGAGTATAACAAAGACCCCTGATCGAGTATAACAAAGCTCCCTGATCGAGTATAACAAAGTCCCCAGTTCGAGAATAACAAAGTCCCCTGGTCGAGTAGAACAAAGCCCCTCATCGAGTATAACGAAATCTCGTGATCGAGTATAACAAAGCCACTGTCTGAGTATAACAAAGGTCTCTGATCGAGTATAACAAAGTCCCATGATCGAGTTTAACAAAGACCCCAGGTCGAGGATATCAAAGTTCCCTGGTCGAGTTTAACAAAGTCCCCTGATCGAGTATACCAAAGCCCTCTCATCGAATATAACAAAGTCCCCTGATCGATAATAACAAACGCCCCTGATCAAGTATAACAAAGGCCCCTGATCGAGTATAACAAATCCCCTGTTCGCGTATAAGAAAGTCCCCTCATCGAATATAACCAAGTCCCCTGATCGAGTATAACAAAGTCCCCTAATCGAGCATAACAAAGGCCCCTCTTCGAGTATAACAAAGTCCCCTAATCGATTATAACGAACGCCCCTGATCAAGTATAACAAAGGCCCCTCATCGAGTATAACAAATCCCCTGATTGAGTATAACAAAGTCGTCATGTCCAGTATAACAAAGTCCCCTGGTCAAGTATAACAAAGCCCCCTCATAGAATATAGGAAAGGCCCCTCAACGAATATAACAAAGCCCCCTGATCGAGTGTAACAATGTCCCCAGGTCGAGTATAACAAAGTCCCTGATCGAGTATAAGAAAGGCCTCTGATCGAGTACGACAACGCTCCCTGATCGAATATAACAAAGTCTACTGATCGAGTATAACAAAGTCCCCTAATCAGGTATAATAAAGGCCCCTCATCGAGTATTACAAAGTCCTCTGTTCGACCAAACAAACGCCCCAGATCAAGTATATCAAAGGCCCCTGATCGAGTATAACAACCGCCCCTGATCAAGTATAACAAAGGCCCCTGATCGAGTATAACAAATCCCCTGATCGAGTATAACAAAGGCCCCTCTTCGAGTATAACAAAGTTCCCTGATCGATTATAACAAATGCCCCTCATCAAGTATAACAAAGGCTCCTCATCGAGTATAACAAATCCCCTGATTGAGTATAACAAAGTCCTCAGGTCGAGTATAACAAAGTCCCCTAGTCGAGTTTATCAAAGTCCCCCGATCGAGTATAACAAAGTCCCCTAATCAGGTATAACAAAGTCCCCTGATCGAGTATAACAAAGTCCCCTGATCGAGTATAACAAAGACCCCTGATCGAGTATAACAAAGCTCCCTGATCGAGTATAACAAAATCCCCAGGTCGAGTATAACAAAGTCGCCTGGTCGAATTTAACAAAGTCCCCTGATCGAGTATAACAAAGCCCCCTCATCGAAGATAACAAAGGCTCCTGTTCGAGTATAACAAAGACCCCTGTTCCAGTATAACAAAGTTCCCTGATCGAGTAAAACAAAGTCCCCTGATCGAGTATAACAAAGACCCCTCATCGAGTATAACAAAGTCCCCTGATCGAGAATAAGAAAGGCCCCTCATCGAGTATGACAAAGCTTCCTGATCGAATATAACAAAGTCCCCTGATCGAGTGTAACAATGTCCCCTAATCGAGTATAACAAACGCCCCTCATCGAGTATAACAAAGTCTCTTGATCGATTATAACAAACGCCCTTGATCAAGTATAAAAAAGTCCCCAGGTCGATTATAACAAAGTCCCCTGGTTGAGTTTAACAATGTCCCCTGATCGAGTATAAGAGGGGCCCCTGATCGAGTATAAGAAAATCCCTGATCGAGTGTTAGTAAGGCCTCTGATCGAGTATGACAAAGCTCCCTGATCGAATATAACAAAGTCCCCTGATCGAGTATAACAAAGTCCTCAGGTTCGAGTATAACAATGTCCCCTGGTCGAGTTTAACAAAGTTCCCTGATCGAGTATAACAAAGATCCCGGATCGAGTCGAACAAAGCTCCCTGATCGAGTATAACAAAGTCCCCAGGTCGAATAAAACAATGTCCCCAGGTCGAGTATAACAAAGTCTCCTTATCGAGTATAAGAAAGGCCACTGATCGAGTATGACGAAGTTCCCTGATCGAATATAACAAAGTCCCTTGATCGAGTATAGCAAAGTCCACTAATCGAGTACAACAAAGTTCCCTCATCAAGTATAACAAAGTCCCCTGGTCGAGTAGAACAAAGCCCCTCATCGAGTATAACGAAATCTCGTGATCGAGTATAACAAAGCCACTGTCTGAGTATAACA